>CAHIKZ030002966.1:1615000-1780000 GCA_903632075.3 Acanthosepion pharaonis
ATATCGGATTAAAAATACATTAATTGTTTCAAAACATATATATTTATTAAAATATATATTAAATTAAATATGTTAATTCTAAATGTATGTATAAATTCTTCTTCTTCTATGTGTCGTGTCCCTTCAGAACGCTCGCGATTATGTCTCACCACAGTTTCCTGTCTTTTTTTCTTTTTGCCATCTTTCCCTAACCCTGATTCGCTATCCATTCGCTCAGCCTCACCAGGTTGGTTGTGCGTTGCTTTCATCTGAATCTCGTACCTTCAATCTCTCCTGTATCCAAGTTTTCAAACCATATTTCCTAATTAAGATCACGGTCAAGCTCATCCTTGAACGCAGTCTTAATGAGGAAAAAGTATCTGCCGTCCCTCAGTGTTTACCTCAGTGTCCACTTTTATATTTACATACATTCTATCCCTAATATTAAGCACTTTTATCCATAAATATAGCATACCTTAAAACTGTGTTTTAACACACACACACACATATATATATATATATATATATATATATATATATATATATATATATATATATTTAATGAAAAACAGACCATTTAAGGTACCATTACAATAATTTATTTCACCAAAATCCTTTTTTAAAGGACTCCGGATCATCAGGTAACAATTCCAACAACGAAATGAAAGGAAAAATGGGATTAGAAATTGATGGGTAGTGTAATTTTTTTGTAATTTAACAGGGGGAGGTGAGAGTTGTAGTTAAAGAGACAAGGTAGAGTATAGGGAGGGGTTAATTTCATATCTCTCTTAAGCATGCTTTATATTGGGGTAGGAGGGTGACCGAACCTTGACCTATTTAGATGGTTAACTTAACGGAAATGATATATAGGAATGGGAGGGAGTGGGGAGAAAAGAAAAAAAAAAAAATGGAAAAGAGTGAGGAGACAACCGACAGTAATACAGATATATCCAAATGAGTGTTACAGCAAAGAGAGAGGGGGAGAGGGACCCATTCGGTTTACCAAGTTCTTCGTAACTTAATTATATATATATATATATATTTAGTTGTATTGATGTAAGTTTGTGACCTTGGGTTTCACGCTATTTGCGATCGTCAGACAAACTGATTAATTTTTTTTCAGTTTTGTCTGACGATCACAAATAGCATGAAACCCAGGGTCAAAAAACCACATCAATCCAACTAAATATGTTAGCTCTATCACTGATATTGAGCGCTTTCCAATAAGTACCGCGCATATATAATATATAAATAATATATATAACAAAATTGCATATATATATATATATATATATATATATATATATATATATATATATATATATATATATATATATATATAAATATATATATACACATCATATATATATATAACAAACAAAAACTTCATATTATGGAAGCTCTCGTTATCAAAATCAACCAAACAACGCTCAATAAAATTCATTACGGTGTAGCAGCAACATGTTGAAGTACATATAACAAATTTTTAATGCCATTTTGCATGCTACCAATTTCTGGTCAACTTCTTTATTGGGACGCTTATTTGCTACAACGAATAAATTTTAAATTCTACAATAATTATAACAGAGCGCGTTCATGCGTGTTTTTTTTAAAAATCACAATCATAAATATCACAGTTGCTATAAGTTTGTCTTTGTAACTCACACCTGCGCATAAGCTTGGAGTTCGAAAGTACTTGGGTAAAAAAAAATCGTCTTCCTAGATAATTTCATCAACAAACTGATTAGAGAAATGGAAAGGATTATTATAAAGATAGATAGATATAATATGTCTATATTATTCAAAGAAACATGTTACAATGAAACTGCTATATATATATATATATATATATATATATATATATATATATATATATAGTCATACACAGACAGAGTGTTTCGCTGTATTACAGCTCATCAGTGTGGCTAAACATCCGATTGCTTCTAATCGGTATCGGAATCTGACCGGTTTGGTATTAGTCAGATATTCTATCCTTAAGCTATAGTCGCACGGCAGAGTGGAAGGGAAATTTAACGTTTTTTAATATTTGAACGTTTCTAATAAAGACGTCAGTAGCTAGGAGAGCTCGATTCGAGTAGAAGAGCATTGCATTAGCGGCAGCATCCTCGCTATATATATATATATATATATATATATATATATATATATGTGTGTGTGTGTGTGTGTGTGTGTGTGTGTGTGTGTGTGTGTGTGTGTGTGAATGAATGGTGTAACGAGCACCAGGTCATGGCTGTTGAACTCTCTGCTTTGGCAGAGAGGAACCCGGACGAAGCTTTGCCGAAATGCAATGTCTCGTCCGGGGAGGTAGACAGACCCTGAACCCGTTTAGGCGGGTTCAAAGGGTATATTTTTGGCCGAGCCTACGGGCTCGGGAAACCCACGTTAAACTTGGTCTTGTGCCACATGCAACCCTCGTGGCGGGGGGCTAGATACCGAATGAAAGGTGTAGCGAGTCGAGACAATATTAGTTCACTCTAAACCAGACCGACAGTCATTACTAACAACTTCAATTTCTTGAACTATATTTCTGTTGTAATATATTTTTGTTATTCTACTCTTGTGTTCGTGTTGTTCTTTCTTGGTTCTAACCTTGGACCATAACTGTGGTGCGAGAATATTGGACCATAACAATATATATATATATATATATATATATATATATATATATATATTATGGTGTGTTTAAACGGTTATCATTTGATTTATCTCTGCGTGTTTATTTGCTGTGATCTCAGGTTTCTCAAGCAAATCAACGTCTTTGTGTGGAACGTACAAATTTTCCTGCATTATCTTTCAGGATCAGTTTTATTCGTTTCCAACAAGCACTGAGTAAAAAAACCTGATTATCTCAGTTCTATGTCGTTCGTAATTTTAACTGCCAACAACAAAATAAACAAAATATACGAGATTTGAACAAATGAAACAACGAGCAGAATACAAGCTCTGGTCCGATATCTTTTTTTCTTTCCATGTTTTTTTTTTAACGCAGAGGCGATCAACACCACCAAATGTCGATCTTCATAAACTAACTTCGCCGAGCGGCTGTTGAGACTTAATTGATACCGTCAAGCTGGTTAAATCTGATATAGATCTCGTAAATTCTGTTGCCTTTTTAACCAACGAGAACTTCAATCGTTCGCTTAAATTCTAGCTCGCTAGGGTCAATATATTGGCAAATAGTCGAGAACTGATTAAATAGTCCTGAAGTAATAAGCAAAGTTTTCAGGAACAGAAAAGATTTCGTTAGAAAAAAAAGAAACTAGTAGAAAACTACTACATATTATCAGCCCTTCTATATGACAGTGAATGCGGGACAATCATATCAAAGACTTAAGACAACAGAAATGTGGTTCTACAGAAGGATGCTGAGAATACTATAAATCGAACTGATGAGCAACAACGAAGTTTTAGAGAAAATGGAAACTAAAAGGACACATATACCTAACATCAGGAAGAGGTAGTTGAAATTTCTCGTGCGCATAAGGAAGAAAGAATGGTTGAAAAAATTGATACTCACAAGACAGATTGAAGGCAAGAAGGGCTGAGGAAAACAACACATGACATATCTAGAGAGCTAGAATAAATGGATGACGGAACAAGGTTTAGGAGAGATAACAAAAAGACCAGATTTATTAAGAGCTACAAAGGACAGGAAGCTGTGGAGAGTCACGATCTACAAATACTTTCATGGAAATTGCTCCGAGGAGCTGCATTCGCTGGTTCCCAGACGTCATGAGTTTCAGCGCCTTACGAGGCTGGCATCCCGCTCTCACCCCTTCACTGTCGAAACTCCTAAATGTAGCCGTCTCTTCTACTCTAATAGCTTCATGTCTCGCACCTCTCGCCTGTGGAACTCATGTCTCGCACCTCTCGCCTGTGGAACTCCCTTCTCCTGTTTCCCTAAGAGCTATAATCTCCAGCTATTCAAGTGTAATGTCAATCGACATCTCAGTTGCCTTGATCTATCCACTACCCTCATCCTTTCTTCTATCACTCCTATCTGAGCTTGCTCTAAATTTTCTGTAACCCCTTGCGTCCTAGTGGCTTCCCGCCTTGCTTGGGGTGAAATGCTTAAAAAAAAGGTTCTGAAGGGATACGACAATATAAGAAGATCATCTTTAACGTATTCTCCCCAAATTTGAAAAACGTGAAGCTGAAGGAGTACCTGTTGATGGGCGCATGGCCAAATGATTTCAGCGTTAGGGTTTTAAATACGAGGTCCAGACTCGAATATCACAATGGTCGATTAGACAAGAAGTTGACTTCTTCATAATATCGCCAGGCGATCTCAGTATAGTGTCATTGTTGGGAAGTAACTGAGAACCATTATTACGAATGGATCCAAGCATCATGATTAAAATTGGGTGGACAATAATGTTTGGAAACTGTGATTAGCTGTGCTCATAGACAAATAGAAGCTCATCACCTCTGGTTGGCTATCAAACTATAGATGACGACTCGATAAATACGCTCACCCGCAAGCAACCTGGGCCATTCATGGATATATGTCTTCCTGTAAAGTTGCAGAATTACTCAAATTCTTAAGACACGTGAGTTGCGCAGTTTGTTTGTTTTTTGTTTTTTTTGTTTCTTTTTTTTTTCTTTTCTTCTGTTTGCATTCAATCAGGTATTACATATGTAAGGTTATTTTGGGAAATAATGAGTTGTCCAAAAAGCTTTTATGTCAGTTGGTTTTGTCAGTAGATAGCTTCGGAAGCGTTTAAGTGAGGGAATGTTAGTTTGTAAACAATGACGATATTCAGTCACCCCCAACCCACGAGGGTGTCATGTGGCACAAGGCCTTTTTAACGTGGGCATTCCGAGCCCGTGGGCTCGGCCAAAAATATGCCCATTGAACCCGTATAAACGGGTTCAGGGCCGGTTTACCTCCCCGAAGGAGACTCCGCCCTTCGGCGTAGCCTCCTTCGGGTTTCTCCCGCCCGAAGGCAGAGAGTTCAACCGAACAGTCGGTTCAAAAGTGAACTGCTGACTGACACCAAACTTGAACTGCAGACCTGACTCTTGTAAACAATGACTATTACGGCTAATAATACAAGACTCTTCGGTAAAGCGAATCGAGTCCTCTCAGTCACTGTGTGTTTATCCCAGATACCAGTGCTGCTATTTAGCCCATATCTGGGAGAAGGAGATGGATTTATATCTTTCCTAAGGGTTTTTTTTCGTATGTATGATTGTAACGAACTCGACACTAGAATCATCGATAAAATATAAAACTGACCACAAATTAAATAGATTTTTTAAAACGGTTGCAAAATATTGAATTTGAATTGAAAAGATCAACGCATATAAACATTTGTAATGCCTATTCATAAAAATGTATTGTTTTTTTTAATCGTATAATGTCAATATGATTGAATTATGTTTAATAGCTTTCTTTCGTTTGTAATGGAGCCGAAATAGTTGGAAAACCCGTAAGAATCGATCTAGCAACATTCGATGTCTTAACCTGCTAATCAACAATTACTTAGCAGGCGCCCGTAAGGTTGGCTGACTATAAATGAAAAAAAAATCCAAATGCATTATATTCTGTCAGTCTAAAATGCCCATTGTTATAAATTCCTGCATATCATGTTCATGGTGAATTCCATTACTTGTAAAATCTGTAATATCCATAGTTATAAATTTCTGCATTTCTTGTGCATAGAAATTTTACTTACTTGTAAAATCTGAAATAATTATTGCTATTTGTTTCTGCATTTCTCGTATATATCGATTTCCCTTAATTGCAAAATCTGCACAATGCATTGCTATAAATTCCTGCATCTCTTTTGTATATCCGATTCACTTACTTGTAAAATACTCATTGTTATTTATTTTTGTATTTTATTTCCATTTTACTTGTAAAATCTGCAGTACTCGTTCCTATGTATTTCTGTATTTCTTGTGCATAGAGAATTTCCTTACTTGTAAAAACTGAACTTCTCGTTGCTATTTTTCTGCATTTCTTTTCCATATGGAATTCTTTTACTTGTAAAATCTGCAATAACTAATTACTATCTAACAATAACTATTTTTATAAATTTGTGCATCTGTCGTGTCTGGCGAAGAAAACTGGCTCTCGACGGCTGATTTTCTAGATCAGATCTAACGCAACAATTAACTTGTTTAATTGGCCATCTCTGGCCACCCTGTTCATGGGTACACTGCCGTGTGATCTAATCCCTTTTTTTGCGCTTCAGTGATCTCTAATCCCACCTCAAAGTCCTTTATGTTCTACCTGCCTCATCGATCTCGTTTCTTACTCCCACCTTTCCATTGTTCAGTCATCGGTGTTCTTCCCACGAAATTCCCTAATGTTTGACTGCCTATGAAAGAAATCATCATACGCCGTGTTCCCCTTTTGAAATGCAACACAAATATAATCCGTTTCGCGCTGTCAGGAATCAGCGATTTCTTTAACGACGCTTGCTGGGTGGTGGGGTTCTAGTATACTCGTATGCCTGTATACTAGGGTGGCTATCCAATCCCTGTTGTAGACATCTGCTCAGGCAGATTTGTGCTTGTTCAACACCCACAAAGTCCACCTGTCGTTTTATTTTGCACCTACACCGAGCGGACATTAGTTACAGTTTCTAGGTTTTTGTCTAGCGTGATCAACTGTCTAAACAAGACTCCTACACCTTCTGATATAATTCGAACCCCGGGTCACATGGCCGGAAAATAAACGTTCAAACCACTCGATCACGTACCCATTGGCAACACGCAACACGTTGGAATCTAGGAGTGGCTAACTAGATTCTAAGTAGCTTACACCTTCTTGCTCAGATACAATACCCGTGTAAATGCTTTTTTCGTGTGTTCATAGTAATGAAATTAGTAATCAAACCTACGGTTACGATAATGTGCGACAACCATCGACGGACCCCAACTAGTTCCGTCTACCGAATTTTGCTGGCGATATTCAGTCACCCCCCCCCCACGAGGGTGTCATGTGGCACAAGGCCTTTTTAACGTGGGCATTCCGAGCCCGTGGGCTCGGCCAAAAAATAGCCCATTGAACCCGCATAAACGGGTTCAGGGCCGAGTTTACCTCCCCGAAGGAGACTCCGCCCTTCGGCGTAGCCTCCTTCGGGTTCCTCCCGTCCGTAGGAAGAGAGTTCAACCGAACAGTCGCTCAGTCGAATTTTGCTGACAAGGCTTGGGTTAAACCGTGGTATGGTATTCAGGCATTATCCAAAGGTGCCGCACGCTGGGATCGCCCTCTCCAGACCGATAACATCAGGAAGTCACCTTCCTGATAAATGGACCACAATGAGATTCGAACTCGGGTCTCATGGTCCGAAAACGAATGTTCTAACTTCTCGATCATTAGCAACATCCAACTTGTTTAGATCCAGAAGTGAACGACTGAATTCTACATAGGTCATACCTTTGTGCTCAAATTCAAAGACCTGTTAATAATTTTTTCCTTTGTTAATAGTCATCAAATTAGCGTTCTTTTTTCAGATTTTTTTTTTTTTTTTTTTGCAAACAGGATGTTTCATTCGTCTGTAATTTAATATCAATGAAATGAAAGACTTGTGCTCTTCTAAATCTGCTGTTTTCTTAGCAACCTTATTATTTATCGATAAATCTAGCTATGCTGAAAAAAAAATGACTGCATATATATAGTTAATGTTTTGTTAAAGCTTTACTATTTTTAGGAAGTTTCACGGTCTTGAAATATATTTTTACAATTATTATTTTTGCGCTCTGCTCCTATACGGAAGGACTACGACTTGGCATCGCTAGAGAGATGGAGTTAACTGAATTGAAGCAATAGTTACATGCATTACAGACAAAAAATACATTTGCCTGTTGATTCCATCAGTAGAACTCTCTGTCTTGATTCAGTCGTGGAATCTCAGTAGCCATCGATGCCGAGTCATCAACTCTGAATACATAGCTACAAGTCTATCCCATTATTTTAGATCAGGCATGGGCAATCTTTTCTGACCAGTGGGCCACATGATTTATGACTCATCATAAGGCGGGCCAACATACAAAACAGATACAAGATAATTTTTCGTAGTTGATAACTCAGCTCAGTTTGCGTCTGGTGACCATCAGAATGCATGCGGACTACCAATATCACCCACTGCTACAAGTGAGCTAGCGTTTATGCCATATCCACAAAAAGGTGGATAATCATATTTTTTCATTTCTTTCTTTAGAATAGAACAATGGGACTTATACTAAGGGAAAACTTAGTGTTGTGTAAGGATAAAATACTAATCAATTCCATCCTATCCCCCTGAACATACAACTAGTGTCAGCCTGGGCACTATGTCAACGACTTCCCCGCCCTTATCCCTCTGTTTGTTTTTTGTCGTTGTTGTATGTGTTATATGTAATAGGAGTAGATAGACCCTCTTACCGCTCGGTCAACACTCCTCCCCCTTCTCCTGGACATGAGTAGAGGCTCACACCTTGTTTCCCGGAACTCTCTCTCTCTCTCTCTCTCTCTCTCTCTCTCTGGCCTTTGTACTAGTACTGATGTGTTTCTCCCGTGACGTGTGCAGTCTGTGGCATTGCCTCTTCATTTTGAGGGTACACGGTTGACAGTTCACTGGTTGCTGTTCCCGACTGGTAGTTAGGAGCCCTAACTCTTGTGTAGCGTCTTGAGCGGCCGCTCTGATCAACAGTTATATAATACCGGGGTGTTTGTAGTGCCATGTCGCGCATGGCAACCCTGAGGCCACATTATGATGCAGGCTGCGCCAACTCCTCTCTGCTCATGTCGCGGTCGAAAACCATCTGCTTCTCTTACTTCAGGCCTTCTTATCTTCCAACAATTACTCCACATGAAGCTATCACTCCTGTCTGCTCTCGCTCCAAATATTTTGCAACCCCCAGCATCCTAGTGGCTTCACGCTTTGCTCGGGGCGTAATGCTTAAAAAAAAACATATACCTTTAGAAATTGTAGGAAAGTTTTATTCTTTGGAAAATTATTTTAATAATAAAAGCATTGAAGTCTTGGTCTAATATCATCACTGATGACAACGTGATTAACACATGTCACTGCGTGTGAATTATTTCTAATTTATGAAAGCATTTCTTCTTTAAAGAAAAAAATTCTTATGAACATTTCCTGTGATGTAAAACGTTACTTTCCCTCTAAACATTTTACAAAATTCAAGAAACATTGTACTTCATTATTGTTTATTTACGTGGTTATGTATTAGAGAGCCTGTGTGTGAACAAGTGAGAGCGCAAGAAAATAACATTTTAAGGAACGTTATTTTCCTTATAAAATTAAGCGTGTTATTCAGAAAGACGAAATAAGCTGCATGTGGCCTGTGGGCCGCAGTTTGCCCATGACTGTTCTATATGGCTGTTGATCCTAGATCACGTTCATTGACAGGTCTTCGTTTTTAATCCTGCTGCGTTTCTAGTCCCCCACCTCACCAGAAAAACCTTGTATCGGAGTCGGTTTAGTCGCCGATGATCCGACCAGGTACTACTGGGTTAGCGCTTGCAGATTGAGCTGGGATCCAGAGCAGGAATAGAGTTATTTAATATTGCCTAGGACTACACAGAAAAACGGGTATCTGAATATATTCATTTATATCTTGATGGCCATCGCTGGACGGAACTACTGGAACAGCTAACTGAACAGTTCGGGGACTTCACATGATCTTCAGATGCCGCCTGTATTTCGAATAAAATTAGGCATGCGGTCGGTAAGATCCCTCAGTCCTTAGTAGAAGATTTCTAACGTTACTAAGAATAGATTCCAAAAATGGCACCGCGGTCGGGTAGCGAAACTGTCCTAGGTCAGCTAACTGAATATTATACAGACTCTAATAGAAATCCATTCGAACGGACATGTACGTTACGAGCAAAGCCTGACAGGAAAAAGCCAGAAATTGTATTTCGTTGGCTGGCTGGCTAATTGACAAAAATCTCACGTTGCGCCGAACAAGAAAGTTCACATGACGGGGAAAATACTTTAGATTTTCCCCGGAGACAAGGCACCTCTACGTAAAAGGCAATGGGACAGTGAATGTAAAGAATGTTTTGAAGGAGAGCTTAAATATAAGACACGTCACCACATCCCCATATCACCCCCAAAAATCGAACGATTCTAACGGTTCTTGAGGGACACATTGATCAAACTAACCAAAGAGAATAACTATATAAAACTGTATATTCTTAACACAAAACACTGTCTGTCCTGAGATCCTCGTTCAATGGAACGGTCAGATTTTTGCATTATTGCATTGTGTTTGGACATAATGGTTTATTGCCTGCAGGCAACCTCTTAAGGCCACGTAGGATCCCCGACGTTTTATCATACAGTAAAAACATTAGACCTGTATTCCGTTGTGAGTATGGATTAGAATGACAGAAAAGAAAAGAAATTACGTAATTAGCATCGATAAGTAAGGGATTCCATGTACTATAAGGTCCATATTAGGCAAGAGAAGTTATGTCAAAAATAAAGACCTTATTATCGGATAGTATACCAAATAGGCACGGTTACCATTGGAATTGGTGACAAGAAAAAAAAACTAAGCAGACGAAGGCTAACGATTTACAATTACATAAAATTGGGGACAAGG
Source organism: Acanthosepion pharaonis (assembly GCA_903632075.3). NCBI lineage: Eukaryota > Metazoa > Mollusca > Cephalopoda > Sepiida > Sepiidae > Acanthosepion > Acanthosepion pharaonis. The sequence goes on from CAHIKZ030002966.1 coordinate 1,625,567, forward strand.
AGATCCGGAAAGAGAGAAAAGATCTTTATAGAGGAAGAAGAGATAAGATAATCTTGAATGTAGGGTTGATGAAATCCCTGTCTGTGATAGAATCTGACACTTCTGATTCAGAGCCGGAATTAGCGTTACCGTGTCAGACTGGAATGAAAGCATTCTAACCAAGTTGGTGGCCGATGAGTCCCTCCAACGGATTTCGAAGAACTGGACATCCGATCACAAAATCCAACTTGCAGAGATGTGTGGATTGGATGTAGAAACAAGAATGGATGAGGAAGATTAGAAGTATTAGATCAGTTGAATACTCGGCTATATGCACAGTAAGCATATGGCCACTGGTGACAAGGAATTTGGTGAACATTAAATAACATAAAACCCAATTGACATACGGCAAATTTTAAATATTTAGTACGGTTGGAGCAGAAGTAAGTAGTTCTAGAATAGATGAGCTTGCAATGGTGGCTCAGAATTGATGGATAAATGGGCGAGATAGCTCATTGTACCAGACACCGTATCACATGAATGACTTGTGGTTGTCTACTTTGCATTGTTAGGACTTTAGCTTCACTAGATTTGATTGGTCGATTTTGTTTAGCGGCATATCAACCACTATGGTTATTTAATACCGAAATCTAAAAATTTTGTACGTAATTTCATGCTTTCAACCACAGATATTTTGTACATAATTTTATATTTTCAGGGTAAAAGGTATGTTTTTTAAATTTGATGGATCTGGGAACAACGGCAATTAAATGGTGATTGTACGTTCTTCAAAACCTTAAATCTTCCGATCAGACGTCTTGCTGCCGGATGTAGTTTATCGTCATTCCCAGGATAAGCGTCGTTGGACCATGAACTCTCGTTGACTTTGACATTTCCCAACAGCTCAGTGTTAGGCTGCTTACTTAGTAATTTGATTATATTCAGATCGGTAGGCGAAAATAAAATATTGTTTTAAAAAAATAAACGGTGCGTCTGCTCAAATATGGTTATCCACTAAAAATTACAAGTGATAAAAATACACCGAACTAATAAATAAAAATCTATTACTTTTATATATATACATGTGTGTGTGTGTATTTAAACATATATTGTTATATAAATATATATTGTTAAATATAACAGACAACGAATGTTTATTATGTTTGATCATGAGCCTTTCCAAGCGTAGTATAATGACTTTAATTTGAAGAGAAAATAAAAACAAAAACAATTCAACACTTGAATAATTCAACACTTGAATATTTCTTTATTATATTGTTCGTCGATCTAAGCTGTTGGAGGCTATCTACATTAAAACAAAGCAACTCACACTCAACAAAATTAGATTTCAAACCAGTCACAGCATAATACAATGCATTTAAATATATGGGTTTCTTGATAAGATTTCTTTCTCTCACGTGGTCATATACGACGTCATAGAACTGCATTAAGGATTTACGCCTTGCGTCTGCTATTCTGTGACCGTTATCGTCGCAAAGCAACCTTCCGTGTAAACAAAGCATGCTGCCGTCTTTGACGGTGAACATCTCTGTTGTAATGTCCACATAACCACCCTGATGACCAATATAATAAAGAAATATCCAAATGTTGGACAGTTTTTATCTTTATTTTCTCTTGAAACTAAATCCATTATACGACGCTTGTATAGGCTCATGATAAAACATAATAGACATTCGCTGTCTATTTAACAATATATGTTTGAATATATATATATATATATATATATATATATATATATATATATATATATTACTCATTATTTTTGTGCATACGCGTATTTGAGTAGGCGCTCCGTTTATTTATTAAATATTATAATTATTTATTTTAGTCTACCAGCCTGAACTCATTCTAATATATATGTATGCGTGTTAGTAGGGTATATAATTAGAACAAAAGTGGAAAAGCTTTTTAATGACACCTAACACACGAGGGCGAAACGCGTTGTCATTAAAAAGCTTTTCCAGTGCCCCATTTCTACAAACATACTAGCGCGCGCACACACACACACATACACACACGATCTAAACTTCACATCAATGCAACTATATATACTATATATATATATATATATATATATATATATATATATTAGTTGCATTGATGTGAAGTTTAGATCGATGACCAATATAATAAAGAAATATCCAAATGCTGAACATATTTTGTCTTTATTTTATCTTGAAACTAAATCCATTATACGACACTAGGAATGTCTGTCATATTTAACAATATATGTTTGAATAATGATCTACTACCATATATATATATATATATATATATATATATATATATATATGTATGTATGTATGTATGTATGTGTGTATGTATGTATTAGTATATGTAATTTTAGGACATAGATTTTTCATGAATTAATATACTTTATTACTTGAACTTTATTTTAGTAGATACCCATATTTGAGTAGATATACTGTTTATTTATTAAACGATTAGAACTTGGGACCCCTCGGGAAAACGTTATTATATCTGACGTGCTTTAACCTCTCGGCTACAAAGATCCTGATGTCCAAGAAAAGTACGACTCGTGCTTCTAAACACAGATTTTTTAGATTCTCTAAATATACATCTCTGCTCAGTTTCGCATTCTAACGAAATCGTCGTAATTTTAGGAATGCATATTTCATTTATCTATCCGAAATATTTTATTACTTAAATGTTAATTTTAGTGGATACCCGTATTTGAGAATTTTAAGGTCCAAGTTCCTTGTACCACGATGATGGTCCAAGGTTAGATCCAATGAAAGAATAACAGGAACACAGGTATGGAATAAAAATATATATTACAACAGAAATATAATACAAAGAAGTAAAAGTATTAGTAATGACTATCAGATTTGGCTAGAGTGAACTATTCCAATGTCCTTACAATATGCTCTCAATTATTTCTCCTCGTCTTACAATATGCTCATACCTCTTGAGTGGTGCAGCATTTATAATGTCAGGAATAGTCCATTATTATTATGGGTAAGTTCCCATAACAGAGTAGATGCTCAGTTTATTTATTTTCATCTACCAGCCAGAATATTCGAGAAAACTTATTAGAAATTTAGGCACTAAATAAGAACAGGATATCCATAGACATGGACATGGACAGATTAAAGCATTGAACAATAACAATTTGGTACTAAATAAGAACAAGATAAGATATCCATAGACATGGACAGCTGAACAACAATTTTCCCATTGGTAAAGAATTAAAGCATTGGTTCATAAATTGGGTGGCATAGTGATTGTGAGTTCAAACCTGTGTAGTACAGACTCAGGTTAGCAATAACTGAGAAGTACTAAATAAGAAAAGATAAGATATCCATAGACATGGACAGCTGAACAATAACAATTTTCCCATTGGACAATAACAAAGGATTAAAGCATTGGTTCATAAATTGGGTGGCATAGTGATTGTGAGTTCAATTCCTGACCTGTGTGTACAGACTACAGACTCAGGTTAGAACAAATATATCCATAGAGAAGCTGAACTAAATTTATGGGAACAAGATAAAGCAGTTCATATCCATAGTTCAACATGGACAGACTCAGGAACAATAACAACTAAATTTTCAATTTTCCCATGGGACAATAACCCAAAGAATTAAAGCATTGGTTCATAAATTGGGTGGCATAGTGATTGTGAGTTCAATTCCTGACCTGTGTAGTACAGACTCAGGTTAGCAATAACTGAGAAGTACTAAATAAGAACAAGATAAGATATCCATAGACTTGGACATAACAATATCCATGGACTTGGACATTGGTTCATAAATTGGGTGAACAATGAAGTTCAATTTTCCTGTGTGTGGGACTCAATAAATAACTGAGAAGTACTAAATAAGAACAAGATAAGATATCCAATGGACAGCTGAACAATAACAATTTTCCCATTGGGACAAAACATTGGTTCATAAATTGGGTGGCATAGTGATTGTGAGTTCAATTCCTGACCTGTGTAGTACAGACTCAGGTTAGCAATAAGTTAACTGAGAAGTACTAAATAAGAACAAGATAAGATATCCATAGACTTGGACAGCTGAACAATAACAATTTTCCCATGGGACAATAACTTAAAGGATTAAAGCATTGGTTCATAAATTGGGTGGCATAGTGATTGTGAGTTCAATTCCTGACCTGTGTAGTACAGACTCAGGTTAGCAATAACTGAGAAGTACTAAATAAGAACAAGATAAGATATCCATAGACATGGACAGCTGAACAATAACAATTTTCCCATTGGACAATAACTTAAAGGATTAAAGCATTGGTTCATAAATTGGGTGGCATAGTGATTGTGAGTTCAATTCCTGACCTGTGTAGTACAGACTCAGGTTAGGTTACTAAATAAGAACAAGATAAGATAGTGATTGGACAGCTGAACAATAACAATTTTCCCATGGGACAATAAGGATTAAAGGATTAAAGCATTGGTTCATAAATTGGGTGGCATAGTGATTGTGAGTTCAATTTCCTGGACTCAGACTCAGGTTAGCAATAACTGAGAAGTACTAAATAAGAACAAGATAAGATATCCATAGACATGGACAGCTGAACAATAACAATTTTCCATTGGACAATAACTTGAAGGATTAAAGCATTGGTTCATAAATTGGGTGGCATAGTGATTGTGAGTTCAACTGAATAGTACAGACTCAGGTTAGCAATAACTGAGAAGTACTAAATAAGAACAAGATAAGATCCCTTGGACAGCTGAACAATAACAATTTTCCCATTGGACAATAACAAAAGGATTAAAGCATTGGTTCATAAATTGGGTGGCATAGTGATTGTGAGTTCAATTCCTGACCTGTGTAGTACAGACTCAGGTTAGCAATAACTGAGAAGTACTAAATAAGAACAAGATAAGATATCCATAACATGGACAGCTGAACAATAACAATTTTCCCATTGGACAATAACAAAAAGGATTAAAGCATTGGTTCATAAATTGGGTGGCATAGTGATTGTGAGTTCAATTCCTGACCTGTGTAGTACAGACTCAGGTTAGCAATAACTGAGAAGTACTAAATAAGAACAAGATAAGATATCCATAGACATGGACAGCTGAACAATAACAATTTTCCCATGGGACAATAACTTAAAGGATTAAAGCATTGGTTCATAAATTGGGTGGCATAGTGATTGTGGTTCAATTCCTGACCTGTGTAGTACAGACTCAGGTTGCAATAACTGAGAAGTACTAAATAAGAACAAGATAAGATATCCATAGACTTGGACAGCTGAACAATAACAATTTTCCCATTGGACAATAACTTAAAGGATTAAAGCATTGGTTCATAAATTGGGTGGCATAGTGATTGTGAGTTCAATTCCTGAGAATACAGACTCAGGTTAGCAATAACTGAGAAGTACTAAATAAGAACAAGATAAGATATCCATAGACATGGACAGCTGAACAATAACAATTTTCCCATTGGACAATAACAAAAAAAATTAAAGCATTGGTTCATAAATTGGGTGGCATAGTGATTGTGAGTTCAATTTCCTGACCTGTGTAGTACAGACTCAGGTTAGCAATTGAGAAGTACTAAATAAGAACAAGATAAGATATCCATAGACATGGACAGCTGAACAATAACAATTTTCCCATGGGACAATAACTTAAAGGATTAAAGCATTGGTTCATAAATTGGGTGGCATAGTGATTGTGAGTTCAATTCCTGACCTGTGTAGTACAGACTCAGGTTAGCAATAACTCAGAAGTACTAAATAAGAACAAGATAAGATATCCATAGACATGGACAGCTGAACAATAAATATTAAAGATTGGTTCAAAATGGCAAGTGATAGTTCCACCTGTGTAGTACAGACTCAGGTTAGCAATAACTGAGAAGTACTAAATAAGAACAAGATAAGATATCCATAGACATGGACATGGGACAATAACTTAAAGGATTAAACATTGGTTCATAAATTGGGTGGCATAGTGAAGTTCAATTTTTTACAGACTCCAATAACTGGACTAAATAACAAGATAAGATATCCATAGACATGGACAGCTGAACAATAACAAATTGGACAATAACTTAAAGTTAAAGCATTGGTTCATAAATTGGGTGGCATAGTGATTGTGAGTTTCAATTCCTGATTACAGACTCAGGTTACCTGTACTAAATATAGATATCCATAGACTGGACAGGAACAATAACAATTTTCCCATGGCAATAAAACTGACCTGTGTAGTACAGACTCAAGCAATAACTAAATAAAAGAACAAGATAAGATATCCATAGACTTGGACAGCTGAACAATAACAATTTTCCCATTGGACAATAACCAAAAGGATTAAAGCATTGGTTCATAAATTGGGTGGCATAGTGATTGTGAGTTCAATTCTGACCTGTGTAGTACAGACTCAGGTTAGCAATTAGTACTAAATAAGAACAAGATAAGATATCCATAGACATGGGTGAACAATAACAATTTTCCCATTGGACAATAACTAAAAAGAATTAAAGCATTGGTTCATAAATTGGGTGGCATAGTGATTGTGAGTTCAATTCCTGACCTGTTTAGTACAGACTCAGGTTAGCAATCCTAAATAAGAACAAGATAAGATATCCATAGACATGGACAGCTGAACAATAACAATTTTCCCATTGGACAATAACTTAAAGGATTAAAGCATTGGTTCATAAATTGGGTGGCATAGTGATTGTGAGTTCAATTCCTGACCTGAACAATAACAATTTTATGGGTACAGACTCAGGTTAGCAATAACTGTGTGTACAGACTCAGGTTAGCAAAATAAGAACAAGATAAGATATCCATAGACTTGGACAGCTGAACAATAACAATTTTCATGGGACAATAACTTGAAGAATTAAACATTGGTTCATAAATTGGGTGGCATAGTGATTGTGAGTTCAATTCTGACCTGTAGTACAGACTCAGGTTGCAATAACTCAAGTACTAAATAAGAACAAGATAAGATATCCATGACTGGGTGAACAATAACAATTTTTCCCATTGGGACAATAACCCAAATTAAAGCATTGGTTCATAAATTGGCATAGTGATTGTGAGTTCAATTCCTGACCTGTGTAGTACAGACTCAGGTTAGCAATAACTGAGAAGTACTAAATAAGAACAAGATAAGATGGACAGCTGAACAATAACAATTTTCCATAAAGGATTAAACATTGGTTCATAAACAGTGAAGTTCAATGACCTATGTAGTACAACTTTAGCAATAACCTAAATAAAGAACAAGATAAGATATCCATAGACAATGAACAATAACAATTTTCCCTTAAAGGATTAAAGCATTGGTTCATGAAGTTCAATTCTGACCTGTGTAGTACAGACTCAGGTTAGCAATAACAAGAAGTACTAAATAAGAACAAGATAAGATATCCATAGACATGGACAGTGAACAATCAATTTTCCCATTGGACAATAACCAAAGGATTAAAGCATTGGTTCATAAATTGGGTGGCATAGTGATTGTGAGTTTCAATTCCTGACCTGTGTAGTACAGACTCAGGTTAGCAATAACTGAGAAGTACTAAATAAGAACAAGATAAGATATCCATAACATGGACAGCTGAACAATAACAATTTTCCCATGGGACAATAACTTAAAGCATTGGTTTAAATTGGGTGGCATTGGTTTGGCCATAAAGTACAGACTCAGGTTGCAATAATAGTACTAAATAAGAACAAGATTATCCATAGACTTTGAACAATAACAATTTTCCCTGGGACAATAACTTGAAGGATTAAAGCATTAGTTCATAAACTCAGTGATTTAGTTCAATTCTGACCTGTGTAGTACAGACTCAGGTTAGCAATAACTGAAGTACTAAATAAGAACAAGATAAGATATCCATAGACATGGACAGCTGAACAATAACAATTTTCCCATGGGACAATAACTTGAAGGATTAAAAGCATTGGTTCATAAATTGGGTGGCATAGTGATTTGAGTTCAATTCCTGAAAGTACAGACTCAGGTTCAATAACTGAGAAGTACTAAATAAGAACAAGATAAGGGACTTGGGCAATTTTCCCATTGGACAATAACTTAAAGAATTAAAAGCATTGGTTCATAAATTGGGTGGCATAGTGATTGTGAGTTCAATTTCAGACTCAGGTTAGCAATTACTAAATAAGAACAAGATAAGATATCCATAGTGGACAGCTGAACAATAACAATTTTCCCATTGGACAATAACTTCAGATTAAAGCATTGGTTCATAAATTGGGTGGCATAGTGATTGTGAATAACCTGAGAAGTACAGACTAAATAAGTACTAAATAAGAACAAGATAAGATATCCATAGACTTGGACAGCTGAACAATAACAATTTTCCCATGGGACAATAACTTAAAGAATTAAAGCATTGGTTCATAAATTGGGTGGCATAGTGATTTGAGTTCAATTCCTGACCTGTGTAGTACAGACTCAGGTTAGCAATAACTAAGAGAAGTACTAAATAAGAACAAGATAAGATATCCATAGACTTGGACAGCTGAACAATAACAATTTTCCCATGGGACAATAACTTGAAGAATTCATTGGTTCATAAATTGGGTGGCATAGTGATTGTGAGTTCAATTAGTACAGACTCAGGTTAGCAATAACTGAGAAGTACTAAATAAGAACAAGATAAGATATCCATAGACATGGACAGCTGAACAATAACAATTTTCCCATTGGACAATAACTTAAAGGATTAAAGCATTGGTTCATAAATTGGGTGGCAGTTCAATTCCTGACCTGTGTAGTACAGACTCAGGTTAGCAATAACTGAGTACTAAATAAGAACAAAGATAAGATATCCATAGACATGGACAGCTGAACAATAACAATTTTCCCATGGGACAATAACTTAAAGGATTAAAGCATTGGTTCATAAATTGGGTGGCATAGTGATTGTGAGTTCAATTCCTGACCTGTAGTACAGACTCAGGTTACAGACTCAGGTTAGCAATGAACTGAGAAGTACTAAATAAAAGAAAAAGATAAAAATAATCCATAGACTTTGGACAGCTGAACAATAAAAATGGGGACAATAAGATTAAAGCATTGGTTCATAAATTGGGTGGCATAGTGATTGTGAGTTCAATTCCTGACCTGTGTAGTACAGACTCAGGTTGCAATAACTGAGAAGTACTAAATAAGAACAAGATAAGATATCCATAGACTTGGACAGCTGAACAATAACAATTTTCCAATTGGACAATAACCCAAAAGGATTAAAGCATTGGTTCATAAATTGGGTGGCATAGTGATTGTGAGTTCAATTCCTGACCTGTGTAGTACAGACTCAGGTTAGCAATAACTCAGGTTAGAACAATAATCCTAACATGGAAGTACTAAATAAGAACAAGATAAGATATCCATAGACATGGACAGCTGAACAATAACAATTTTCCCATGGGACAATAACAAAGGATTAAAGCATTGGTTCATAAATTGGGTGGCATAGTGATTGTGATTCCTGAGTTCAATTCCTGAATATCCACCTGTGTAGTACAGACTCAGGTTAGCAATAACTGAGAAGTACTAAATAAGAACAAGATAAGATATCCATAGACATGGACAGCTGAACAATAACAATTTTCCCATTGGACAATAACTTAAAGGATTAAAGCATTGGTTCATAAATTGGGTGGCATAGTGATTGTGAGTTCAATTCCTGACCTGTGTAGTACAGACTCAGGTTAGCAATAACTGAGAAGTACTAAATAAGAACAAGATAAGATATCCATAGACTTGGACAGCTGAACAATAATTGGGTGGTATAGTGATTTGTGAGTTCAATTCCTGACCTGTGTACTCAAATAAAATATTTGGCAATTTTCCCATGGGACAATAACTTAAAGGATTTAAAGCATTGGTTCATAAATTGGGTGGCATAGTGATTGTGAGTTCAATTCCTGACCTGTGTAGTACAGACTCAGGTTAGCAATAACTGAGAAGTACTAAATAAGAACAAGATAAGATATCCATAGACTTGGACAGCTGAACAATAACAATTTTCCCATGGGGACAAAAGCATTGGTTTCATAAATTGGGTGGCATAGTGATTGTGAGTTCAATTCCTGACCTGTGTAGTACAGACTCAGGTTAGCAATAACTGAGAAGTACTAAATAAGAACAAGATAAGATATATCTGAACAATAACAATTTTCCCATGGGACAATAACTTAAAGGATTAAACATTGGTTCATAAATTGGGTGGAACAACCTAAGACTCAGAACAATAACAATTTTAGCAATAATTTAAATAAGAACAAGATAAGATATCCATAGACATGGAGCTGAACAATAACAATTTTCCCATGGGACAATAACTTAAAGGATTAAAGCATTGGTTCATAAATTGGGTGGCATAGTGATTGTGAGTTCAATTCCTGACCTGTGTAGTACAGACTCAGGTTAGCAATAACTGAGAAGTACTAAATAAGAACAAGATAAGATATCCATAGACTTGGACAGCTGAACAATAACAATTTTCCCATGGGACAATAACTTGAAGAATTAAAGCATTGGTTCATAAATTGGGTGGCATAGTGATTGTGAGTTCAATTCCTGACCTGTGTAGTACAGACTCAGGTTAGCAATAACTGAGAAGTACTAAATAAGAACAAGATAAGATATCCATAGACATGGACAGCTGAACAATAACAATTTTCCCATGGGACAATAACTTAAAGGATTAAAGTTCATAAATTGGTTCATAAATTTGGGTGGCATAGTGATTGTGGACAGCTGTTCAATTTTTTTGATTGTGGGTTCAGACCATTAGCAATAACTGAGAAGTACTAAATAAGAACAAGATAAGATATCCATAGACATGGACAGCTGAACAATAACAATTTTCCCATTGGACAATAACTTAAAGGATTAAAGCATTGGTTCATAAATTGGGTGGCATAGTTGTGAGTTCAATTCCTGACCTGTGTAGTACAGACTCAGGTTAGCAATAACTGAGAAGTACTAAATAAGAACAAGATAAGATATCCATAGACATGGACAGCTGAACAATAACAATTTTCCCATGGGACAATAACTTAAAGGATTAAATCCCATTGGTACAGACTCATAAATTGGGTGGCATAAGAACAAGATAAGATATTGTGACAGTTCAATTCCTGACCTGATTGCATTGGTTCATACATTGACTCAGGGTGGAAGTACTAAATAAGAACAAGATAAGATTCCATAATTTGGACAGCTGAACAATAACAATTTTCCCATGGGACAATAACTTAAAGATTAAAGCATTGGTTCATAAATTGGGTGGCATAGTGATTGTGAGTTCAATTCCTGACCTGTGTAAATCAAGAACTAAAAGATAAGATATCCATGGACAACAATTTTCCATTGGACAATAACTTAAAGGATTAAAGCATTGGTTCAGCATAGAACAATAAGTACAGACTCAGGTTAGCAATAACTGAGAAGTACTAAATAAGAACAAATAAGATTATCCATAGTGATTGGACAGCTGAACAATAACAATTTTCCCATGGGACAATAAGCAAAAGGATTAAAGCATTGGTTCATAAATTGGGTGGCATAGTGATTGTGAGTTCAATTCCTGACCTGTGTAGTACAGACTCAGGTTAGCAATAACTGAGAAGTACTAAATAAGAACAAGATAAGATATCCATAGACATGGACAGCTGAACAATAACAATTTTCCCATTGGACAATAACTTAAAGGATTAAAGCATTGGTTCATAAATTGGGTTAGTGAAGTTCAATGACCTGTGTAACAACAGACTCAGGTTAGCAATAACTGAGAAGTACTGGGACTTGGACAGCTGAACAATAACAATTTTCCCATGGGACATAAAAGGATTAAAGCATTGGTTCATAAATTGGGTGGCATAGTGATTGTGAGTTCAATTCCTGACCTGTGTAGTACAGACTCAGGTTAGCAATAACTGAGAAGTACTAAATAAGAACAAGATAAGATATCCATAGACATGGACAGCTGAACAATAACAATTTTCCCATTGGACAATAACTTAAAGGATTAAAGCATTGGTTCATAAATTGGGTGGCATAGTGATTGTGAGTTCAATTCTGACCTGTGTAGTACAGACTCAGGTTAGCAATAACTGAGAAGTACTAAATAAGAACAAGATAAGATATCCATAGACATGGACAGCTGAACAATAACAATTTTCCTATTGGACAATAACTTAAAGGATTAAAGCATTGGTTCATAAATTGGGTGGCATAAAGTTCAATTCCCATTGGTTCAGGTTAGCAATTGAGAAGTACTAAATAAGAACAAGATAAGATATCCATACATGGACAGCTGAACAATAACAATTTTTTGATTAAAGCATTGGTTCATAAATTGGGTGGCATTGATTGTGAGTTCAATTCTGACCTGTGTAGTACAGACTCAGGTTAGCAATAACTGAGAAGTACTAAATAAGAACAAGATAAGATATCCATAGACTTGGACAGCTGAACAATAACAATTTTCCCATGGGACAATAACTTCAAAGGATTAAAGCATTGGTTCATAAATTGGGTGGCATAGTGATTGTGAGTTCAATTCCTTGGTTCATAAAGACTCAGGTTAGCAATAACTCAGGTTAGAAGTACTAAATAAGAACAAGATAAAGATATCCATAGACTTGGACAGCTGAACAATAACAATTTTCCCATGGGACAATAACTTAAAGGATTAAAAGGATTAAAATTGGTTCATAAACTTAAGAACAAGATAAGATATCCATAGACATAGTGATTGTGGGATTGACCTGTGTAGTACAGACTCCAATAAACTAAATAAGAACAAGATAAGATATCCATAGACTTGGACAGAACAATAACAATTTTCCCATGGGACAATAACTTGGATTAAAGCATTGGCATAGTGATTTGAGTTCCCTGACCTGTGGACAGACTCAGGTTAGCAATAAGAAGTACTAAATAAGAACAAGATAAGATATTGGTTCAATGGGAAATAGTTAAAGGATTAAAGCATTGGTTCATAAATTGGGTGGCATAGTGATTGAGTTCAATTCCTGACCTGTGTAGTACAGACTCAGGTTAGCAATAACTGAGAAGTACTAAATAAGAACAAGATAAGATATCCATGAACATGGACAGCTGAACAATAACAATTTTCCCATGGGACAATAACTTAAAAGGATTAAAGCATTGGTTCATAAATTGGGTGGCATAGTGATTTGAGTTCAATTCCTGACCTGTGTAGTACAGACTCAGGTTAGTGAGAAGTACTAAATAAGAACAAGATAAGATATCCATAGACTTGGACAGCTGAACAATAACAATTTTCCCATTGGACAATAACTTGAAGGATTAAAGCATTGGTTCATAAATTGGGTGGCATAGTGATTGTGAGTTCAATTCTGACCTGTGTAGTACAGACTCAGGTTAGCAATAACTGAGAAGTACTAAATAAGAACAAGATAAGATATCCATAACTTGGACAGCTGAACAATAACAATTTTCCCATGGGACAATAACTTAAAGGATTAAAGCATTGGTTCATAAATTGGGTGGCATAGTGATTTGGTTCAATTCTGAGTTCAGACTCATTACAATAACTAGAAGTACTAAATAAGAACAAGATAAGATATCCCTGTGAACAATAAAACATTTACAAACTCATTTTTAGGTGCATTCCTGACCTGTGTAGTACAGACTCAGGTTAGCAATAACTAAAGTACTAAATAAGAACAAGATAAGATATCCATAGACATGGACAGCTGAACAATAACAATTTTCCCATTGGACAATAACTTAAAGGATTAAAAGGATTAAAAGCATTGGTTCATAAATTGGGTAAGCATAGTGATTGTGAGTTCAATTCTGACCTGGTGTAGTACAGACTCAGGTTAGCAATAACTGAGAAGTACTAAATAAGAACAAGATAAGATATCCATAGACATGGACAGCTGAACAATAACAATTTTCCCATTGGACAATAACTTAAAGGATTAAAGCATTGGTTCATAAATTGGGCGGCATGATTGTGGGTTCAATTCCTGACCTGTGTAGTACAGACTCAGGTTAGCAATAACTGAGAAGTACTAAATAAGAACAAGATAAGATATCCATAGACTCAGCTGATGGGACAATAACTAAAGGATTAAAGCATTGGTTCATAAATTGGGTGGCATAGTGATCTCATTCAGACTGACCATAGTACAGCTGAACAATAAAAATTTTCCCAGACTCATTGGTTAGTATAGTGAATAACTGAGAAGTTACTAAATAAGAACAAGATAAGATATCCATAACATGGACAGCTGAACAATAACAATTTTTCCCATTGGACAATAACCCAAAGGATTAAAGCATTGGTTCATAAATTCTCATAGTGATTAGAGTTCAATTCCTGACCTGTGTAGTACAGACTCAGGTTAGCAATAACTTCAGAAGTACTAAATAAGAACAAATAAGATATCCATAGACTTGGACAGCTGAACAATAACAATTTTCCCATGGGACAATAACTTATTTGATTAAAGCATTGGTTCATAAATTGTGTCATAGTGATTGTGAGACAATTCCTGACCTGAAGTACAGACTCAGGTTAGCAATAACTGAGGAAGTACTTAAGAACAAGATAAGATATCCATAGACTTGGCTGAACAATAACAATTTTCCCATTGGACAATAACTTAAAGGATTAAAGCATTGGTTCATAAAACAAGTGATTGTGGACTGATTAGTACAGACTCAGGTTAAACTGAGAAGTACTAAATAAAACAAGATAAGATAGATAATAATTTCCCATGGGACAATAACTTGAAGGATTAAAACATTGGTTCATAAATATGATTGTGAGTTCAATGACCTGTGTGTATACAGACTCAGGTTAATAACTGAGAAGTACTAAATAAGAACAAGATAAGATATCCATATATGGACATATATTTTATATAAAGCATATATATATGTGAGTTCAATATATAAGAACAAGATAAGATATAGGTTGGACAGCTGAACAATATATATATATACAGACTCAGGTTAGCAATAACTGAAACTAAATAAGAACAAGATAAGATATATAGACATGGACAGCTGAACAATAACAATTTTCCCCAAAGGATTAAAACATTGGTTCATAAAATGGCATAGTGATTGTGAGTTCAATGACCTGTGTAGTACAGACTCAGGTTAGCAATAACTGAGAAGTACTAAATAAGAACAAGATAAGATATCCATAGACATGGACAGCTGAACAATAACAATTTGTCAGGAAGGTGACAGTTTCTTGATTGTTGTTATGACCTGTGAAGACAGATCTGATGGAGGACATAACTGAACTAAATAAGAACAAATAAAGAATAATTTTCCATACAATTAAAAAGGCATTGTTTAAATGTATAAATATATGGCAATAGACGGAACCCTCAGCTGGCAAGTTGATGGTTGTAAATTGGGCAGCATATGGTTATGAGTTCAATTAGACATGAAGTACAGACTCATGTCATCGTGAACCTAAATGTTTTTCCCCCAATTCGGGGATTAGATTGGTTTAAATTCGATGGCATAGTGATTGTGAGTTCAATTCATCGTGACCTGTGTAGTACTCTCAGGTTAGCAATAACTGGAACTAAATAAGAACAAAGATAAGATATCCAGAGACATGGAAGCTGAACCAATTTTCCCAACATAGTTAAAAACATTGGTTATAAATAAGTACAACTGGGGATTAGCTAGCCGCTCTAGTAGACTGTCTGCGCCATTTACCATTATATATATATATATATATATATATGTATCTGTGCGCTCTGCTCTTGTGAAAGTGCCACTGCTAGTACTAAATGGTCAATAGCCGAGTGGATTAAAATGCTTTTGACAAAGTAATTCTGGGTCAGGTAGTTCAGACTCAGTCAAAAAAAATACAAAAAAAACCCCAACAAAAACAAGAGATATTCTTAGACATAAATACAGGGATCAATTCGACAGAGACCTGAAACAACGGCTGAAATGACAAAATGGATGAGAACATCAGTCCGACTATTAATAATGCCAATAGCAATAATCTGTTTCATATTTCTGAGAATGTCTACATACTACATTGCTCCTCCTTCCTTGATTCTTTTTCGTAGTCTGTTGATTGTCATAAAACTATGGAAATACGATTCAAACATCATATTTAAATAAGAATGAATGAGGCGATAAATAAATGTTAACGATTCAAGTGAAATCTGTTCATATTGACACCAACCCGGCATGTCAGTGTTAGAAATAAGGCGTGATTAAGTCACGTGTTTTTAAGTATACGTGCAATTAAGTTTATTGCACCCTGAGTGCATATAAAAGCGACTATTCAGCCATTCGACTATGCGGTTTCATAGACTCAGGGGATCTACATCGAGTTATCGATATTAGATCGTGTCGATTCGAAGATGGAGACGAGCCTTCATGAGCTAACCAAAGAAGACAGTATAATCTTTTTCACCTGAGAATGTCTACATAAAACGACTATTCCTTGATTAGTGAGGTGATTTGACTAAAGGATAAAAAAATCACATCCTTCGTTCAGCATCTCATTATTTCTCAAATAAAGATATGATTATATTTTTGTAAATATTCACTAAAATTAAGAAATATCTTTCATTTTTGAACGAGTTTTATCTATCGCAAATGCAATATATCTAATCTTTTAGTTTAATTATTCTCTTTACATGTATCGGCATTTGAACTGCTGACCACATTAATTGATTTATCGATTTTTACTGAAGCCTTTGTGAGTTATTTAAATCCAAAACATGTTTTGCATTATAAGAATATTTTTGCGAAGAAATATTTCATTAACAATTTTGTTAGAATAACAATGTTTTTTTTTCAGATACAAGCCCAACTATTTAACCCATATCTGGGGGATAAGATAGATTCATACCTTTCCAATGTATATTTGTAATTGAATGTAACTACCCCATTGCTGACTATATATCCACACATCTGATCTAACTTTCGAACACATTAGGATTTTACAGTTATGGAAATTGGGCCACAACTCAACACTGTTGAAGGAATGTAGAATATTGTATCACATTCAGAGGGACACCCTGTACGAAATTGTAATGAGTAATGCGTACAAACTCAAATATAAACGACCAATATTTGTCTATTCCCGGACCAAGTAAATGTTTATATACTCAAATATAATTGACCAATAATTACTTATTCCCGATCAAAGTAAATGCTTAAAACTCTCAAATATAAATGACCCATATTTACGTATCCTCGAATAAAGTAATATTTATTGAACCAAATATAAACAACTGATATTTACTTAGCTGTGAACCAAATACGTATATAACGACTTTTACCTGTCCTTGAACCAATTAAATCTGTATAGACTCAAATATAAACAACTAATGCTTATTTATCCCCAAACTTTTATATATATATATAAAATAATGGACTCTCCCGTCGATTTCGACGTATGAGGATCTGCCAGCTTATTGATTCAGTTATGAAAGATTATGCGATAATCTTAAGTGGCATTTAAGACCCGCTAGTGATTTACAAAGGAGGCCACATATGGGTCAGGTGTGAGAATTGTGAGATGAGATCATTGTTAGATTGGCTGACCCTTTAGATCTTGCTATCGCTTCTTGAAGATGATTGAGACAAGCAGATTGAAAATTGCTGAGTCCACTAAAACACGTATATATATATATTATGGTTAAAATCTTCGCTTTGTGATTATCAGATCCGGATTCAAATCTTACTATGGTCGATTTGTACGGAAGGTGACTTCCCGATGTTATCGGACTGGATCCCAGCATGCGACAGCTTTGGAAATTGTCCGAAAACCATACCACGCGTTGACCCAAGCTTTGTGAGTGAAATTGTGTAGACGGAACTCTTGTCGGCCGCAAGTCATCGTGGGCAAGGTATTGAGCGTTCTGACCTTGTTCAAATTGTTGATCACGCTAGATAACACGGTCTCTCACAGGAACTGTAAGTAAAGTTTGCTCAGCATAGTTGCAGTATAAACCACAGGTGGGCTCTGTGTGTGTCGAACAAACACAATTAAGCGAGTGTCTGCAATAGGGATTGGATAGCCGCTCTAGTAGACGTGTATCTTCGAATACGTGTGGCCAGCCATATATATATATATATGTGTGTGTGTGTGTGTGTGTGTGTGTGTGTGTGTGTGTGTGTGTGTGTGTGTGTGTGTGTGTGTGTGTGTGTCCCAAATATAAATGCACAATAACTACGATAAACTGAGGCGTACATTTGACCACAAAATTTTTCGCTCAAAATTCTGGATTAGGCCTAGATTGACTCCCCAAACATATAGTAGGCTACAAGTCGTCAAAAATATAGCCATACTGGTAAATAAAGTTCGGCTACAGTATACGATAACCTGTGCCCAAACTGCATCAAGTCATGCCACTTACCTGTATACAGGGTGTTGCAGCAAATTCCAACACTTGACAAAAAGGAAACGAAATCGGCAATAAAAAACAATAGTTGTATATGCAGATACCTGACAGTTTGACAGCTAACTAACGTTTTTCTCTCTACCCTTTTCCAGGATGAAATATGATCGCAGAGCAGCAGTAGTAGCTTCATTTCGCGTCGGGAAGAAGCCTGCGGAAGTAATGGCCTGATTTGGACTGAAGAGGACCATGGTCATGGACATTTGAAGAAAGTGAAAGGCGTGTGAGAACAAGGACGAGTTTACTGCCAAACGAAAGGACCACAACGTTCGTTCTTCGATCGTTAGGACCGATGAGTTCGTCGTCACCGTCAAGGAGACAGTCGACAATGATGGAAGCCAGAGCTACACCAAGATCGCCGCTGAAATGGGCTGTCACAAGTCGACGATCTATCGAACGATCAAGAAGGACATTGGTTACTCCTCCTACCGCAAGTCTCACCGGATGCTCATCACGAATGCCTCCAAGGCGGCAGCTTTGTCGAACGAGCTCAAGGTCCGCCGGGATGCTAAGGTTTTTTTCTGATGAAAAGAATTTCATCCAAGACTAAACGAGCAACAAGCAGAACGGCAGGTGGATCTGCAAAGACATCGAGAAGGTTTCCGTCTTGAAGCATACGAAGTTTCCCTCCTCCGTCATGATCCTTGACGTCATCTCCAGCGTGAGGGACGTCATGCCTCTGTTCTTCTTTCAAAAGGGCCTGAGAGACACCGCTGAGATCTACCAGGAGGTGCTTAGGAGCGTGTTGAAGCCCTGGATGGACGAGATCGCCGCCGGACGGCCCTACGTTTTCCAGCAGGACTCCACTCCTGCGCACAAGCCCAAGACGACCCAGGAGTGGCTGCTCAACAATGTTCCTCACCACTGGTTGCTGGACTTGTGGCCGCCCTCCTCACCGGACTGCAACCCCCCTTTCTTCTGGGGCGTGATCGAGGCCAAAACCAACAGGCACACCCACAACACGGTCGACTCTCTGAAGGCTGCCATCGTGGAGGCGTTCGCCGCTATCGACAAGGACATGGTCGCCAAAGCATGTGACTCATTTCGCGCCCGCCTTGAGATGGTCGTCGCCCCCAGCGGTGGTTACATTGAAAAATAATGTAGTATGTAACTCTAACTGTTATTAAATAAACTGTCGGGTCTCTGCATATACAACTTTTGTTTTTATTGCCTATTTCGTTTTCTTTTTGTCATGTGTCGGATTTTGCTGCAACACACTCTATTGAGTCACTAACCGTAATGCATTACTATATATGTTGTATAGCAAACAACCTACAACACACACACCGGTAAATACTCTATATTGTATCGATATAACTCAGCGAACATTTATCAGTAGACATTCGTCAGGTCTGATAAGCAATATTAAAGTCAACATCAACTCCTATAAAATATTACTGTCATTCAGCCAATTATGTGCCATGTGTGATACACGCGTGAGTGATCATGTATCTTTCGATACATGACTAGATTTTTTCCCGCAGTAGGTTGGCATTTCTTCCTACGGTAGACCAGTTTCCATCCAAGCCTATAGAACCCAGTCTGTTCTGCTATTTAACCATAGAAGGGGAGAGAAGAGGATTCATACATTTCCCAAGGGTATTAGCACGTAAGTGAATGTAATGGATTCGACTAGAATTCGAACTTGGCTCTCCGATTCCTCAATCCGAGCCGCTATTCATTACTGTAATTACTATCATGAAATTGCGCAGATGACACGCATACAATAACTACTTGTCTGAATGTCCGCCTGTGTGAAACGGCGCTTCGGTCAATGTTTACACTTAGTACGTTGGACGTGATATGTGCTGTAAGTTTAATAGAATGCTGGATTTGTGTTATTTTTTATATTAATTTCTGTGTTAATATCAAATATCTTCACCAAAGAATTTTTAGTGGGATATATTTGTGGCAGTCTATTGGAGATACGGTAAGTCATCTATAGTAATTGTTAGGGGGGTACTGTCGCACTTGTTTACACCTCAGTGGTAAAGGTTTGCATTTTATCTCCGCCATGTAAGCCGGCCACTACTTTTGAAAATATTTTGTCACGTTTGAAAACCAGACTTGTACGCCGCAATTTACGGTAGATGCATTTCGATTCAAATACAAACGATCCATATTATACACATCCCCCAACAAAGGAAATTCGTCCATGCTTAGAATATTGCCGCCATATATGGTCCGGTGCCCCTGCTATTTACCTGGAGCTCCTTGATAAGATCCAAAGAAGAATCAGCAATATTATTGGTCCTGATCTGGCAGTTCGGCTTCAGTCACTTGCCCACCGTCGTAAGGTTGCCTCTCTGTGCCTTTTTTTAATAAATACTTTCATAGTAATTGTCGGATGAGCTCTTTGCTACGGTACTGAGACTGTATGAATTTAAGCGCAATACTTGACTGGCATCAAGATCACATCAATTTACATTTGAGCTGGCTAGATATAACCGCAAGTTCTATGCTAACAGTTTCTTCTCTCGCACTTCTCGCTTGTGGAATTCCCTTCCGGCTCCATGCTTTCCAGCCAACTTTAATCTGCAAAAATTTAAATGCAATGTCAATTGCTATCTACTTTCCTCCTGAATGCTCTTTTCTCTTTCTACTCATTACTAATGTTTCTATTCCTAATTCTTCCACATCCTGTAACCCTTTGCGTCATAGTGGTTGTACTGCCTTGCTTGTGGGATGATACCGAATAAAAAAATATTTTTCAACTCGTATATACGACCTATCCCCGAATCAAATAAATGCATTTTGATTAAAATATTTCCGTTTTTTTTTTGTTTTTTTTATCAACTTTATTTTGCCAAAAATAAAGTATAATTACATTTTATTCAATTCTATATTCACCATTCCTTGCAATGACTTAACACTTTTTTGAATAAGATCCCCCATGATGTTTTTCGACGAAATCTTGAATCTGGTTTCATTGGAGAATGTTTTCCCCATCAAGACGTTTATCTGTGATCGAAAAATGTAATAATCAACGTCAGGTGAGTTAGAACCGAGCAGCAGAAGTTCAAAATTATATCCTGTGTTGTTCTTGCTGTAGGCGGCCTGACGTTGGCATGGTGAACAGCATTTACCAACTGACGAGTTCAAGGCGTTTTTCCAACCAAACTTTTATGGACATATTGCAGCTGTTGGACGTATAAATATGCAATTAGTGTTTCATTGTGTTTTAAGAACTTTAAATAATACCGTGTCGATCACGCCATACGCACAACATTACCTTTCGGCCATGAAGTTCACCTTTTAGGATTGCGAAGATTGAGCCACGTCAATCAATTTTCAAAGCCTTTTGCGTTGAACATTGTCATATGTTCGTGTATTCCAAATTTATTCTTGACTGCCAAGAATGATTAGTAGTTAGGACGATGCCTTCGTCATTACAGTTGGTTCACTTAAAATGATAATGACTCAAACTAATATATTTTTACAATTATTATTTTTATACTCTGCTCTTGCACGGAGTGTTTGTTTTTTTTTTTTTTTTTGTTTTTTCACTTCCTGACTTGGTAAAAATCTTCGAATAGTTTGCTACTATACAAAGAAAAACACTGACACTTGGTACCCTTCCGCATTACAACAAAAGTTAAAGGCATTACAGGTAAAAATACACAAATAAGAATTGGAGAATTATATTCATAAACTCAGTAAGATTATAGGCTTTTAAAATCATATATAAGAAGGTGACGAAACTGGGGCTCTTCGAGATATAATGTGCATCTCGTGGGGAAAAGACGTCAACAGAAATTTATTTCTCACTAAAGTTAATATAAAAGTTAAATAAGACTTCATTAGACATTGTCGTATCACACTTTAACTGTAACTCAGTGTTTCTCAACTTTTTTTAAGCAACGGCACACCTAAGCGCAAATGAATGTATCACATCACCCTTAGCAAAAATTTTAAAGGGTATACATTTAAAAGTTATGAAATAAAACCATAGATTTAAAAAAAATACACATACAAAGATGAACCTTATTTCAATGTTTCTGTTCAACTATTTGTGCGACTTATTTAGTGGGAAACCTGTGCCTGGTGTTTTTTCATGATATTTTTTAATAATTCGCGTCAGACCTAAGAGGATCGCAGGGCATACTAGTGTGCCGGAGCACGGTGCTTGTGAATGACTGCAACCTGTTATGATATATTTAAGCAACGATTATTTTGGGATGGTAGATTCAATTACAATTTATTACCGATAAATCTAAATTGCTACTTATGACTCGAATAATTAAATATTGATTTCGTCATTAAATAAACCAACAAAAGTTAACATGTCATAAAATAAAATCAACTCAGTCCCAAATTCACAATCTGGGAGACTAACATTTCAAAATCTTCTCAATAAAAGATATGCCCTTATGTCGAACTTTGTATCAACTAATGTACTATTTCTACAAATAAAACAAAAATACGTCTTCTCACAAGAGAATTAAAAAATTGCTACTTTGGTCAACAAAGTTCTGTATGGACAGAAACTCGTTTACTAAATTCTTCTGGAAACTTCGTTTTGCTCATTGTTTTACGTTTGTTTTTGTTTTTCCTGTTTAAGTGCGATTCTGCTAGAGAACGATTGACAGAAAGTTTGAGAGCGTTGCGTACAATCATTTTTATATAAATGTGTGTACGTAATGATACGTGTAGCCCAGCTGTGGGTCGGTGTGAGTTTTTGTGAGTTTTAAACTCTATCATTATACTTTCTTGTACCGATGAGTGTGTGGCTGAAGTACTAATGGCATCGATTTCTGAGTTCCTGACGATGTTTGTAGGAATGGAGGCAGTAACGATGCTCCCTCAAAAAATAAATAAAAAAAATACAAAATACAAAAAAATATATAAATAAATAAATAACGTAAAAATATCTTCATTTGAAGCGTTTGCCTTGGGTGAGTGTCGCATATGATTGCAGGGATGGGACATGTAATTGACCCACCTTTACCACCCATGCACACAGAGAGACGCACGTTGTATCAGCACGTATTCTTACTTCGCATATTAATATGTGCACACGCATACAGTAATCTAACGAATGCACACGAACCAAGAGAAGAAAGCAAAAAATATATATATATAAAGTAATCTGTCCATCAACATTTTGACAAACTATGAGAGTGGCTCATCTGCAGATCATAAAATATATATCTAAAAAAAAAAGTGATAAATGACAATACCTTAAGCATCACATCAACTACTTTCTCGCGTTTCTATGTTTTTGTTTTTCATACTTATTTATTTTGCGGTGTGCATCACACATGAGATTTCGACTTTTTCACCATCAGTTACCAGCACTAACCTATTGCTTTTGCTTATCATTTTATATATATATATTTAATCTTTATTTTTTATCTATTTTTTTTTCAACCCATTATGATTCCTACTTTTGTTCGGAGCCAAAATCACCATTTTTTTTTTTCGTTGATCGTCACCCTGAAACTTAGAAATATCTTCATGATTTTTGTTTTCTTTTTACTATACTTTCATAGTTTCTTTACTTTTTTTTTTCTATCTAGAAACCCAAGCGCAGCCAAAAACAAGTGCGCGTAAACTACGAACACCATTTTCTTGACAAGAGATTAACATGAAGATTCTATTCTTACGTGATGTTCTAATATCGATAATTGCCAGAGAAGAAAAAAAACAACAACACTATCACAATATTTCTATGTTTACTAACATAGAAATATGGTGATGGAATTGCTTTTTACGGTTCATCAACCCTTCGAGGGCTATTTAAAACCGAAATATATTTGCTTGAATTGTAAGAATAATTATGACTTACGATTACATCATGTTGAAACACCGGTTCCCGTACGATCACAGAAGTTAAGCAGCGTCGAGATTCGTCAATATCGAGATGGGTGACCGCTTGGGCATACCAGGTGCTGTAAGCTTGAATGTGCAGATGGTGTAAATGATAATGGCTCGGAATTGTTAAACGAAGAGCAGAGTTTCAAATCCCGTTGGATTTGTTATGTTCATTAATGAGCACGTACCCTTGGTAAATGTATGAATCCACCTCTTCTCCCCCATCTACTGGTTAATTAGTAAGACTTGTATCACTAAACCATTATTATCCCTACAAAAATTCTTACAATCTAAAAATATTTTCTGGCTTTAAATAAACTGTAAAGGATTGATAAGTCCGAGAAAACGAATCACTCAAAGAATATTTATTTCTTTTTTTTCTTTTTCTTTTTTTTTTTTTTTTTTTTGCACATAAATATTGCAGGTAACAATTTTTTAAGTATTAAAATTATTTTTCTAGAGACAAGTCCTACTATCTAACCAATAGCTGGTGTTCGGTGATGGGTACATTGCTTTCCTAAAAGTATTTGCCCGTAAGTGAACGAAACGAACACGACTGGATTTCGAACTCTGTTCTCCGTCTTCTCATTCTGAGCCACTACCTATTACATCACACTACTATATGTATTCATATATATAAGAAATATATTAGAATAATCCGTAGCATTTACTAGTAACAAATAGACTGCATGCTGATAGAAAACGAGTTAGTACACGAAAATAAGTAGAAGTTAAATGAAAAAAAAAAAAAAACAAGATAAGAATTTACATTCAGACCGGATTTATTTAACAATCCAAAGGGAACTGGAAGATCTACCAGGATTTATTATCGGCAGGCATAATATTAACAACCAGATGACACGGTGTTGATGACAGGCATAGGGAAGGCTGCAAGATATCTTAGATAAGGTAAAAAAAGGAAAGCTAGAAGAAAAGACTATCAACAAAAAGAGGATATACGGTATGGTTGTCAGCAAGAGAGAGCGAATCCAACATGGCTAACGTAATAATCAAGCAGATACATAAACTAAACTGCCTGAGAAAAGACGACGAGAAATGCGACACCGAAATACGAAGAATTGGAATAGCGTAAGATGCCTTCCAAAAGCTAAGCAACGTGTTAGCAGATAGAAAACATTCGTCAGAAACAAAATAAAAAAGGGTAATGAACTGCTATATAATATCAGTTCTCCTATATAGCAGGGAATACTGAACAATCTCCTCACAGACAAAGAGGCTTGAAGCAACAGAAACAAAGAAAAGTATGCTGAAATGTTACGCAATATTATTCCTCCGCTATGGCAGTGAATGCTCGACAATCTCCTCACAGATGAAGAGATTTGAAGCCATGTAGATGTGGTCTTGTAGACGAATGCTGAGAATTCTGTGAACGCATCAGGTAATAAACGAAGTTTTAAGGGAAATGGGAAGTTAAAGAACACTTATACTTACTATCAGAAATAAACAGTTGATATTTCTCCATCAGGTAATGATGAAATGGGCTTGGAGAATTTATTACATGGGACATATTTTAGGCAAGAAAGATAGAGGGATAGTAACCTCCCTAACTAGTTTGTGCGAATATAGTGGTAAAATGTCAAACTTATCCCTACAATGAACAGGAAGTTATGGAGAGCTATTATTGCTCACGTTATGAAGGAATATAGTACATAAAAGAGATCTCATGCAATTAGGACACGTTTTATAATCTACGTCTATGATTATTATTATTATTATTATTATTATTATTCATTTTTAGGACTATTTCTTTCATCTTATTTATGATACGTTTTATATCAACTTTCAGGTCGTCATTTTATGATCTTTAACGTTTTTGAAAAATTATAAATACTAGTTAAATTTTCTAATTTTGCCCTACCGGTTTTAAAAGAATTCTGTTAATTTTTACTAGCTATTGATTCGTAACCTATTCACCAAAATTATATTCTAAGTAAATCTGAGCAATATTTTGCAAACTGGAAGTTAATATAAGCGAAAGGTCATTCTGGTAAAGAATGGGCCTTCTGATAGAGAAGTATTTTTTATAAGAGTCAAGGATATCTATATTAAAAACACGAATCCGATTAAATTCACAATTTTTCTTTAAAAAAAAATAGAAAACACAAATATATTCTTTGCCTTTTTCTACTGAATCTTGCTGTAAGAAAAGCCACAAAAAATCCGTTTTCAGCATCATTATCTGACCAACGTCTGTAATTAGTTCCACCTGTGCCGAGATGTTGTCACTTCAAAAAGATGAAAAATCTGCTTCTTTGAGGCTTATCACAACTCTCTTTATCGTACAAAGGAACCCAACACACGTCGGATGCGATTTAATGTTTATATATTGCCTGCAGACCTTGGGAATTACTAACAACTTGACAAACGATCGTTTTCTTGTTTTGTTTTGTTTTTTTTTTTTGTTCATTTTTCGTTTTTTTTTTTTTTGTTTTGTTTATTTTTTTTTCATATCTTCGACTTTCTCTACATATCATATACACTTGTTGGCGTCCTACTTATTTGATCTTTCTGGTCTTCGAGGAAGAAATATCCCGGCATTCTTTTCTTGTGATATCAAATCGTAACGGCACTAAATTAAACAGGGAAGCTTAGCAAAAGAAAAAATATAAATATAAAGAAATTTTACTTATACATATACATATAATATTAGAACAAACCTTATGTTTAGTGAATACATATATTTGAGCTGAAATCCGTGTTACTTTTTAAACAGGGAAATTAATGGCAACCGGGCTAGAAATCGAGAAGCCCTTACTAACTAAAAGTAAGCTGTCTATACGTCTGAAATGAAGTATTGTAACTGTTTACACTATTTACATTATTCAGACTGTTGTCTTCATCTTTATTGTCATATTCATGACGTTTCAGAGGTTGTACGCTCCGGCCTTCTTCAGGTGATATACGGTGGAATATCAAACCGTACCCTTTATTTAGTCCACGAAGGGTATTGTTCTAGTTCCACGTGCCATACCTTTCCTGGATATCAAAATTTCAGTTATTTCCCTTTAGTAACTGAACTCTCCAAGTTTTTGTTCACCTCTGCTGTGGCCAGGTATTGAACTCACAACTGAAAACTGAGAATATATGAAGATATAGTATAACCACATTATCCCATCTGTTGAAAAAAATTGAGTAACCTAAGTATATATATATATATATATATATATATATATATATATATATATATATATATATATATATATATATATATATACCCATATATATATCAATTGACTCTCCCGTCGAGTTCGACGTATGAGGTCAGGCCGATAAGTTTCAGGAAACCAACATCCCGACATCGGCACATGAGATTTGATTATAGTGGTGAAGGCCTCGTGCAGGACCAGCCACACTTTTTGGAGGGACGAATACAAAAACCTGGTGCACCGAATGCCACAAGGTTCCCAAACGACCCTCCGCAGGTTTTGAATTCAGAGTTGTCCTTCTCCTAGACCAGTTGCCATCCAAGGCTATAGAACCCAGTCTGTCCTGCTATTTTACCCATAGCTGGAGGGAGATGAAGAGGATTCATACCTTTCCCAAGGGTATTAGCACGTAAGTGAATGTAATGGATTCGACTGGAATATATATATATATATAATTGTGTAACAATTTTCGGATAGAGTATATCTGTCAATAGACAATATGAATAAAGACAAAAGGAAAAATTATATTAGTATTAGCCGACGCGTTTTGTCCAACAGAAAGTCCCTCAAAGGACGAAAAGCGATGGCTAAGATGTTTTCCTTTTGTTTTTTTATATATATATATATATATATATATATATGAAATTGATTAAATCCGACAAATATTTAAATATATTTTATGGATACACTTATTTAAGTAAATGGTATGTTTTTAAATTAAACAGTATTAATTACATTTACCGACCTGAATGTTCGAAAAACTTCATAGAAAATATTCATCCTCCGAGATGAATCGAACCTGTATCCTACACGGAACCGTCATAACACATCAGACTTAATGACGCTTCCGAATAGGACAGGTGTTCGATTCCTGCCAGATGACGCTTTTTTCTACGAAATTTCTCGAACATTTAGTCCGGTAAATGAAATTAATAGTGTTTAATTAAAAAAACAGAGCATTTACTCAAAAAAGGGTATCCATTAAGAAAACGTGTAAACAGAACATATATTAAAATATCGTTTTAAGGTATGCTATATTTCTGGGTAAAATTGCTCAAAAAGTACATAAATATAAATATAAAAGTGTACATTGAGGCTAATATCGAGTGGTGACCCTCTGTTTAATGGTTGTACGCAATCTTCTGGCCATGAAAGCAATCTTCACAAGAAACAGACTGTCACCACTAGATATACATAGTTTATATCTTCATATGGTCCTTAACCGATATTGAATGCACTTGCCTAACAGATATTAACTAAATTTAAACTATACACACACACACACACACACACACACACACATACATATATATATATATATATATATATATATATATATATTGAATATATTCATACAAAAACAAATACAAAAGGTTAATGATTTAAAATTTTTCTAAATCCATCGTCGCAAACAAAGAAAAATAATATACAAAAATTGAAAATTTGAATGAAAAGATCCTTGTTTCTATAAATCTCTGATGCATTAGTTCTTATTTTTACTACAAGCTTTCGTCTGTTCCTACAGACATCTTCAGGTATGGAATAGATGTTGTTCTTGTTTTTTCTCTCAGTAATTTTTAGGACAACGAAAATACATGTATTGTTGTATCCGAAAATGCTATTGGAAATGAGTATAAAATTTAAAATCAAACTCAGCGTTGCTACTGCACGCTCCAAAAACAATAACTCATGGATTTCTCTCCAATTAAATCATTAACCTTTACATTTGTTTTTTGTATGAATAATTCATGAATTTGTAAATTGATTGCACGTTTATCGAAATTAAAATAATGATCCAAGTGCGATTTTTGGATAATAAGTGCGACATTACTGTAATTATTGAACAATATAGTTCATGCCACTTTGACAGAAAATTTACCAGTAAAAAAATTCGCTTATCACCATATTTGCACAAGAACGCACAACTAAAAAATTTAAAATCAAACTCATTGTTTACTGAACGCTAAATAAAAACAATAACTCATTTCCAATAGCATTTTCGGATACAACAATACATATATTTTCGTTGTCCTCTTATTACTAAGAGAAAAAACAAGAACAACATCTATTCCATACCTGAAGATGTCTGTAGGAACAGACGAAAGCTTGTAGTAAAAATAAGAACTAATGCAGCAGAGATTTATAGAAACAAGGATCTTTTCATTCATAACAGGTTCGGGGGTATTTGTATATTATTTGAATTGTTTGCGACGATGGATTGCTCGTCAATTAAATCATTAACCTTTGCAATTGTTTTTGTATGAATAATTCATGAATTTGTAAATTGATTGCACGTTTATCGAAATTAAAATAACTGATCCAAATACTTTTGGATAATAAGTGAAAGACATTACTGTAATTATTGAACAATATAGTTCATGCCACTTTGACAGAAAATTTACCAGTAAAAAAAATTCGCTTATCACCATATTTGTACAAGAACGCACAACTGTAAAATTTAAAATCAAACTCAGCGTTGCTACTGCACGCTCAAAAAACAATAACTCATTTCCAATAGCATTTTTTGGATACAACAATACATATATTTTCGTTGTCCTCTTATTACTGAGAGAAAAAAACAAGAACAACATCTATTCCATACCTGAAGATGTCTGTAGGAACAGACGAAAGCGAATAGTAAAAATAAGAACTAATGCAGCAGAAATTTATAGAAACAAGGATCTTTTCATTCATAACAGGTTCGGGGTTTTGTATATTATTTGAATTGTTTGAAACGATGGATTTTCGCCAATTAAATCATTAACCTTTGCATTTGTTTTTGTATGAATAATTCATGAATTTTAAATTGATTGCACGTTTATCGATATATATATATATATATATATATATATATATATATATATATATATATATTTAAAGATATTTTGTAGGTACAAAAATTTAATGATCGAAATGTATAAAATTTAATATTACAAGACATATTGCTTGTTTTTAAATAATAAAAAAAAAAAACAACAACAAGGGTGGGGAAAAAACGGTTTCGCTCATGCTCTTCAGTTTTCCACGGGAGATTCAAAATTAAAACAGAAAAATGTACAATAAGAATAGGTGGGAAAAAAAAAAATATATATATATATATATATATTTATATATATGCAGAAGGAACTAGAGGCAGATGACAGCGAGTCCCAGCAAAACACTCACGTTGTTTGCACAAAGAAGGCTTGCGGGACCCGATGTAAAGCGCCTCCAGAACCTTCAGATGAAATAAAGAGTGAGACCCGGCCAACACGGTGAACCAGTCAACACTAAATTTGGCTGCACAATCTCTGCTATTTAAAAGATGTTCGCATATGGCGGAACTGTAGGTGTTCGGGACGAGTCCATTCAAAGGCAGGGTGTGGTTTCTAATTTTAGTAGGAACGTGCTGCTTTATTCCCATGTCTAAGCGCTGATTTGTTCTCCCTATGTAGTTGGCTCCGCAACTACAAACGTATTTGTAAACAATTGAATTAATATGGTGGGGAGGGAGAACGTCTTTACACGCAGATCGAAACATAGGCCGAGTTTGAAAAATAATCCGAACTTCAGCAGAGAAAAAGCAACAGCGAACCTTTGATGAAACTTGTTTGGCTATTTTTTCACATTTGGTACCAATCCAGGGTAAGCTAAGGTAAACAGGGCATTTTTTGACAGTGTAGAGATCGGCACTTCTGAACTTTTCAACTTTACTGCGGATAACTGAATTAAGAGTATCAAGAGGATAACCCAAATTACATAGGGTATCCCTAATAAAGTTAATTTCGTCGTTTAAGAAAGGCTCAGAGCAAATCTTTAATGCTCTGTGTAGGAGGGTTTTAATAATGTTGATCTTGCGCTTAGTGGGGACAAAAAAGAGTCCCAACGCGTGTATAACATTTGCAAAAGTAGGTTTTCTATAAACGGAAGTAAGAAAACCTGATGCAGATACGTATATATATATATATATATATATATATATATATATATATATATATATATATATATATATACATATCTGCATCAGTGATTTTATAATCAAATAGTAAAAAAAACATTATTTTCATTATAACAACCTTACTTATTTTTCAATGTCCTTTAGCAAACACATTGTCATTTAGTATGTAGATTAAATATTATTCAGGGAAAATCGGAATCGGCTGATTTCTTAATTATATATATATATATAGATATATGCGATCGATCAATTCTTGTCTAAATTACGCAAAAATGAAAATAACACTGAGGTCACATTTTCACAGATATATTTACCAAAATTACACAGCAAATATGTTGAAATACTAAAGAGTAAATTTATTCAATAAAATCCTCATTGGCTTCAATCATTGCCTTGTTTAAATTGGTGAATGCTGCCATAATCCTTGACTTCAGTTCAACTTTGATGTTCAAGGACTTTTGTTGCATCCCACAGATAATAATCAAGTGGTTTGCAGTCTGATAAGTTAGGTTTGCCAGGTGTAATGTGTGATGTGGTCGCAGAAATTGTCTGACAGCCAGTGACACTATTCTCCTGCATGGCGGTATGTTGCGGTGTCCTGTTGTCAGACATAGAGTCTTCCAACAGTCATCCACTTGACCCAGGGCAGAACTACCCACTCAAGGCTATGGATGTTGGTATCTGAGCTGAGTCTGAGGCCCTGTGGGAAGATGACTGGAGGCATAACGTTGCCTTTACTAGTGATCACTCCAAACATCTTCGTATTCACCATTAGATTCATCCAATTCTTTCCATATCCTCTGCACTGTCCTCATATTAACACCCGAACACTCTGAAATATTCATATTGAAGCTTCCGGTGCGAATGCCAAGCAGTACAGCATGCCGTTTCCAAATTTCTGGCGGAGTGAATTGCATGATGGTGCTGTTTTTTCACATACGGTGCCCAAATGGCTCTACTCTACTGTGCAGTTGATAAAAACAAATAACGCGCATGTGTAAAATCAAAAATATAAAATGGCGACGACTTATCAACCACACACACACACACTATATATATATATATATATATATATATAAATGTGAATATAAAGTCAGCACTTAGAGGCGACAGTCTGTTTCATGCTAGATGCAATCGTCAGGCCGCGTCGTGACCTGACGATTGCATCTAGCCTGAAACAGACTGTCTCCTCTAAGTGTTGATTTCTATGTTCACTTTTATATTTACACACGCTCTATCCCTGATATTGAGCACTTTATCCCATAAATATAGCACATCTTAAGAATATATTTCTTCAGTGTGTGTGTGTGTGTGTATAAAATAGGATACAGAATCCATACAAAATTGGAAAAATATGACAAATGGATAACAGTTTCATTGAAACTTGATTATGTAAAAACATGATAAGGATTTACGTTAAATTCATTTCAGAAAAGCCTATGTGAATCTTTTACTTTCAACTAATTCTGAAAATAGGATAAGGATTCAACTTGAATTCAATGCAAAAAAAGCTGTGAGAATGTATAAACAAATTTCGATAAAAACAAGAAAATTGCAAAGAAAGGATAACAGCATAAAAATGCGCACGGTTTTTTTCTTTCTTTCATCCCGAGAAACGCCTGTTCAGTTTAAAAAAAAAAATTAACAATTTATTATTTAAACACACACACGCACATACACATGTTTTTTTCTTTCGTTTTTATCTGATTAAGCCATGCGAGGGTGAAATGCGTAATCTAGTTTCAATGAAACGGTTTTCCATTAGTACTATCTAACTATCTCTTTATCTACCAATATATATATATATGTGTGTGTGTGTGTGTGTGTGTGCGTGTATGTGTGTGTGTGTGTATCAAGCATACATACGTATATATATATATATATATATATATATATTGTTTAATAATTGTTTAATAATATATGCGTGGGGGAAGTGCTCAGTATTAACATTACTTTGTTACTGTCTGTTACTGATCAAATAATATTATTATATATTCATTATTCAAAGTACGTAAGACCCTTCCCAAAATACCTAAACGGAAAAAATACTCCTGTGGGGTGAAAATTCCGAGTTGAAAGGAGAGGAAGAAAAATGGAAGGGTGAATTCTGAACATTGGACATAGAAAATAAAAAATAAATCTAGTTAACGCTCTGAGAAAAGAATATATCTGGAAAACTACCAACGATATTCATCAAACCGAGTAGTATAGACAATGTGTTGAAATGTTGATAAAAACAAAAATCAAAATAACTGATTCTTATGGTGTAGAATCATAGAAAGATAAGACGGACTCGGACATAAGTTTAAATAGTATATTCTCGGAAACGCAGTACAAAGGTAATGTGAACTGGAGAGTACTTTCTCTCACTGGTGTCCTCACTCACTCACTCACTCACTCACTCATTCCTTCATATATATATATATATATATATATATATATATATTGTTATGGTGTAGAACCATAGAAAGATAACACGGACTCGGATATAAGGTTAAATAGTATATTCTGGGAAACGTAGTACAAAGGTAAATGTGGACTGGAGAGTGCTCTCTCTCACTGGTGTCCTGACTCACTCACTCACTCACTCACTCACTCGGTGTCTCCTACTCGGTGGCCCTCATTTGGTGACTCCCTTTACTCAGAGTTGATAGCCATATTATATAGGTGTGGAAGAGTCCATTTGTAGGTAGGTCACCACAACACTGATATAATCGAAACCAAAACAGAAGAAATGTTGTGGTTTCAATAGACTCTTTGAATCACATTTCAACCCTAATCACGCTAACAAGGACAACATAAATTGAACATATACCCGTATACCCGTAAATCATAACAAAATTTGTCTCCAAACATAAACAATAACGAACCAACTGATGAAGAAGTTAAGAAAGCTATAAAAAAAAAGAATGATAAAGTATAAATTGATATTGAAGCTGAACTTTTGATATAGCTTACCTTCTCCCTGAATTCATATAACAAGTTTAGAATCAGACGCTAATTCGCAAATTAGGGTTTATCACGCATTAAATCACTATGAAAAAAGTTAGTCCTCACTATAAAAAAAAGGTAGTCCTCACTATAAAAAAAGGGAGTCCTCTTGCAAAGGTATCTCAACTGAATCCATAATGACGAAAGTATCAGTGAATATTGTGTTACAAATTTTCGACTAAGGTGTTCTGTATTGTGTTCAACATTGTTGATAAACTTCCGGAAGTTCAAGTGGTGCTCTTGTTTTTTTATTTTTTTTTCGTTCAAGTACTTTCGACCTTCTCTGGCATTTTCATGACTCAATGTGGTATCTGAGTGGTAGGAAGAATTCCTCTGTCTGCATCCTGGTATTCTTTGAAAAGCTGAAAGTTTGAAATAGTCTACAGTGACGTCATCTGTAAAGGTTACTGGGAGCGAGGCTGCACCAAAAAGAATGCGATGATATATATATATATGTGTGTGTGTGTGTGTGTGTGTGTGTGTGTGTGTGTGTGTGCGCGTGTGTGTGTGTGTGTGTGTGTGTGTAAAAATTCAGATAGAAATAAAAATATATCTGTAATAATATATATATATATATATATATATATATATATATATATATATATATATATATATATATATATATATATATATATATATATATATATATATATATATATAATAAACTGTCACAACTCTTTCCAACAATATATTGGTGAAATCTGCAGAAATTAAAAAACAGTATTTATGAAAACATAAAGGATCTTATACAAAATAATTTATCGAATACATTATTCTTACATAGAAATAAGTTCATCAACAACTTCGATCTAAAGAATGTCACATTTATTAAAAGAGGAAATAACCTACTTTCTAGAGAGTGGCGCTATCAAATGTTACCAAAATGTAAACCTGCACCCAGGATTTTTTCAAAGATCCCCTTTCCTAAACGATATACCTCTTTCCCAAGCCAACATACATGGTCATAAAAAAAGGTAAAATTAAAAGATAGATAGATAGATAGATAGATAGATAGATAGATAGATAGATATAACTCATATATTCGATCCATCACTAAAATGCAAGAAAAATGGTGGGTGTTCCTGTACCGGTCCAGTAAGTACCTGACTACTACTATCCTCGGCCTTTACAAGAACCAGATCAAGCTTAAAATAGAGTACTATTGTCATATTTGGACAGGAGTTGCCCAGTTCTCAGTTCCCGGTCTCAATAGAGTCTAAAAGCGTCTCCGCGTCCTTGTGGGTGATAAATTACTTTCCACTCTCCAAACCCTCTCTCACAGACGAGATGTCGCAAGCCTTTCACTGGTCTATCGCTGTCTCCATTGAAAATGCTCAGACAAACTATATACCTTACTTCAATCATTTCTAACCTTCACGGCCAGGACCCGCAGTGCAACGCCCATTATAACAAGCTACCTTCATTCCAACTGTATGTCACTGGTGAGAAGTACGTCAAACTCGAACAGCTTCTTCCCGCGAAATATTACTGTGTGTGTGTGTGTGTGTGTGTGTGTGTGTGTGTGTGTGTGTGTGTGTGTGTGTGTGTGTGTGTACAATTTCCATGCGCGTCTGTGAGAATGGTGTATGGTGATTTTAAAAGCATAGTTTAGATGTGGCACAAGGCCAAAAGTGTGGAGAACCCAGTGAGTGTCGAATTCATTATTCAGTCGTAATTGATCTAGGGAGACAAGTGCTCACATTTTATGCGTGTATATACGTGTATACAACTTCCATGCGCGTCCGTGAAAACGTCTATACGTGTGTACGTTTGTGTTGTTGTTATCTGAAGATATGATATCTTCATCAAATGGATGCCTGGTTCAGTTTTTGAAATAAGCGTGACACAAAATTGGATTTATTCATGTATTTAGTTATTCATTTATTCCTTTAAAAGGCTTTATTTATTTATCTATGTATTTATTAAAATATGCCCCGTCTTAAAAGTCGGATTGGTGAACTCATAGTGCAATAGATTTTCTTTTTGACTATATATGTTTTGAATATATAACTAAAAAGAAAATACTTGAATTAAAGAACCTTGCTGTCTGTCTTGCCTTATAGCTATTCAAAAAAATGTGCTAAGGTACATTTAATTCAAATTAAATTAATTTTTTTGTCTCGTTACAAAAGAAACCTTTAACATTTAGATTTCAATATTAACCCGTCAAAATGGGTACTAAACAGTATTAACATATTCAACTTCCCGCGTCATCTCTACCGGCAATTCTCGCATAGTAAGCCAACAGCAACGAACGGCTATTTGTTATTACGTCAACAATCTAAATTAGTTCAATAAATTTTTAAAAAAAATGGGATCTGGAACTTAAACAAAGAGAAAAATGCTTCGCTTTGAGGCGACCTTCCCGTGTCTTCAATAAACTACAACATCAGACGTTTTGATGAGCAATGAAAGAACTATCTGCGCATTCGTTCGAGATTATGGCGAAGGAGACTCATTTTAACAACCTTCTCCGAACGTAGAAGAGATTTGAGAGTTAATGACAGCCTTGAGTCTGTAACCAAAAAAAAAAAAAGGAAGAAATTAAAAGAAGAATTCACCTTTAAAAGAACATAGCTTGAATCGGTGGCAATGAATTGCCAACGAGACTGAGTTAGGAATTTATTGCAAGTAATTTACATTCATGTCATTCTCTCTAGATCCAGCCAGAAGCCATTACTTCGTCGACATAGAAAACGTAGGGTAAACAGTCAAATAGTCACCATTAAATGGCCTTCGTGGGTTTGAGATTTTATTTCAGAGTAATTCCAAATTTATGAGATATCGTTTATACACATTAATATTCTCCGACTAACATCCTCATCTTTCGTATTATTTTACTCTGTAAATGAGTCTGTATTTTGTCCTGAACGGATCATCATGTATACCACTCATACTCACATGCACACACACATATATATATATATATATATATATATATATATATATATATATATATATATATATATATATATATATATATATAAATTTTGCTGGTTTAAAACGGTGCGAAGTTAGAATGCTTGTCTCCGTTGGTTGAGACAATTAAAAGAAAGAAAAATCTTGTAATTCCAACGAATGATTAATTTTTAAAGGAAATATTTTGGCTAGCAGTTGACAATCTTGGTCACTCCTTAATTTGAATAAAACAGTATACAAAGAAGTTCGAAACGCTTAAGAATTTAAATCAAGGGAAACAAACCAACTTGATGACGTTTACAACGTAATAGCAAGTCGAGGCAAAAAAAAAAATTTTTTTCTCCGTATGATAAGGATGATGTTGTGCTGCATCTATCCTATTGCATGTATTTTTTATAGTTGCTATTACCATTTGTTCAGCTTCTCTTCTTTGATTGAAAGGCTTTTGGTTCGTCAATTTTATTTTCGGATGTCTTGTCTGGACATCTTTGCTCCAAAGAAAAATATGATATGGAGAAAAAAAAATTATGTCTCGATTGCTATTACATTGTAAACGTCATCAACTCGGTTTGTTGAGATTCATTGTAAAATAATACAATTATGGCACAAGGCTGAAAAGGGGGTTTTGGTTAAAGCTGGTCTTCACTATTTTATACCTAGCTAATCGGATTCACGACTCATTCATTCGTTAGAATTTTCTCATTCACCATAAAAACTCATCCATCTTCAATCAATCCTCCATACACCATACTACCACATCGTCTTAGGTTGGGGAGTTAAAAAAAACATCCCAATGAAATGATAAATATTATTTACAATTTCTATATAGAAATCGGATGAATGATCATTAAAGGGAGGGGTGAACCCCAAAACAGACTAAATATCAAAACAAAGCAAAAATAAAAATAACTGATTTTAGTAGAACCCAACTCGGTTTGTTTTCCTTGATTTAAATTCTTAAGCGTTTCGAACTTCTTTGTTTTACTTAAATTAAGGAGTGACCAAGACTGGCAACTGCTAGTCGAAATATTAAAATAAAAAAATAAATCAATCTTTGGAATTACAAGTTTTTTCTTTGTTTTAATTATAAAACGGTGTGAAAAAAAAAAAAAAGAAAAAGAAATATTCGGATACTAAAATTCCGAGCTATACAGGTAAGGATTGAGATGATTTCCAACAAGGAATAATCCAAAAGTACCCCTGCAAAACATGCATCTTAGAAACCAAAATAAAATAGATTTATTATTACTAAATGTTCAACCAATATAAGGCCCCCAAATCATTCAAGGCGGTTGGTTACTGAATTAAATTGTTCCATGAATGTAAGAGAAGATAAGGAATGCAGTTGATGAGGATATGTAAAATGATACACTTGTAGAAATTAAGATTGTAGTGACCGAGAAAGCATTCTCTTGGGAGTCTGTTCCACAAAGTTGCGGTTCTTGTGTCTTCTAACTTGTCAAAATCTCTTACGGCTTCTTGTTTTCCGTTTTAGTGGCTTTATTGCCTTGCTTGGGATGAAATGAAAAAAACAAATTATCAAAATTAACGGGTATGCTTCCTCCCAGTATGCGTAAAGATATATATATATATATATATATATATATATAAAGAGAGAGAGAGAGAGAGGGAGGGAGAGAGAGAGGGAGGGATAGATAGATAGATAGATAGATAGATAGATAGATAGATAGATAGATTATATGCAACGATAACAGAAATAGATAAATTACATGCAACACGATAGCAGAGATAGATAGATAGATTATATGATAGATAGATAGATAGATAGATAGATAGATAGATAGATAGATAAATTATATGCAACGATAACAGAAATAGATAAATTATGCAACGATAGCAGAGATAGCTATAGATTATATGCAACGATATCAGAGATAGATAGATAGATAGATAGATAGATAGATAGATAGATAGATAGATAGATAGATTATATGCAACGATAACAGAAATAGATAAATTACATGCAACGATAGCAGAGATAGCTAGATAGATTATATGCAACGATATCAGAGATAGATAGATAGATAGATAGATAGATAGATAGATAGATAGATAGATAGATTATATGCAACGATAACAGAAATAGATAAATTACATGCAACGATAGCAGAGATAGCTAGATAGATTATATGCAACGATAGCAGAGATAGATAGATAGATAGATAGATAGATAGATAGATAGATAGATTATATGCAACGATAGATAGATAAATTACATGCAACGATAGATAGATAGATTATATGCAACGATCAGAGATAGATAGATATGATAGATAGATAGATAGATAGATGAATAATTATATGCAACGATAACAGAAATAGATGCAACGATAGCAGAGATGGATAGATAGATAGATGAATAGATAGATAGATAGATAGATAGATAGATAGATTATATGCAACGATAACAGAAATAGATGCAACGATAGCAGAGATAGCTAGATGGATTATATGCAACGATATCAGAGATAGATAGATAGATAGATAGATAGATAGATAGATGGATATGAATAGATAGATGCAACGATAACAGAAATATGCAACGATAACAGAAATAGATAAATTACATACAACGATATAGATAGATAGATAGATAGATAGATAGATAGATAGATGAAGATAGATAGATATATAGATGAAATAGATAGATGGATAGATAGATGGATGCAACGATATCAGAGATAGATAGAAATAGATATTATATGCAACGATAACGAAATAGAGATAAATTACATGCAACGATAGCAGCAACGATAGCAGAGATAGAGATAGATTATATGCAACGATATCAGAGATAGAGATAGATAGATAGATAGATAGATAGATAGATAGATAGATAGATTATATGCAACGATCTTATTACGATAGATTTTAGATTAATCGATATTTTATAGATATAGATAGATAGATAGATAGATAGATAGATAGACTTTATTCGACCATCTTTTTATAAAGTTCTGTCGACCAGATAAAGTTCTGTCGCCAGATAAAACAAAAATAGAAACGAAGAAGCTTCAGGGGAGTCTTGAAATTGTATCCCACACCTAATAAAGACCTCTTTCATAGAAGAATAGCTTAAGTCACAGAAATATCCATGATTACGCGTAGCAAAGTTTGTAGTCTTTCTATGGCGCTTTACCGGCGCCATCTTTATTTTAGTAGCTAGTAAAAGTAAATTTATTTATTTTTGAGATTTTAAAAGATAAGTTTATTGAATCTTGCTTTTTTCTGTATTGACTTGTTGAGATTGAGTTTTAGACAAAACCTTTAATAGATTTACATGTTTCGCTCTGTTTTTGTCTGTTCATCTGTTAAACATGTAATAATGAACATGTTCATCAATTAAACATCTTCATGTGTTAAACATGTAAAAAGCGATTTAAATATATAATTGTGACGTTTTTTTAGCTGGGATATTTTTCTTTTCTCTGAAGAAATGTAGAACCATTTTGGAAACAGTTTAGAAAATATACAAGGATTTTTTTAATATATGGTCTTCAAATAACTTTCAACATTCAGCATGTGTAAGACCAAATCAAGAAAAAAAAAATGGTTGGTTGATTTTGTTTAGAGGTATATCACATGGGTTATTTAATGCCGAAATTTAAATATTTTGATCATTATTTCATGGTTTCAACTAAATACAGTTTGAACGCAATTACAGATAAAATGTTTTTTTTTCTGCCATTTTGCTATAAAATGTATTGTTGGTAATTTTTTATATAAAAATGTATTGTTGGTAATTTTTTATATAAAAATGTATTGTTGGTAATTTTTTATATAAAAATGTATTGTTGGTAATTTTTTATATAAAAATGTATTGTTGGTAATTTTTTATATAAAAATGTATTGTTGGTAATTTTTTATATAAAAATGTATTACTGGTATTTTTATACTTTCATAGAGTTTTCTTTTTGTTTGTGAGTTCACTGTTTGATCATAGCTCTGACTCTAAAATGTGGACCTGGGAACAACAGTAATTAAGGGGTGGTTTCACCCTCCTCAGAACCCCCAATCTCTCTCTTGATGTTGGATGTAGTTTACAGTCATACCCAGAACTACAAAAAGAAAAGAGAGGAAAAAAAACAGAAACTTTAAAAACGTTCAAATACTTAAAGCCAATAATGTTATTTTTAGCTATTTTTATAGCTGTTTTGATTCTTGTTGATCAGTTACATTCAGTATACAAAGCATAGCTGCAGAATTTGATCGCTCTCCGTATTTTGCGAATAGAATTTTCTTAAAGACTCTGATAACTTTCCATATATCATCCACTGAATAATGCAAACAGACTTACATAGAATTATGTAAGAATAGATAGATAGATAGATAGATAGATAGATAGATAGATAGATTTATTTAGGATTTATCTTGATCAAAAAAATTAAACAATTGGATATTTGATCCTAATTGAAAAGTTATTTGAAGAGATGTCTGCGTCAAAAACGCAACATCAAAAATTGAATTGATGTTATCATTTATAGTTCATGTTT
This sequence comes from Acanthosepion pharaonis, assembly GCA_903632075.3. Classification (NCBI taxonomy): domain Eukaryota; kingdom Metazoa; phylum Mollusca; class Cephalopoda; order Sepiida; family Sepiidae; genus Acanthosepion; species Acanthosepion pharaonis. The sequence continues at coordinate 1,667,350 of CAHIKZ030002966.1, forward strand.
CGATGACTAAGTTCGTTTTGGGTCAGAATCGATTTTTTATCATTTCACCCGAAGGCAATAAAGCCACTAAGATTCAAGGATTACTGAGTGTCACAGAATATGATAAAGAAAACACTATTAAGGAGAGAAAACAATAAAAGAACAAGAATTAAGAAGACAGAAGATTAAATTGCATGTAAATTTTTCGAGATCAAAGTTTCCTGGGAAGCAAGAAGTCGGAAGAGAGTTCCACAAGTGAGAAGTGCGAGAGAAGAAACTGTTAGCATAGAACTTACGGTTATATCTATCCATTTCAAATGTAAAATGATAACCGCGAATCTAGTACTGTGCTTAAATTCATAAAGTCTAGACATTATTAAGCAACGTTCATTATAACAATTGCCATGAAAGTATTTATAGAAAAGGCATATGAAAGCTACCTTACGGCGGTGGGAAAGTGACTGGAGCCAAGATACCCGGCCAGGACATTGCGCATTCTTCTTTAGATTTTATCAAGAATCTCTAAATATATAGCAGAAGCACCAAACCAGATATGGACGCAATATTTAAAACAAGGACGAATGGTAGACTTGTAAGGCAGAATATAAAAGATTCTGGAGATAAAAATTGTCTAGCAAGACTCAGTGAACCAATTTTCCTAACTGCAGACCTAGCAATTGATTCACTATAATCCTACCACTTCATGTCAGAGGAAAACGTTAGTTTGAGAATGCAACATGAGTCACTCACCTGGAGGCTAGCATCAGCCATGCTGATAGAAGTAAAAATTGGTTCTCTCACACTATTAAAAGAGAACAGTTTTTAAAATTAACAAGTCATTCCTTGTACCAATTAACAACAGATTGTAGATCATTTTGAGATCAATTGCCAATTTGACGTTATCGACCCGATCAGGCTTACTTATTAAGACAGGAGTAAATAATTGTGTCATCGGCATTGATACTGAGTTGAGAATTAATGACCTCAGGAATGGCATTTGTGAAAATTAGGAACAAAAATTTACAATAGAAAAATACGCAAGAATCCTTTTAAAGGAATTATCTTCTTAAATTTTAACAAAAAGAGATAGATAGATAGATAGATAAGTTGACCTTTTTATTAGGATATTTTGAAATACCTTCCTTTATTTCAACAAAGAAATTTACAAGGTGGTTTTAGAGCCTTTAAAAACATTTGTCACTGTTTTTGTTCGTCTCTCCGCTCCACTCCTCTCTTTCTCTCTCTCTCTCTCTCTCTCTCTCTCTCTCTCTCTCTCTCTCTCTGATGCACTAACTTGTTCATCTCTGTCAAGCCACTGACTTACCGCCACTGGATAGGTCTTCTGTGGCCATCATCGTAAACAATCAGTTATTCAATCCCCACCCCCCGCTCTCGTAACTGACTCCCTCTAGTGAAAGTGATGATTGGGTCAATCGAGCAGGATGGTCGCTTCTCCAGGTGCGGCCTATGTAATCGTGACGGCTACTGTTACCGAAGAACTAACACATGGACCGGATGTTGTTGGCAAATACTACATCATATAGTCTTTTTTTTCCGCAGGTGGCACAAGTGAAAGCGCGAAGTGGATCGTTTCGTTTCGTTTCGTTTTTTTTCCCCTTCCAAACTTGCAATTCACCAAGAAAGCTCAGTTACAACTTGATATATGACTTGTGATGACAGCAGGTCATTGAGGGTAGATTACTATGAATCAACGAAAAATATTTTCCTGTTGTTTTCTTTCTTTTTTTTATTTGCTCTGTCGTATTTGAGTTATTTTGCCTCATACCTTTGCCTTAGTAACCCACAGAGCAGGCTCACAAATTATATTATATCTAATCACTTTTTTCGCCTTTTAATAATAAGTGTATTTCGCATGTACTTTCAGTTAATCTTAGATCTGTCTATCTATGTTTCTACCTATTTATCTATATATATAACAGGTGTAACAGCAAAATTGTCCAAATCGTGTAAAAGCAAAATTGTCCATTTGTTAGATTGAGCTATGAACCGTATAATCTTAGAAATTTAATCATTTCTAAGAATATACGGCTCATAGCTTAATCTTTTGTTTAATTATTTACGAAGCTTATCAGAAGAATTGCGATAAAATCATAAACGAAAATGGCATGTTCATCATTAATTAATCAAAGCTAAGGATCAGAAGCACATGAAGGATTGAAATAAAGGATCATTTTCCAACTTATTCAAAGATGATCTTCGCCCTCTCTAACTTTCTAACTTTCTGTCCTGGAGTAACAAGGTGTCTCAAATGTTTCACGTATGATTTCATTTTCAAGTCTTTTTCACTGCTCTTTGGACTGACATAACTGAAACGCCTCTCTTATGCCAAACGACTTTTTTTTTACATTAACCGGTTTAGCTTTTAGCTTTTGAAAAAGTTTGTAACTGTTCATATTTCCTTGTGATGACGCTTTTGTTTTGAACAAATGAAAAAAATCAAGGGGTGTAACTGGCTTTATATGTCGCTATTAATACAATTATAGAATTTGTCACTTAGTTGATTCAGCATCCCAACTCCAGAGATTCGTAGACTTACCTGTCCGTCCACTCTTATATATATATATATATATATATATATATATATATATATATATATATAGAGAGAGAGAGAGAGAGAGAGAGAAAGAAAGACAGAGAATTTTTCACTTAGCTGACTGATGTTATGAGACTCAAGAGATTTTCAAAGCATATAAAAGTGGCAGTGACAATGCTGTGTTGATTCCTGTGTCCACACTGTCAATATCTATCTATCTATAATCAAAGATGGAATCATGAAGCTGTCTAAACGATGGAGAAAGATGAAGGAAATAGCGCATATGTGATTTAATATATCTATGGACAAATATGTAAAAATTGTCTTTGAAATTCACTAAAAATATGTATGAACATCTTTTGTTCTATCCCGTCTCCTTATTGTCTATATCTATAAAAGATATATCTCCAATATTGATCACTACCCGATATATATAGTAAATTTCAAACAAGATAGATAGATAGATAGATAGATAGATAGATAATATTGATGGTGCACCAGATAATTGTAAATAAATTATGATATAAAGTAAATCAGATATTCATGGTCAAATAATCCGAATATATTGGAATACAATTATACATGTCTATCTTAAAAAAAGACCAAAAATAGTTTATTCGACCTGTCGTCAGCATGAAGGAAGGCTGTGATGTGACATCCGAAGCAATTGCATACCAAGGTCAAACGATTCTCGTTCATTTTGGACATCATGTTCACACTTGACAACCCTTTGGTATTGGAGGGTCGCTTTTTAGTCGTTATCTCAACGACGTCACAGACGTTTTTTTTAATCCAGGGGATTCAGATCAGGAGTACTAGGAAGATAAATACTGTGACTAACATGGTTATGAAAATTCTCGGCCATCCATTCCAGGAACCATGTGGTGCAGGTGTAGGGGCAAAGACCTGTTGCAACAAGTCACCTCCTCGATCAACGTCATGACTATCGTACCCAGCACGCCGACCTCAGGGAAGAACTGGGGCAGCATAACATGGTTTCCATTGCTCAGGGCTCCCAAGACCATAGGAAATGACGTGAACTCAGTGTGAATCACCGTGGGTACCAGCGTGGGGTCAGTGTAGATCTACCTGTCGTTTCTCTTGTTCACCTACATTCAAATATTTGGCGACTATGGCACACAAACTCAGCATTCCATTTACTGTGTCAGATTGGAAGCGGTCATTGTCAATATGTCGATATGTGCGATATGATTGTTAAAATTTGGCGCTTGCCGCGTAACATTACGTTCAGTTGTCTTGCTGAAGATGTGTTATCTAATACCTGTTGAAACACACACAAACACACACACACAAACACACACACACAAACAAAGAAACAATAAAACTCCCTTTTCCGGCCTTCTCATTTTAACACCTCATTATTCATATAAGCCCAATTTATTGTCATAAGGTTAAATGCCTTTTTCATTATTAGATTAATGCTAACTGTTGAAACTTGATTAATGCATGGAATAATAATGCAACACAAAATGTACTTAGAACAAAATGTATTGAAACAAGAAAGTGTACACAATATTTCCATATAGTCTTTTGTATATTCCTGGTAAGACCGTTCCTGGAGAATGTGTTGACTGAGTCGCAGTCGGGCAGAGTCTCTGGTTGAATCTCTTGATTCCTGTATTTATCTATCCACCCACGAGGATAAAATGTGGCACAAGGCCGGTTTAAAGTGGGTATCTCCGAGCCCGTAGGCTCGGCCAAAAATATGGCCTTTCTGAACCCGCCTAGACGGGTTCAAGGCCTGTCTACCACCCCGGACGAAACCCTGCCTCTCGGCAAAGCCTCGTCCGGGTCCCTCACTGCAAAATGCAGAGAGTTCGACAGAGTGAATCTCTTGATTCCTCTCTCTCTTCCCGGTACCAACCATATTTATATGGTCGGTACTCCACTATGCAAATTAGGTGGATCCTACCACAACACTAACTATGTCGAGTATATATACATGTGTATACATATTTTATTTACGCTAACAGGACGTCTTGGATGCGGTAAATCACCCCCGCCAATACTGCTAAAACCATTCTTTTGCGGGATGGTACTCTTAAGCAAATAAGAAGGACGATGACCATATCCTCATGGCTTATGAGGACACGTTAATGCAAACGAAAATGGTGATAGCTTTCCTCACATGGCTTTGGATGATACCATTACGCAAACGAGCAGGGTGACAGCATGTAAAACTTACTTAAGCGCATGGAACAGGATGATGGCCTTATGTAAACGAGAAGGATGATGTCCTTCTCTCATGGCACAGGAATACCCCGAAGCGGTGTAATGGGTAGCAAGATTGTCTCGCTAGAACAATTACGTCTGAATAGTGATTTCGATTCTCACTGTGTGTCTCATACTTTCGTCCTTGTGCCATATCTAAGCTACACTTAGAAAATCGTTTGGGCACCTCGGCGTGGTGTAACGGTTAGCAGGCTTGTCCCGTTACAACTGGAGAGTGAGTTCGATCCTTAATGGAAGCCCCATACTTTCAGCCTTACGCTTAGAAAATCAGTACTCTCATAGCACAAGATGATAGACTCACGCAAACGATTAAGGAGATTCCCTTATTCTCATGGTCGAGGATTATACCCTTACCTAAACGCATGGAACAGGAAGGTGGTCATACGCAAACGAGCAGAATAAGTCTCATAGCAAAGGATGGTGGCCTAACGTAAACTAGGGGAGTGATTCCCTTATTCTCATGGCACAAGATGGTACCACCACGCAAACACCGTGGTTTGCCAAATGTTTCACAGTATTTGCGTAAACCCTTCCACCATACGGTTACATACCATGAGCAGCAGATATTTTTTCATCAATTTCTTCGCTGATAGCTGAACTTTCAATCTTTTATGTTAAGATGGAACGTTGGTGATGATTGATGCTTCCAGGTCATGAAATCAACCTTGGCCCCTTCAAATTATCATCTATTTATGCCATGAAACAATTTTTTTCTGTGATGCAGTTTCACACATATGGCGCAGTTGTTGCAGAGGTTCCAGGTTTCCTCCAGTTGTTTGATACAATCTTCTTTAAGGAGTGTATTTATACGTTCGTGCTCCAATCACGCAGTTACATCAATCTCGATGGCGACTATGGAAAATTCACATAGTAGTGCTGGCCACATATGTAAACTATTTTCTCTGCATAGTAGTAAACATGTTGGATTAGTAAATGTTTGTATCTTACTTTTCGGTCATCCTACTGATTACTAGTAACATTTGGGATGAAGATTTTAAAGGAGAAAATGTTTCCTCATACTCTGATCCTTTGATGACTAAAAGTTTTTAATTTGAATAGTTTTTAACAAATAATTTCTCAGAGTCTGTATTTTTTAACAATTTCATGGCTGTAGTAGGATGGTACATTCGTCACTAAATTTGGTTCGTAAAAACGAAAATTATTTTTCTTTAAACCTAATAAATCTTCTTCTTCTTCTGGGTTTTCTTCTACTTCTTTTTCTTTTTCTTCGTCGTCTTCTACATCTTCGTCTTCTTCTATGTCTTCTTCTACTACAACTTCATCTTCTTATTCTTCTTCTAGTCTTTTTCTACTTCTTCTTCTTCTTCTTCTTCAATGTCTTCTTCTTCTACTACTACTACTTCATCTTCTTTTTCTTCTTATTCTTGTAGTCTTCTACATCTTCTTCTTTTTCTCCTTCTTCTTCGTCGTCGTCTTCTACTTCTTTGTCTTCTCCTTCTTCTACTTCTACTACTACTAGTACTTCTTCTTTTTCTACTACTACTACTTCTTCTCCGTCTTCTTCTACTACATTCTTCTTCTTCTTCTATGTCTTCTTCTACTACTACAACTTCTTCTTCTTCTACGTCTTCTTCTACTACTTTCTTCTTCTTCTTCTACTCTTCTTCTACTTCTTCTTTTACGTCTTCTACTACTTTCTTCTTCTTCTTCTTCTACGTCTTCTTCTACTACTTCTTCTTCTTCTTCTTCTTCTACCTTCTTCTTCTTCTACGCATTACTACTACTTCTTCTATTCTACGTCTTCTTACTACTTTTCTTCTTCTTCTTCTACGCCTTCTTCTACTACTACTTCTTCTTCTACGTCTTCTTCTACTACTTTCTTCTTCTTCTTCTTCTACGCCTTCTTCTACTACTACTTCTTCTTCTACGTCTTCTTCTACTACTTTCTTCTTCTTCTTCTTCTACGCCTTCTTCTACTACTACTTCTTCTTCTACGTCTTCTACTACTTTCTTCTTCTTCTTCTACTACTACTTCTTCTTCTTCTTCTATGTCTTCTTCTACTACTACAACTTCTTCTTCTTCTACGTCTTCTTCTACTATTTTCTTCTTCTTCTTCTTCTTCTTCTTCAACTTTTTTTCTTCTTCTACGTCTTCTTCTTCTACGTCTTCTTCTACTCTTCTTCTTCTTCTACTACTACTTATTCTTCTTCTTCTATGTCTTCTTACTACTATTCAACTTCTTCTTCTTCTACGCCTTCTTCTACTACTTTCTTCTTCTTCTTCTACGTCTTCTACTACTACTACTTCTTCTTCTTCTACGTCTTCTTCTGTGTTGGAATGCGTCACGAAAAATAAAATGCTTTCGTCTCTTTTTCTCCTGCTGTCGTAGCGACGGACACAGTCTCCCTTCTGAGACTGAAAAAAACTGCCCTCCTTCTCATTCCAGCCCTTTTACATAGAGCTTGGTAACTCACCTATGCAAAACACCAACAAGCCAGCTACCAATCCACGGTTCCGCGCCTGCCCACCTCCACTCACTTTGGGGGTGTCAAGTTGACCGACCAACTCATTACACGCCCCCCTGATCTGAAGATCACAAAGCTTCTCTGTTCGAGAGATGGTTGCGTCTGTCTGGTGACTGCGTCCGCATATATACAACTTGCACGCTTGACATAGTGGGATAACCACACATGCGCGAACTCGTTTGCTCCGAGGTGGCAGATTTCCAGATTCATCCCGTGTCTCGCTGTCATGATCGCACACCGTGAAACTCGGGGCAGGCCTCTTCTGCCGGGCACTCATTCTGAGCGGGATAACAGAGTCCTCATCCTCGGATGAACTCTCATCCGTTGAGCTACCATCCGCCTCTGGACAGCTGGCCACGTTGACGTCCGCAGGTAGAGTACTGATGTTTGAGGTAGAACTCAGTGGATCCAACTTTAAACACACCACTCGCACACCATCTTCAGAGTCACTTTCATCATCTAATGACGGTTTTAACCCTACAACTGGCCGCAAGTCTTTAACGTGACGAGGCACGCCATCCACCCGCACTGACTGCGGGCTGATAATCTCGGTAACATGCCCCATTCTAAGCTTGTCCGTACACTTGCTGTGCGGGGTCTTAACCCACACTACGTCACCAATTCTGTATTTAGCTTGCGCGTCGCTCGGAGCTATTGCAATGTCAATGCCTCGCAGCCGTAAGTGATAGGCGCGCACCATGTTAGCCGGTGCTGTTGTAGGTGAAACACCGTCTTTAGGCGTCGGATTATACCAATAGACTGCTTCGGGGATCGAACATCGCTTCCTGGCTGCAATCACTTTTATAGACCGGTGGCTCCTTTCTACTATGCCGTTTCGCACCGGAACAGAAGCCGCACACCCCACTTCTTTAAGAACTGCGAGAATTGCTCTGAAGAAAACGCCGCACCATTATCCGTCAATATTTCTGCAGGTGGCCCCCGGTCGTAAACGATGGACTCCAATTGACGTATTATGCTGGCAGTGTCCTGCCGGTGCAGTAGTCGCCAAATGGCGAAGCGAGAGGGTCCACAGTCAATAATAGTCAAATAGTGCTGGCTACCAACATACGTAACATCTATCCCCAGCCTGTTCCAAACATGGGTAATACTCAAATTTCCTGTTTGCCATTGCACCGGTGCCGGGTCAATTGACTGGCACGCCTCGCACCTCTGCACTACTGTCCTAACATCGGTCTTTTTGACTGCCGGGTTGACCATCTTCGAGAAGTAGAGCGTCCGTTTAATCCCAGGATGCCCACACTGTTCATGTATGCTCATGATCTGCTCGAGGTTCATACTGAGCGCAGAAGCCGTACACGGCAGCTGCAGAGGTTCAGACTCTTTCCGAGCAGCAGCCAACCAACGTTACGGAACGCGAGTCAACGCACCTGCCCTGTTGACTGCCGATTCAACTAACACTACATCCACAGACAGGTTGTACTCTTTGATAATTTCAATCAGCGTGGTGAGCCGCCTTCGTATCAACATCTCGCTCGATGCCTTGGTGGTCAATCGCGCTCTTCCGCTAAGTGCATCTGATATCCAACGCTGAGTGCATGCTGAGTCCGTGACGATGTGTAGCACTGTTGCTTGCCATTGGAGCGCCAGATTAACCCCCTTCAGAGTGACGTCTAGTTCAGCCAGATTTGTGTGTCGTGCATCATTTTCAGGTCGTAACCAGTTCCACCTTTTCGATCCATTCAACCACACATTGTCCACTCATATCACCACTGAATTCGGAGATCAGTTTTATGTCGAACGGTCTGTCCGCCATCTTGCTGGAGCCAAAGTAAATGCCGAAATAGTTTGTGTTGGAATGCGTCACGTTCTTCTTCTTCTTCTACGTCTTCTTCTACTACTACAACTTCTTCTTCTACTACGTCTTCTTGTACCACTTTCTTCTTCTTCTTCTACATCTTCTACTACTACTACTTCTTCTTCTACGTCTTCTTCTACTTCTACTTCTTCTACTTCTTCTTCTTCTATATGCTGTGTTCCTTCCGGGTGTTGGCGATCATGGGTCTCCGCAATTTCCTGTCCTTTGTAACTCTTAATAAATGTTATCCTTTTTTATCACCCCTCAGGCTTGTCCCACCATCCATTTACTCAACCTCGCTATGTAGGTTATGCATTAATTTCATCTGTCTCTCCTGACTTCTATCTGTCCTGTGAGTATCAAATTTTCTAAGCCCCCTTTCCTCATTATGTGCCCGAGAAAGTTTCAACTTCCTCTTCTTGGTGTAAAGTATAAGTATTCTTTTTGTTTCCATTTTCTCTAAAACTTAATTTTTACGCACATGTTCGGCCAAGTATATTCTCAGTATCCTTCTGCAGAACAATATTTCTGTTGCTTTAAGTCTCTTCTTCATCTGTGAGGAGATTGTCCAGCATTCACTGCCAAATATTCAAAGTAAATTTTGTACATGCATATAACCAAGGTTTCCGAGGTAACGTAAAATTTAAGTCATCATTTACTTCTAGTCCCAGCTCACGTTATATATATATATATATATATATATATATATATATATATATATATATGAATGTCATCTAAAAAGATTTCAGCTTGACGCCCGAGTCTTACCCCAAAATGAAATGAAATAACCAAACATCAGAATTTGAAAGAGGTGAAATTTTAGTGAGGACCGAAACGTTCTTGCACTGTCGAATGAGGAGTTTCCGTTCCATCCAAAATCTGATGTTTGGCCATTTATTTAGATTTCCGGATATGGGCCGGGCTGCGATCTTCAAACCCTCATGGCAATAGTGATGGTAATATCAAATCCAGTAGCTGTTATCGCTCTTTCCGGTACTGATGGGTACCTCTTCCTAACGTGTTATTTGAATAAGTGTTGAATGTCAACATCTTGATTATATGATTATTTTCTCTTCGAGTTAAATGTGATATCCATGTTATCTGATTCTGCTGCTGTTGAAAGTCCTCATTTGATGTCGTTTATCTTATTTAGTACAGTTCTTTTTTGATTCTCTAACGCCGGTCCACAATATCTATCTATCTATCTATATATATATATATATATATATATATATATATATATATATATATATATCTATATATATATATATATATATATATATATATATATATATATTATATGTATATATTTATATTTATACACACACACACACATATATATATATATGTGTGTGTGTAAATCAAACGTTATTATTAGTGGATATATATTAATAAATAAATAAATAAAGGAACAAGTAATCTCTAGTTTATAATAAAAAAAAAAATTAAAATTCACAACCCAAAAACATAAAATTCTTTTAGCACACACACACACACACACACACACACACACATACATATATATATATATATATATATATATATATATATATATATATATATATATATATTCAAATTTTATTTTAAATGCCAAATATAATTTTTAGAATTAAAAAATCCCAGTATAATATATATCTATGCCAACATTACGATAACCAAATATATTTTTTTTTAAATTTAAATAATGTAACCGCCAGTCTATACTCAGCACCTGAAGATTGCGTTGTGTAAGAAACTTGGAGTAGTGCTATTGGTGAGGAATAATATGTATATATTTATTTTTTTTTTTTTAAGCGTTTCACCCCAAGCAAGGTGGGAAGTCACTGGCACGCACGGAGTTACAGAGAGTTGGGGCGAGAGCAAAGAGGAGTGATAGAGGAAAGGATGAAGAGAAAGATAGGGGATAAATCAAGGCGTCGATTGACATTAGATTTGAATAGTTGGAGATTGACGTGTGAACCATGAAGCTATTGGAGTAGAAGAGATGGCTATATTTAACAGTTTCGACAGTGAAAGGGTGAGAGCGAGACACCAGCCTAGTTGAACGCTTAAATTCATGAAGTCTAGGAACCAGTGAAAGCAGCTAATCGGAGCAGTTACCATGAAAGTATTTGTAAAAAAAAGACAGAGGGAGGCGACGGCACGTCTGTGAGAGAGCGACTGTAGACCAGATGCCAGATCAGAGCCAATTACATTTATAGCCGTCTCTGGATTTTATCAAGAGCCTTGAGACAAACAAAAGGGGCTCCAGACCATATATGGCAGCAATACTCCATGCAAGGGCGAATGGTTGATTTGTAGATTTGAAGGATTGACTCCGGCGACAAAAATTTCTTGGCGCGTCACAAGGAGCCAACTTTCCTTGCGGTGGACTCAATATATTCGTTCCATCACAGACCAGTGGACAATGTGAGACCGAACAGTCACAAAGAGGTGCTCTCGTTGAGTTGAGCGTTAGACATTCTAATAAGAGGCAGGGATGGTTCTCTCTGGTGAGTAATAGAGAGTAGTTTTGTTTTTGAGTCATTAAAGTTAACCAGCCAATTCCTGCCACAGTTCACAACCGATTGGAGGTCCTTTTCGAGACGAACGGCAAGGTTAGTTTTGTCAGTGACACAAAATTATTTTTTGAGGCAGGAGTAAATAGTAGTGTCGTCTTGGGAATCTATGACATCAGGAAGATCGTTGATGAAGATAAGGAACAGAGTAGAGCCTAGGATGGAGCCTTGGAGAACACCTGCGTTCTTGGGATAGGAGATACATGGTTTGACAGGAATGATTGTATTAAGTCAAACAATCGACCTGTAATACCGTAACTCTGAAGCTTGCGAAGAAGGCCGGCATTCCAAACCCTATCAAATGCTTTGGAGATGTCTAGAGCCACGGCACGGGCTTCTCCGTTATTATGAAGTGCTTGGTAAGCAATTTCAGTGATGGCCGTAAGCACATCAGCTGTAGAACGATGCAAAGCGGAAACCATAATGCTTGTCAATATTTTTCAATAGTAACCTTCACGAGATCAAAGTTAAATTTAAATGTACGAACAAGGTAACTAAACATTTGTTTTCTTTCCAAATTTCACCATACCGGCTTGGAATTGGAAATCAGACGGCCGAGCTTCAATTCCAATCGGGTTTGTTATATTAACTTACCCAAAATTACCTTCGGGAAAGTTAGAAATCCACCTCTACTCCCCCACCTCGGCTATGGTTTAATTAGTAAGACTTGTATCAGTAAAACATTATTGTTTCCAAAAAAATTCTAACAATCTATAAATAATTTCTGGCTTTAAAAAAACTGAAAACGTTGATAAACCGTAAAAAAAAAACTAATTAATCAATCAATCCAAATTTCACCAGTTCTTCGTATACTGCTGTTGCTTAGTCATACGTAAAATATATTCTACACCCCCCCCCTTTGTAATGGCAACAAGGTCTTCGATCGGATTGTAGTCAAGTTAAGAGCTCTTCTAAAAAATATACACCAAATCTATTCGGAAAAATCTATACTATATTTATTATCTTATTATATTTTATTTATCTTCTTCTGTGTACTGTGTCCCACTAGGATGTTTGCGATCATGGATCTCCACCACTTCCTTTCCTTTGTAGCCCTTAATAAGGTTTGTCCTTTGGCTATGTCTTCTAATCCTTATTACCCCAGCCATTTCCACAAGCTCTCTAGATAGGTTATACGTTGCTTTCCGCTTTCCCTCTTGCTTTCAGTATGTCCAGTAAGTGTCAAATTTTCTAAACTCTCTTTCCTCATTATGTGCCCTAGTTATTTCAATTTTCTCTTTCTGATTCTAAGTATAACTGTCATTTTTGTTGTCTTTTTCCCTAAAACTTCCTCATTACTCGCATGTTCAGTCCATGAGATTCTTTGCCTTTTTTTTTCGAACCACATTTCTGTTGCCTCAAGTCTCTTCTTCATCTGTGAGGAGATTGTCCAGCATTTACCGCCATATAGGAGGACTGACATTATATAACAATCCTTTTGCTTGTTTCCTGTTTCTTAGTATTTTGCATAGCATTTTTACAAATTGTAGGTCGATTTCTCTTTTGTAGGTGAATATGCTGAATGTGCTACTGCCATAGCCCAGCGTGCACGCTACTAAAATCAGAGGCAACGGCATAACAGAACTCTTGCTGTATTCAGAAGTGCACGCAATCAGTTCAAGAAAGTCCTGAAAAACACAAAGAGCAACCATCGGCAGGCAGCCCAAGCCAAAGTTGGAAACAAAAAATTGGGTTCCCGCGGGTTCTGGAAAATCACATACAAGATTCCCTATAGAGGCAAACCGACACTGCCTTCAGTTATAAATGTCTTTGAGATTATCTCATCCTCGTTGGATAAGGCTAAGCTCTTACCAATGAACTTTACCTCTAACTCCATGTTAAACGTCTATGGCCATCCCCAACATGATTTCCCGTTTTCTTGGAGCACGGACGTCGTGATATTTCTATCTCAGCACAGAAAGTTTCCAGACTTATTGTTATAGGAACTTACCCATAATAATAATGGACTATTCCTGACATTATAAATACTGCACCTCTCAAGAGGTATGAGGAGATTGTAAGACGAGGAGAGAAAATTGAGAGCATATTGTAAGGACATTGGAATAGTGATACTTGTCGAGACAACATAGTTCACCCTAACCCAATCTGATAGTCATTACTAATACTTCTACTTCTTTGTATTATATTTCCATTGTAATATATCTTTGTATTCCATACCTGTGTTCGTGTTATTCTTTCATTGGTTCTAATCTTGGACCATCACCGTGGTACAAGGAACTTGGACCATAACACTTATCAAAGGCATTGACTTTACAAAGCTTACTGAACCGGATAAAATTCCTATGGCTGTTCTTAAGAACCTTAGCCGAGATCTATCACCAATCTTGGCAAAGTTGTTTAACCGTTGCCTGTATGCTTTGTTTTCAAGAATGCTGGCGCGCGCTCATCTCCATCAACTTCCTCAATGTCATTAGAAAACTTGTTGATTTTATTATCAAGAAATTTGTTGATCACCTCGGCAGAAACAACATTCTGAGCGACAAAGTGTATGGATTTTGCACCTTTGAGTTCAATGCTGATGTCCTAACTGCCATTACACATAGAATCAGTGCAGGGCTCGATAATAAATTCATCACGAGAGCGATCACCTTAGATATCTCAAAACAATTTCCCTATACAACATGTTTGACAACTGGTGACATATATGGTTGCTGCACAAACTCTCCAGCTATTATATCTCTAGGAGTGCTTTCTCAGTTATCAAGTCTTTCCTATAAGGTAGGCCCATGAAGTTGGTTTTTAATGGCAACTCCTCTGAACCACATATCAATGCAGGCGTACTTTAAGGCTATCTCGTCGATTCTAACCGCTTACTTCTTTATATTAACGAACTGCGTAAGAACATTCGACAAAGTTTAATATTCATAATTGCAAAAAATGCGTGTCAAATCGACGGTTATTTCCGCTATTACTGTACATGAAGCAGGATTTATGCGTTCTCCTTTTTCTCGATAATTGATATCAACAGTATTAACCCCTGTTCTTGTAAAACAAAAAGCATAAATAGTGTTAATTTGTTGTCAATTCTCGAGAAAAAATAAATATAAAACCAACAAATTTATGAATAAATCAAATTTCATAGTTATTTCTTTATAATATAGGGTTATTCAAAAAGAATGAAGCGATTTCATGACGCATTGCTTCAGTTTTCAAGCATCGTCATGGAATGAGTCAGAGACCATTTGAAGGAGGAATTTTTCTAAGTTTTGAATGGCTGCCACAGGGGGGGCGCTGTAGTCGCGTCGTATTTCCGGCAACGTTCAGTTGTTTGTTTACCACCGGAAAAGCGAAACCTCAGCAAAAGGCGTTTCTGCGTTCTCGAGTTCGCGAAAATAAATACGGTTGTCACGGTGCTTTTCAAAGACAATTCGACATTAATCCGACCTCTCCTAACAACATTCAACGGTGGTTTAAACAGTTTTAAAGTGTGGATGTCTATGTAAAGGAAAAAGTCCAGGATGACCACGAGTTTCGGAGGAACAAGTGGCAAGAATCCGTGCTGCTTTTGAGGGGAGTTCACGGATGTCCAACAATCGAGTTAGCCGTGAGCTTGCGATCTCTCAATCTACTATCTGGCGTGTGCTAAGACGTCTACATTTAAAACCTTGCAGACTATGCCTCGTTCAAGCATTTACCAAGACCTTGATTTTTGAGTTTGGCCGGCGAGACCCCCAGACCTCATCTTGCGGGATTTTTTCTTGTGGGGAAACCTAAACGATCACGTTTATGTTCCACTGCTACCCACTAACCTCAATGACCTTAAACATCGAATAACAACAGTGGATCATGATATGCTGATATGCATCTGGGAGGAATTCTCTTATCGCATTGATGTTGCCCATGCTGCAGGTGGTGGCCACATTGAACACTTGTAAGACAGGAAATAAAAGTTGATTGTGAGTAGAATACTTGTGATTGGCTGAAGTTTTCTATTGCTTTTCCTTCTTAAAATATTGCATAATGAAATTGGTTCATTCTTTTTTAATAACCCTGTATAATCCTGTTATAAATGTATTTATCTCTCTTTTCCTTATTTCACACGACCGTTACGCCCTGCCCATACCTCATAAATAATGATCTATTCCGTTTTGATCGCATAGAAAGAGGGGAAAAGACACTAATTGGTTTCAGTGAGAAAATAAAAGAAAGAAAGGAAAGAAAAATAAAAGTATTTAACGGCTGTTTCAGTGAAATGGGAAAAGTTGTCAATTTCATTTTTTTTTTTCATTTGTACCCCCTTACTTCTTAAAATAACGACCAGCATTCATATCTATGATTGTTATTGTAATGTTTTGTTAAAGTTGTTAAGCTCAAATATTTAACGATGCGATAGGAGAATTTCTACATATATTTTAATGTAGAACTTGTCATGAGCATAGTCAATCATTAACTTAAAAATTAAAATTCATCAGAATATTAAAATAGAAAAACCGTAAAATTTTCACAGGTTAAAACTAGTAAATAGTAAATATTGTATTGTCATCCAGTCATATATTTTATAAACTTGCAAACAAAATTATTCTTGCAAATAAACAATCTAATACAATAAATAAAAGTTTAATACTTTGCTGTCAATATGTTCATATGTTTGGGTTTTATTAAAATTTTTAAAATAGCTTTTGAACACAATAAAAATTGACGAGGATGTATACAGTAATAACAGTGTCAAGGGAAAAAAACCGACGCATGATTTTTCTTAGGTTAGTCAATTATGTGCCATGCGTGATACACGCTTAGGCGATCATTTATGTTTCGATATATGACTGATGAGGCAGATTTTTTTTCCTGCGGTAGGTTGCCATTTTTTTCTACGATAGATCAGTTGCCATCCAAAGCTATAGAACCCGGTCTGTTCTGCTATTTACCCATAGTTCAGGGAAGAAGAAGAGGATTCATATCTTTCCCAAGGGTATTAGCACGTAAGTGAATAATGGATTCAATTGGAATTCGAACTCGGCTCTCCAGCTCCTCAATCCGAGCATATTTGCTGAACAATCTTAAATACATATGCAGTCGATACCATAGCTAATAAGTGCACTACCAGAAATCTACATGACAAGAGCTTGGCAGCGGATCTTGCCTCTGGTCTGCCTCTAGAAGTCCAAAGGGGAAAAACCTTGTTTGTAATGTGTAATACCTACAAAACCAAGTTAGTAACGTTTCATTACCACTTAGCAGAACCTAGATTTTTTCTAGTCATAATGAACGGTTCTACTCTCAATGAGGAGGCACACTGGAGTAATGGATAGTGGATCGGATTGAGGAATCAGAGAGACGAGTTCGAATTCCAGTCGACTTCATTGCATTCACTTACGTGCTAATACCCTTGGAAAAGGTATGAATCCATCTGTTCCTCCCAGCTATGGGTAAAACAGCAGGACAGACAGGTTATGAATCCATCTCCCCATGACAGAAAGTTATGAATTCATCTCTTCACCCCAACCTAGCTATAGATAAAATAACAGGAGGGCCTTTATTGGCAACCTGTACACGAGAAAGCAAACTCTAAATTCAAACCACATTGCTTTCAAAGGTCTTGCCTTGTTAACTTCTGGGAGGAAGGGCGTAACCTCAACATCCCCGATGCAAAGGAAACCAGCAAGCTATTGCACAATTCTGCCTTGAATTTCACTATGAACTACAACTGGGAGATGGGGGGAAGTAGTGAGCGCAGCGGCGCAAAATGCGCTAACTGATTAAATGATAATGATGAGGCTCCTTGCCTAGAACATTTATTGGCATTCGATCTTACTCCAGACCTCAGATAAAACTCATGTGTATGATCCATCGCTAAAAGCTGGAAAATATTTGATTTCCTTGTATTACTCTAGAAAGTACCTCACTCCTTCTGACATGCACTATTTTCACAAGACTCGGATCATATCTGAACTCGAGCTACAAAATCCTTACTTTCCAGCCTTGCTAGAGTTCAAAAACGTTTACGCGGCCTTGTAGGTGATGAATTATTTTTCAGTCTTCAAGCTCTTTCCCATCGACGAATCGTTGCTAGCCTCTCGGTGATCTACCGCTATTTTCATGGCAAATGTTCTGAAGAGCTACATTCTTTTGTTCCACCAGTTCAGACCTTCACATCTAGGACCAACCATGCCACGTACAGGGAGTGAACTCCTCCCTTTGTATTTCATTGGTAAGACGGAAGTCCACTCAAACAATTTCTTCCCAAGAACTATTACTTTGTAGAACATACTGATTCCCTGATTACTAGAATTATAACTGTGTCAGGCCCAGGGTCAACCGTTATCTATCCTACATATTCTCATAATATGCGCTCCTTAATTTCTCGGTTTACATACTTACAACAACTTCATTTAATAACTCTTTACCTTGAGTGTCTCTCAGGCCTTGTATTTAGTGAATGATCATATAAAAGGTTGAATAATGCCTCTATAAAGGTAATGCTATCCTTTATCAAGTCCTTCGGGTGTTTAGTAAGCTAGATGAATAAACTAGTACTACAGTAGTTTATTTTATTTATTTATATATTTATTTATTACTTATTTTCACCCAAGACAATGCTCAAGAGTCACTCGATGTAGAGGGTTACTAAATAAGGCGTGTGATATGAACGTAAGAAGAGGATATAGGAAGTGGAGATTGTGGGTATATGTAGGATAGATAACTGTTGACCTTAGACTTGAAGAGGTTAAGATTTTTCTCATCAAGGAAGCACCCACGCGGGAGTATGTTCCACAAGATAGCGGTTCTTGAGAAGAAATCGTCTGAGTAGATCTCCCTTCCTATCAATGGAATACGAAGTAGATGGGTGTGATTCAATGCTGTGGACCTAGAAAGTCAGGTCTTAGCTGTAAAATTCTGAATTAGTAGGACTAAAGAATGGTGCTCGTTTGAACATTTGCCATGGAGGTAGAGATAGAGTGATGATAGGCTTACGACATTCCGACTATGGGCGCTTCACAATCGTGTTATTCTACCAAGTTAAGCTAAATTTAGTGAACTTTAGAAAATAACTGTTATTCGGTGATAATTTTTATTACCATATATTTCCGAGTATAAGGTGGCCTTTAGATAAGACGAGGTAAAAAATATAATAAATATTCATATATTTATCCTATACCTGTAGTATAAGACGACTGCTTATTGATTATATAAAGATGATGTTACTGGAAATGTTGTTACTTACTGTATCCTTAGAAATTCAAAATAAACCAAATAACAAAACCAAATTTGATGGATATACATGTAAGGGTTGTTTTGTTAATATTGATAACTTGATGGGAAATAAATAATTTTATAATATCTTAAAAGTTTTACATGAAACTACTATAAAAAAAATTTATTTTATGAATAAAGGTTGTTAAATTCTATTATTATTTAACAACAAAATGATAATTTTAATGGGAAATGAATATTATGTTATCCTAAATGTTAATACTGCCATAATTAACACTATCATGATGATTATTGAATAGTTTAGCGAAATATAAAGGTTGCTGTGAACGCAATCATAACTGGATGTTTACATTTTCTCAGCTGAGTTTGCATGGATACAAGTTCAGTTTATTGATATGGAATTATTCTTCGACTAAGCAATTTATTATAAAGTTAGGCCAGTAATATATAAGGTAGAAATGGTTTTATTACATTTATTATCAGTTTATTTGATAATGTGAATCTTTTTGCGTACGTTATTGGTTATTACATCGAGGCTGAGGTTAGCCTATCAACAAACATCACTCAGATTTTAAGGGTCCTTCTTGAGAAATGTAGTATAAAATTACCTCCAAATTTTAATGGTGATTTTTGGGACTTAAATGTCGTCTTATACGCGGAAATACACGGTAAATAGATTTTACTGATAGTATTTATAAAAATGTTCCAGTAAGAAAAGAAAAATAACGTCTTTTATGCTTGAGGTATATTTGATTTTAACCCAACAAAGCAAACGAAACCCTCCTGATAACATGAGTCGATTTCTAGCTTAACTATTAAAATTATCTTTAAAATATATCGAATTATTTTAATTCCCTATTCAAAATAAACGAAATAACAAAAGCGATTATATATCATGCTCTTTGTACACATGTCTCCTAAAAGGAAAACCATTGTTTTGTTTACGTTTCATCACGTGATCTCTTGCGGACTCTGATTCTTCTTCTTTCTCTTCTATTCCTATATCGAAACAGTTACAAACAGCCTGATGTACTAATGGCTATTTACTTATACAATCACAAAATACCGCTAATAACAATACGATAATGTACGATAATACTACATTCTACTTTCAACATTTTTTGTCTTCAATCTTTTATTCATTATTGAAAGTTTAGCGAAATATAAAAGTTGCTGTGAACGCAATCATAACTCGATGTGTGCATTTTCTCAGCTGAGTTTGCATAGATACAAGTTGATTTCATTGATATGGAATTATTCTTCGACTAAGCAATTTATTATAAAGTTAGGCCAGTAATATATAAGGTAGAGATGGTTTTATTACTTTTATTATCCGTTTATTTGATAATGTGAGTATTTTCATGTACGTTATTGGTTATCACATCGAGGCTGAGGTTAGCCTATCGACAAACATTTTTTAGAATTGTAGTATAAGACGACACCTAATTTTAAGGGGGATTTGGGAGATTTAAAGGTCGTCTTATACACGGTATTTTATTTTGCTTGTGCAGACATATAATGTTATCCACACACTGGATACAATAGACTTATTTTCAATCAAACAACCTTTCGAAAAAAAATCATTAACTGTTTGAGCAGAAATATGGCTTCCTAATCAAAGACATAACTTGTTTGTTGGTTTGAACATTTTCAAGTTATTTAATTCACTGAATGTATGTCTGCTCGGCAAATCGTTCATAATAACAAAAGCATCACGAGGAAAAAAATGAAAGAAATGAAAGCACTTTTGAAAATTATTAAAACAAAATTTCGAGACTTCAGCTTTTGCACACATCTGCCTCAGAGCTTGGTTTTCAAATAAGTATCCGTTTCCCCGTATTATAGATTCTTTTTTTTCTCTTTCATTTTCTTAAGACATGCTAATATATTTTTTTTCGTTTTATTTTCTATAATTTCTCGCCAGACTTTCTAATGTATAAATGTCAAACAGGTAGGAGAATACTTGAGAATAGGTTTTCTATACAAGTTGCTGTAGTGAGAATTTCCTTAAGCATTTGTTGACGTCTCATTCGACTTTTGCAGTTATTCCTATCACAACTCCCTCTCTTTTTTTTTCCTTTTTTCGTTGTTTCCATTCCTGACCTTTTGTAAATCAATGAAAAGCCAGATTTTGTTAATATGAATTCCTGTATGATTATGAAAGGATTTGCGATTAGCCAGAAGAAACAATGAATTTCTTTTTCGTTTTCCAATAATTTCAAAGGAAAGAGCTAAAAGTTAACAAACAAATACAGGAAGCTTCGTCAATGGTAAAATAAAATAAAATAAAATTATTTACTACTTCTTTAGTTAGTTCTGAAATAGAAAATGGACGAACATTTTAGAAGCTTTCTTGTGAAATTAAATAAGATTGAATATTTTCCATGTTACTTGTACAAAACAGGTTCAAAAGAATCCCCATCGTAAAATTGTAAAAGCTTGCTCAGTGCAAAGATCTACGTGAATTGATAAATTGATTTGTCTGTTTAACAGCACATCAACTCATTATGGGTCATTTAATGCCGCCTTGCAAGCTTGGAAGTGATAAAAATATATGCTATTCTGCTTTCACAATTAAATAGATGGTAGATACTCAGCTTTTGTGTTTATACATGTTTGTCTGCACGTTATTACTATGTGTGTTTTATCTTGTAGTTTTGTTGAAGTTATATTTTGGAATACAGTTTCATTTAAGAAATTGTAGGATATTATATAGACTAATGTCATAAAAGTTCTTTCATGTTGGTTGTTTTGGTAGAATTTTAAACGGATTTCGGTGAAGTCGCTACAATTTATTAGTATGTGCGTATTTTTGGTAATTTTACTATAAATATATACTGTTGGTAATTATTTTTATGGAAAAATGCATTGCTCATATTTTACCCGGAAAATGTATTTTTATACTTTCACACTGTTTTGTTTTTGTTTAATGGTTCACTATTTTCACATAGCTGTGACCCTAACAGGTGCTACCATCATGGGTGAGGGTGGTACTGGGAAGAACAGCAACTAAAATTGGTTCACGCTCCTCAAAATCTCCAAACTTCTAAGGGCATTAAAACATTTTTATATTCCTCTCATTCATTAAGAATGAATACCTATTTCCAAGCAGGGCATCACGAAATAAAAATAATGGGGACTAAATTAGATGTTAAAAGCGACTAGGGGCTAAATCAGAGGTTAAAAGCGGGAAGGGTCTAGATCAGATGTTAAAAGCAAGTAGAGGCTAAATCAGTGGTTACAGGCAGGAACGGGCTAAATCAGTGGTTAAAAGAGGGAAGGGGCTAAATCAGAGGTTAAAAGCGGGAAGGGTCTAGATGAGATTTTAAAAGCAAGTAGGGGCTAAATCAGTGGTTACAGACAGGAACGGGCTAAATCAGTGGTTAAAAAAGGGAAAGGGGTAAATCAGATGTTAAAAGCGGTAATAGGCTAAATCAGATGTTAAAAGCGGGAATAGGTTAAATAAGGATTTATAGGGGGAAGGGGCAAAATCAGATGTTAAAAGCGGTAATAGGCTAAATCCGATGTTAAAAGCGGGAAAGGGTTAAATTAGAGTTTAAAAGAGGAAAGGGGCTAAATCAGATGTTAAAAGTGGGAATAGGTTAAATCAGGGGTTAAAAGCGGGAAAGGGTTAAATTAGAGTTTAAAAGAGGGAAGGGGTTAAATCCGATGTTAAAAGCGGGAATAGGTTAAATCAGGGGTTAAAAGCGGGGAGGGGCTAAATCAGATGTTAAAAGCGGTAATAGGCTAACTCGAGATGTTAGAAGCGGGAAGGGTTAAATTAAGGTTTAAAAGAGGGAAGGGGCTAAATCATGATGTTAAAATCGGTAATAAGCTAAATCAGATGATAAAGTGGTAATAGCTTAAATCAGATGTTAAAAGCGGGAAAGGGTTAAATTAGAGTTTGAAAGAAGGAACGGCCAAAAGCTGATGTTAAAAGCGGTAATAGGCTAAATCTGATGTTAAAAGCGGGAAAGGGTTAAAATAGAGTTTAAAAGAAGGAAGGGGCTAAATCAGATGTTAAAAGCGGTAATAGGCTAAATCAGATGTATAAAAGAATCAGGGTATAAAAGCGGGAATAGTTTAAATCAGATGTTAAAAGCGGGAAGGAGCTAAATCAGGTGTTAAAAGCGGGAAGTGGGAAAATCTGATGTTGATAGCGAGAAGAGACTAAATCAGGGTTTAAATGCGGGAAGAGGCTAAATCAGATGTTAAAATCAGGAAGGAGCTAAATCTGACTATCTTCAATGTTTTTTTTGGTGGGGTCTCTCCTTAATTGCTACAAAACCAAAACATTAACATGAAAACTAAAGTCATATTCTTTATTCTCGTCAGATCGATACTTTCACATGGATTTCGCGAAACCGTTCATAAAATATCTAAACTCTGTATACAACCGCTTTCTCAGATCAATGGTTAAAAATGGCAGTAACGAGTAAAGCCTGTGGGAATCGGTAAATATCATCCGTTTTCAAACTTTGTGGATTGGCTTTATAAAATCCCAAGTAAAAAACTATAGCATCGTCCTTGTAATGACGATAAATTACATCCGGCAGCAATGCCTCTGACCGTGAGACTGGAAATTTTGAGGAGGGTAGGATCCCCACTATTGCTGTCGTTTCCAGGTCCACTCTCGCCCAGGGTGGTAGAAACTGTTAGGGTCCCAACTATAGGCAAATACTGAACTCTAAAACAAAAATCACTGGTACATTTTTATAAATTAAGCAAAAAAATGAAAACAATTAATGAAACATAAAAAAATATATTCTTGTGGTAATTTTTTTTTTTTTTTAAACTTGTTGCTATAAATATTTTTTTTACAAAGTATTTCTGGTATTAAAACCTATTTTTATACTTTCATTTACCCATATCTGGGACCCCAACAGGCACCACCACCCAACGCTAGTGCGGACCCGAGAACACCAGCAACTAAGAGGCGATTCTACGCCCTTCAAAACCTTCCGACCAGAGGCCCCGCTGCTGGACGCAGTTTATCGTCTTACCCATGACGGCCAGTAAAATGTTCTTGTGATGAAGACGAGACGAGAGAAATTTTAGTAGTTGACTAGTGACATTCTCGACCCAATGATGGAGATGTTGCAAGTACTGTCAAGAAATGGCGCAAATCATATAACACTAAAAAAAGAGACTATAATAATGAGGAAAGAAGGCTTGGAAAATTAAACATTCACATAACGCATCGAAGGTAACGGTATCAAATAAAAACAGTGAGCAAACTACTTAACAAGTTTATGAAAATGTCTAGATGAACAAGTACTAGAAAGAGGGAAAATATTACATGATCGTCTTCTTTCTGAAAGTCAGTGTACATAGAAACAGAAGTAGGTAGGCTCGTTAACCAACATAAAGTACATCGTTTGATACACAGAAAAAAGAACGACGCTATTTAATAAGTGCAAGGCCCTTTTTATAGAATTGTGTTTTATATATAATCAATCTTTTTCCTTGGACGTTTATGGGTGTACAAGTAGATATTTTATTGACAGATTTTCATATGTCGACTTATCAATTAGTTGCAAATATTTCATATACTTCCGGACAACAACCTATACATGAGAGCAATGAATAATTCTCTTATATTATCATTTAAGATTATACACTCTATGATTAACAGTAGGAACCTTCTATGTGCCGTGTACTTTCAGGACGTCCGCGATCATGGCTCTTCACAACATCCTATTTTTTATAGCCACTTGCAAATTTTTTTTTTTTTTACTATCCGTCTTACTCCCTGTTCTGTTATCCATTAAGATCTTTAGGCATGTTACTCGATGTTTCCCTCTTGGCTACATTGTGTCATGTGATTGTCAGATTTTACAAGCCTTCTTTCCTCGTTATGTGTCTCAGAATCATCAACTTATCAAATTGTTGGGAAAATAAAGTCCGATTTTAGAATAAAGATTTTAATTGTGTTCTAAATTATTATTATAATAGTCGAACAAAAATATATTTCTCATTCTTAAAGATTAAAATGCTCTCGTTGTTAATTTTATATCAGTCTGCTTCAGAATTTAACTTAAAACTTTATATACCCCTCATGTTGAAAACGAAAAAAGAGGAGATGCGTTTACTTTTTTGTATGAGTTCAAGCTTGGTCACTGATATGTCGCGGAAAGGGGTATATTTGAACGAAGTAGCTAAGTGGTTTTGGCTACTGTAACCAAGTAGAATACGGTAGCAGTAATCGACTGGTACGCGTCGTAGTCGCAGGTAAGAAGTGTAGATCAATGGCGTAGTCCAATGGGCGTCGTTATAGACTTAGCTCTCAGACTAAGGCTCTTTTGACTCTGTCGTACCTAAACGTCCGTCGGTATTTATGACGGACACCAGCCAATCATATTCCAGTGAAGGAGAACACAGGTGTACGCATATTCCATTATATCAGTCACAATGCCTCTCACACTGCTGACAACATTAACAGAGCATGGGGGCGAAGGGTCCACTTGTGGTTGGACAGTACGGCGTTAGTTTCGGAAGTTCCGCAATGGGGATATGAATCTTCAAGATCAAGGTGGTAAAGGCAACATCTGAAAACACTAATCGAACAAAACCTACGTTAAAGTGTTAGAGATATGTTTAATATAATGATTGTCTTTATTACAATAATAATTCGGACCATCTAAAAAAAATGGCATGGTTTTGAAACTCGATAAACAGTTCCCTGTGATCTCAATAAAAGTAAAAAAAAATCGGTGCTTTTAAGAGTAATCGATGCTACATCTTCGAAATTCGAATGATCCCTTTCTTGATCGAATAGGGACTTGTGAGAAATGGATCCTTTATAACAATCGTAAACGATCGGCTCAATGATTTGATCGTGACTAAGAACCCAGTCACTTTTCAAAATCGAAATCTCACTAACAGAAGATTACGGTTACTGTCTGATGATCCGCTGTTGTTATCCGTTACAGATTTCTGGAATCTGGCCAGAGCCTCAAAGCCGGAGTTTACTGCCAGTAACTGTGGATAAAATGCAAATCACTTAAGCAAAATTCGACCGGCACTGGTTAATCGATGAGCTTCAATCCTGCTGCATGACAACACTCGGCTACATGTTGCCAGAACGACACTGCAAAAGCTCACCGACTCGGGATACCAGACTTTGCCACACCTACTATATTCCTCTGATCTCTCGCCCACTATCTATAACTTTTTTTATGCATCATGACAATTTTCTAACCCTAACCCTATTCCGCTGCAAAGAATAGGCAGAAAGTGCATTCAAAGATTTCTTTAACATTCAAACCTTAAGAGTATTCTTGTAAAGGCATAAATAACCTTATAACTCGATGGTAGAAATGTATAAATGCCCAGGGTTCCTATTCTGGCTGATTTGAACAGTGTTTAAATACATTATATTCAGGAATAAAAGTTGATTCTAAAACTGGACATTATTTTCTGAACAACCTAATACTTATATTATTTAGAATTATATACCTATGCTATGATTAGCAGAAGAAATGATATTGATTAAAATAAAAATAGTATAAATATCTATTTTTCTAACAATATAAATAGATATCTTGTTTTATATATTATTCCATTTAGATGTCTTTAGGCGTGTATAAGTTGAGCCTAAATTTGTCGATAATTTCAACGTTAACATTAGTCATTATAGCAATAGATTTTTTTATTTTAAAGAAGGTGGAGCAATATTTCCCCAGCCTCGCCTTACCGATTTCAACAGGAGAGAAAAGAAAAATTGCAATCTTAAAAGAGGCAGAGATCCCTCGACTTCTTTTTCATTGTCACCTTAGAGTCAATATAATTTGCTTTCGTCTTCTTCTTCTTCTTCTTCTTCTTTTTCTTCTTCTTCTTCTTCTTCCTCTTCTTTTTCTTCTTCTTCTTCTTCTTTTTCTTCTTCTTCTTCTATGATGCCAATTCTTATTCTTATTTATCTTATTCTTTTTCTTTTGACTATTTTTTATGTGCACATTCTTCTTCTTTTTCTTCTTCTCTTCGCTTGTGTTAATTTTTAATGTGAACCTTTTTCTTCTTCTTCTTTATACATTTCATGTACACTTTTCCTTCTCTCCCTCTTCTTCTTCTCCTTCTTCTTTCTCTTCTTCTCTTCATTTGTGTTAATTTTTAATGTGAACTTTCTTTTCTTTCTTCTTTGGATATTTTATGTACACTTTTCCTCCTTCTCCTCCTCCTCCTCCCCCTCCTCTTCTTCTTCTTCTTCTTCTCTTCGTTTGTGTTAATTTTTAATGTGAACCTTCTTTTTTCTTCTTCTTTAGACATTTTATATACACTTTTCCTCTCTCCCTCTTTTTCTACTTCTTCTTCTTCTTCTTCCCTACTTTTTGTATTAATCTTTAACGTGTTCCTTCTTTTTCTTATGACTTAATTTTTTATATGATCCTTCGTTTTATTCTTCTCTCCTTTGGACTTAATTTTTAATGTGCATCTTCTTTTTTTTTTTTTTTTTTTCACTAATTTATCTACTGCTACTGCGTTTCCTCTGTGTTAAAGGACATAAGAATATATGGTTCAATTCGTTGAATAAAACACAGAAGGGGAAGATAAAAAAAAAAGGTACGTTCCCTCACTTCTTTCTCTGCTACAAATTACAGACGTCGGGCGGGAGGACCTTTTTTTTATATGGATAGTGTAAACGAGAAAGTGCACATAGACGTCGCCATCCGTTAGGGCACAGCGGAGAAGAGATGAAGTGGTTGGGATGATGTCGTTTGAATGAAAAGCTTTCAGAAGTTCAATGAGCTCGCTTACTTTCTCCGTATTTTGACTTGGACGGACATTTTCGGACCCATTATAGCTGATCGCGCCCCTTGAAGTTTAGGAGACAGAGAAACGGAGAGGAAGAGGGAGCATGGGAGTGGTTAAATTTGGTCAGTCATCAACGCAAGTCACGCACATTTATTTAGGACATCGTTAATTTTAAATGCAACCTTAAAGCAAAACCCAAAATGGAAATGAAGACTAAAACCTGTAAACGGGCCTTAAAATATACATTTATTTTTACAAGGCCCGAGAGTAACTCAAGATAGAGGGTTACTGTTAAAATCCTTATGAGCGAAACAGAGCTGATAGGAAGTAAAGAAAATCAAAAATGTGCCTTTTGGATATTGCTCCATGGATGGGCCTTTGACGTCGACTGAGTAGTATAGACGCAATGGAAACAAAACTATCACAACTGTACAAAAAAAGAACATATCTTTAGACATGAACCGTGGAATGAGAAAGAGCTACTCTTTAGATTAAATAAAGTTTTCAGTTTGAAATTCCCTGAATGTTACCCGAATCAAAATACACCTGAAGAAGGCCGGATGGTACA
Source organism: Acanthosepion pharaonis (assembly GCA_903632075.3). Lineage (NCBI taxonomy): Eukaryota > Metazoa > Mollusca > Cephalopoda > Sepiida > Sepiidae > Acanthosepion > Acanthosepion pharaonis. The sequence goes on from CAHIKZ030002966.1 coordinate 1,695,489, forward strand.
ACTCCCGAAACGATATAATTATAACAACAAAGATATGAATATAAGTTCGATTTCAATGTAAATGATAATAACTCATTCCATGTAAAAACTGCTATCATATTTTTAAATCATTTCACTCCAAGTGAGGCAATAAAGCCACTAAGACACATGAGTAACTGGGTGTGAAAGAATAAGAAAATGAAAAACATTATTAAAGAACGGGAACAATAGAAGAAGAGGAATCAAGAAGACAATAGATAATGACTGACATTTTTGAAGATCAAAGTTGGCTGCAAAGCAAGAAGGCAGACGAGAGTTCCACAGGCGAGAGAAGAAACTCTTAACATAGAACGTGACGTTAGCATAGAACGTGATAGATAGATAGATAGATAGATAGATAGATAGATAGATAGATAATTTTACTCGAAAGTTTGAAAAGAAACTGTTAGGAAAGAACTTAGTATTACATCTAGCCAATTCATCTGTAAAATGATGAGAACTTGTTGCCAATCTCGTACTGCGATTAAATTTATACAGTCTAGCTGCCATAGAGTTCGTCAGAACAGTTGCCATGAAAGTATTTATAGAAAAGGCAGAGGGAAGCTACATTACGGCGATGGGAGAGTAACTGAAGCCGAGATGCCAGGTCAGGACGAATAACATTGTATAAAAACAAAAAGGATCTCATCATTGTGATAGGACATATAATGAAATTAAAAGTGAGTGAAATTCTTCCCCACAAAAATGAAAACAATAATTATAAAAACGCTTGATTCCATTGGTAAAGTTGAATTAAAAAAGAATAAAAACTTGTAATTCCAACTGATAATTTATTGTTAAAACAAATATATTTCGGAAAGCTTTTGCAATCCTTGATCACTCTTGAGAAATAACCACCCATCATGGATGTCGAACAATCACGTGGTCAAGATAAACACTCAGTTGTGGAGCAAGCTGAGTGAAGAATGATTCTAATTGAGGAAGAGAGTTATTTATGGTGCAATGGAGCATCTCATTATGCTAAAGTGGGATAGTCCATTGCTTGGGCTTTGATTGGCTGCTGGTACCTGAGTGGAAGTATTTCTATATAAATACCAGCTTAATTTCAGTTAGTTTGCAGGGTTTGTATTAAGTTACAACCTGCTTTATTTTTTGTCTGCCAGCTGGACGCTAGCTGGAACTCTTACGCCGGTAAGTGTCGTTTTTGTATTGTTATTCTACATCTCTCCCCCCCCCATCGCGTGTTGGTAGTGGCCTTTGGGGAGGGATTTGTTCCTTTAAACCTGGCTGGTTTGTGTGGAAGTAGTCTGGACAATGCCCGAGGGGTTTTTGTCCGTGTTATTGTAGACGGCTGAGCAGTGTTTGATGGTATTCCAGCGTCGAATGTTTGTGGCAATGGTGTAGGGATCTCAGGTAAGGCACTAGGTCTTGGAACTGGAATTGTTGGTGTATCCAGTTTCCTGAGAAATCGGCGATTTCGTAAGGTAATTCTACCTGATCCGTCAACTCTGATACGGTATTGGTGGTTGGGGAGGATTTCAATGACCTGACCTGTTGTGTCCCATCGACGGGTTGTTGGTCTTGTAGTGCCACTATTTGTCCTTTTTGAAGGGGGTTTAAAGTGTGTGCTGTTCTGTTGTATCTCTCTATGAGACGAGCGTTCCGCCGGGACAGACTTATCTCACGATTTTGGGCTGCGGTTATTCAATTCGCATGTGGCTTATAGAGTGTGGGGTGGGATGGTATGTAGTCACGTAGTCGGCGGTGGAGTAGTAGTTGAGCAGGGGATAGCCCAATGTTTTGAATAGGTGTATTCCTGTATTGGAGGATGGCTCTTGCTGCACGGTTATTATCCAACGATCCTTGGGCTCCTGTGTTGCCATTTATGATTCTTTTGGCTGTTTTGACAGCGAGCTCTGCTCGACCATTGGATTGTGGGTAACCAGCAGATGATAACCTTTGTTTAACAGCCCAGTCTTGCAAAAATTGCTTGAATGGAAGAGATGTGAAGGGTGGCCCACCATCACTGCTGAGTTCCTCAGGAGCGCCGTAGGTTTGAAATATGTCTCGGCAAATTGAAATAATCCTTGAGGCATTAGCTTCTCCATGGCTCAAGTGGTATAGATTCAGCCAGCCCGTTAACCTGTCAGCGCATGCTAAGTAACCATGGTTTCCAACATGGAAGATGTCCATGACGATTTGCTGAAATGGCCAATCAGGAGATGGTGTCAAGTTGATTGGCTCTTTTGGTTGACTCGGGGCAATTTTTGAGCAGAACGTACAACCTGCTCTAATGTTACGAATTGAAGCATTCATCCCGGGCCAATAAACAGATTCATTGGCACGTGCCTTCATGCCAACTTCGCCTTGATGTGCAGAATGTAGGCTATGTAATATTTTGCGCGTTGTGAGGTGGGGATAACAATTCTTTGATCTAAGAGCACTAACCCATCGTCAACACTTAGGCGGTGCCTCACTTCCCAATATTCGCGGATTTCAGGTGCAGTGAGGAGGCGCGTTCTTTGGAATCCGTTTTGTATTACTTCAATTAATTTTTTGTATTGCGGGTCGCTGCGTCCCGCCGTACGGATAACGTCTGGTGAGATGAGCTCCAGGTTGTCATTTGCACCGAATGTTGCTAATAAGGTTGTTGATTTGACCCAGTCATCCATGTTGTCGGACTCTATGATGTCTGATTGAGAGGGTTCAGCAGTGAATACATTTAGGAGTGCCTGTGAGATGTCTGCTGGGTTACGAGAGACAGCATCGGAGGCTCTGTGCCATTTCCCAGGGCAGTGCTGTATGGTGAATCTGTACCTGAGGGTTTTCTCCTTTAACCTGAATAATCGGGGGTTTTGGATTTTACTAAGGTCTCTATCTCCGAATAATCCTTTTAGTGGTTCATGATCTGTAACCACTATGAGATTCGGGCAACCCATTACAAAAATCCGACATTTTTCCAATGCCCATGCAATTGCTGCTGCTTCGCCTTCAATAGGTGCATATCTGCGTTCAGCATCAATGCAGAATCTGCTACCAGCAAATATCAGGCGCCAACCTTCAGGGCAGCAAACTGGGGCTTTGTCAGTGGTGCATGAGCAATACTTCTGCAGAAGTAGGAAGCCCATTCCGTCTTTGCTCCAATCTGGGGCAAGGCAGGTTATTCTTTTTTTTGAAATGTTGCGATGCCTTTTCGGACTAAGTCAACTATGACCTTCTTTGACTGCTGGAATGCATCCTCAAGGCTTTTATTCCATGTAAAGTGTGAGTCTCGTTTTACGAGATCACGAAATGGAAGCATGACTGGGCTTAGTGAGTATGCCCAAGCGACTTGGTTGACCAGCCCAAACCATGATCTAGCATCGGTGAGTGTTTTTGGTATTGGGAAGCTCAATATTGCCTCAGCATGGATTTAGAAGGGTTACACCAGAAGATGTTATTTGGAGGCCCCAAACTGCACCGTGTCTTGGCAAAATTGGAATTTTTCTCTATTTATTACGATGCCGTTTTTTGCACAATGGAGGAGAAAATCGAAGGTGTGAAAAAGGCTCCTTCGATGTCAGAGTCATAGAGTAGGGTGTCATCCACGATTTTTACTTTGCGGGGATGTCTTTTATTACTTCATCATACCTTCGGGTGTAGGCATCGCCAGATGCTAGGTAACCTTGTGGCATTCTCAGGTACATGAACCTTTCCCATTCTGTGATGAAGGTGGTGAGTGGTTGGGACTCTTTATCTAAGGGGATGGAATGATATCCATCAACAGCATCCAACACTGTTTTCTTTTGTTTAGGTGGCACTTGTAGTGCTAGCTGGAATGGTGACCCTGTATGGTGTGTTTCCCGTTTGCACTGTGAATTAAAGTGTTGGTAGTCTATGGTTCTTCGTGGTTTGCCATTTTTTTGGCGGTAATTACCATAGTGCTACACCAATCAGTGGGCATGCCAACGGGTACTGGGGTTATGATGACCCCTTTTCACATCTTCCCCAAAGGGCCTGTTTTACGGGCTCTTTGAAGTGAAAAAGGCACAGGAATTGGGTTATGTCTGGCTTTGGGGACTGCTCCTTCTTTGAGGTGTATATGTGCAGTGGGGCCAGACATCGGTGGGAATTCACCATTGTTCTTGAACGCCGTTTCGGCAAATTGATTCAATAGCCAATTCTTGAGCCTATCAATGTTTTGTTCTGTTGGGAGAAAAGGGGAGTTTTTGGGGCGTGTTGGAAGTTGTCCCTCGACTTTGCATTGTTTAGGGCTCACGTCCGATTTTTTATGTGTGCTTGTCGAGGGCATGTGTTGCATTGTTGTTTGGGGTAATATTGTGTTGTTGGCTTCGGGAAGTCTTTGGACAGTATCCCTACATCAATGCAGGCTGCTTTGCTGAAGTATAGCCGCTGAATCTTTTTTTGCATATGTATAGGGCTTGTTTAGTTGTTCTTCCTTGGACGATGAATTCCACGGGGAGCCAACCCTGACATACAAGCGTAAAGCCTCCCACAGCTCGGACGACTACAATGGAATTCCCTTCTTCAACGGAAAATACGAAAAAACTAGGAGTATTTTTTTTTACTCTGGTTTCTTTCTTTAAGTAATTCTCACGCTTTCAGCAAACTCAATTCGATCGAATTTTTTTTTTTTTTGATAATTTGAATTTATATCGTATACAATGTCGCTTAAGTTACTGTTTCATTTATTTCTCAAGAGTGATCAACGATTGCAAAAGCTTTACGAAATATATCTGTTTTAACAATAATTATAACTTTGGAATTACAAGTTTTTGGTCTTTTTAATTCAACTTCATCAATGGAACCAAGCGTTTTTACAGCATTTAAATAACTTCTTCCATATCTATCTAAAAACAAAGACTTATTCATCACCGCCTAAGATAAGAGTGATTGTATTGTGATTATGTATTACAGTTCTTACATAGAAAAAATTACATTGTAAAAATGCTTGATTCCATTGGTGAATTTGAATTAAAAAGAACAAAAACTTGCAATTCCAACGGATAATTTATTTTTAAAACGGACATATTTCGGAAATCTTTTGCAATCCTCGATCACTCTTTCAGCATACACATGTCTCGCGAACTCAATTCGGTCGATTTTTTTTTTTTTTTTTTTGTTAATTTGAATTTATAACGTATACAAATGTTGCTTAGTCACTGTTTCATTTATTTCTCTAGAGTGATCAAGGATTGCAAAAGCTTTCCGAAATATATCTGTTTTAACAATAAATTATCCGTTGGAATTACAAGTTATTATTCATTTTAAAAAACAATAATGTTGAATATGAATGTGCCATATATTACTAGAACTCTTGAGACAGTTTCGAAGAGCCTTACAAAAAGACAAGAATAACTGTAGAGTTTCAAAACATATAGATAACGTTATTGCTAGAATTCATCAGGTCAGAGAAATTTAAGGAAAAATCGTTACCATAGCAGCCTTGTTAATTTACATTTAATTTAGTGGTGGATTAGGTAAGTTCCTAAAATCTCGAAATGAACTACCCATGATTGTACCATTCGAAGGAAATGGACGCGCAGCTCACGCTCATTGGTACTAAGCCAGTTGAATTAGTCTTTCTTTACACTTCGTGCTATCTACTCGAGTTCAGCTGTTTGTTTTATTTGTTTAATGGTTCATCAATTACTTATGGGTTATTTAATGCCGAAATTTAATTTTCTTGGGAGCTTTGAATTACTAAAAATATGATATATGTTATTTTACTTTCACAGTAGAAAGCATGGTAGATAATACCCAGCTTTTAAACATATACATGTTTGTGTGAATATGAGGCGGTGATATGTGTGTTTTATGTTGTAGTTTTGTTTAACGGTAGAGTATTATATGAATTAATGTAATGAAAGAGTTCTTTCATGTTGGTTGTGTGGTTGATGTTGTTTATAGATCTCTATGAGTTATTAATGACGGAATCTAAATAAAATGTAACTTCAAGATAAAATGTATTGCTGGTGTGTTTATAACAAAAATGTATTCTTATACTTTCATAGTGTTTTGTTTTTGTTTGGAGGTTCATTATTTGCCCATAGCTGGGACCCTAACAGGTGCTACCACCCCAGGTCAGAGCAACAGCAATTAAGAGGCGGTTCCACGCTCCTCGAAACCTCCAATCTCTTGATCACCGAGCTTGCTGCCGGATGTAGTTTATGGTCATACCCAGAACCCATCCCGATCAGAGGCCTTGCTGCCGGATGGAATTTATCGTTATACCCAGGACACTTCCCGGTTAGAGCCCTTGCTGCCGGATGTAGTTTATCGTCCTACCCAGGACTAACTGTTATGCAAAAATTTGTAGATTTGTGTTGAAATGGTGTGAGCTTTACAATGGCTGGCAGATTCAAGCATCTAGCCTATATATTTTGCGTTAAGCTCAGCAAATATGCTACCTAGATCGTCGACGCTTTTCGTTTGGTTTTTGGCAAATATTTTTTTTTTTTTTTGTCGAACATAAATTTTGAATAGTATTTGTCCTGCTTGTACTGTTGGTATCTCACAGATGCATCTCCGTCCTCAGGCAGAACGCCACTCAGTTGAGTCTCTGTCCTCGGGCAGAACGCCACTCAGTTGCGTCTCTGTCCTCGGGCAGAACGCCACTCAGTTGCGTCTCTGTCCTCAGGCAGAACGAAACTCAGTTGCGTCTCTGTCCTCGGGCAGAACGCCACTCAGTTGCGTCTCTATCCTCGGACAGAACGCCACTCAGTTGAGTCTCTGTCCTCGGGCAGAACGCCACTCAGTTGCGTCTCTGTCGGGCAGAACGCCACTCAGTTGCGTCTCTGTCCTTAGGCAGAACGAAATTCAGTTGCGTCTCTGTCCTCAGGCAGAACGAAACTCAGTTGTCTCTTTGTGTGTTAACAGAGCACAACTGAAAAATATTAGGAGGTGCCCGGTCCCTGAAAACAGCTGCCAGAGGTCATACCCCTCCACCCTTCATTACACTAAGAGGCGGATCGGTAGTAATACCGATGCCAGCGCAACCCACGGTTACGGGTGACTAAACATTTTTTTTTACCTTAGCTCGGCTGTACGCACTCGGGTGCCTCACATGAAACCGACCTTGTGTCACTTCTTGTCACGGAGATGAGTAAATACTATGGTAGGCTCATGTATCGGTTCAAGATTATGCGCGTTCAATCTCCAGTAAAATGCCAGAAAATCATGGCATAATTCGTTACCGCATCCATGAAGACTGTGCCGTATAAGCCATCAATTCTCTCTTACAAACTTGCATTAGTTTGCTTTGCTGCGAATTTTATTGTCAGTATGGAATTCACGCGAACTTTTCTGATGGAGGAGGGATCATTTAAGGGGTGAGAGAGAAATATGTATATAGTATTCATTTTAATGGGGCACATAACGAGAAAGGAAGGCTTGGAGAATTTGACACACACGAGAAACGAATATGTAATATCTATATTGTATTATAAGATGTGCGGGTGGTGTAATGGGTAACGACTCGGAATGAAAAATTAGTTTACTTTTCTGCGAAGTTTATCATCGGGCTGGGATCTCAGCGAACTTTCCTGATGGAGGGAACTATTTCAGGAAGTGGGAGAAAAATTAAAATAATAATGATAATTCAAATCGGGTTCGTTACACTTACGTGCAAATATTCTTGGGAATGGTATGAATCAATCTCCTACCCCAGTTATGGGTTGAATAGCAGGACACACTGGACGCTATAGTCTTGGTTGATAACCAGTCTGTCGCAGAAAGAAATGGCAGTCTACTGTGGGAATATCTCCTTCCTAGTCAGTCATGAATCGAAAGAGACATGAACGCCTACGCGTGTATCAAGTAGGGTACGTAACTGACTGACTAACTGAATATTGTAATATCCTTTTTTTCCATATGGCAGTGAATACTGGATAATTTCCATTGAAGAGAAAACTTAAGGGACAGACCAAGATTAGAGCTACGAATTAGAGACGTGAAAATCAAGAAATGAAATTTAGCGCTCTGGAAAATGGCATAAAAGACAATAGGAAATCTGAAATGGAAATCCGAGGGTTCATTGGAATAGTGAAAGTGCCTTCCTAAACAATTAAGAAACAGGAAATTTCGTTGGGAAAACAAAAGAAAAAGTTTATATGACATGGAATGCGGGTCGATTTCCTTACAGATGAAGAGAAGACTTTAGGCAACAGAGATGTAGTTCAATAGAAAGATTCTGAGAATACGATGGACAGAACATGTGCACAATTTATGACATTTAGAATATTAAGGAACATCTATAAATGAGCGCTCGGCTGCAAACAACAAAGATAAAGAATGCAAAAGTAGGAAATCATACAAGTCCACGCACGCGCAAACAAAGCAAACACGCATACAGATAAAAAGAGCGACATACAGAAACGTACATGCACACGTACAATATAATAAATGCACATAGACACAACTACAGCATACATGATGAATGAAATGTATGTATATGTGCAAAAAAGACACACACGATCCGGAAACAAAATCACACACACGGACACACACACAAATACATACATACATTTGGGCGACTAGTTAGAACGTCCTCATTCTGACCACAAGACTCGGGTTCGAATCTCACCATGGTCGATTCGTCAGGAAAGAGACTTCCTGATGTTATCGGACTGTTGGGGTCGATCCCAGCGTGATTAATCTTTGGAAAGTGCCTGAAAACCATACCACGGGTTGACCCAAGCATTGTGAGTGAAATTGGGTAGACGGTACCCGTCGATAGTTGTGCTAGTCACAAGTCATCGTGGCCGAGGTCTTGAGCGTGCTGGCCTTTTTCAAATTGTTGATCACGCTAGATAACGCGCTCTTTCCCAGAAACTGTAACTAAGGTCTGTTCAGCATAGTTGCAGTATAAACCACAGGTGGGCTCTGTGGGTTCTGAATAAAAACAAATGTGCCTGAGCAAGAATCTACAACAGGGATTGACTAGCCACCCTAGTAAACGGGTATCCTTGAATACGTGAGGCCAGCTATACTACTAATATATATATATATGTGTGTGTGTATGTATGTGTGTAAACCTGTTGAATATTTATGAGTGTCTCTTAAATTTAGCATTTATTAAAAACTAACAATTTTTGTTTATTTTTGTTTATAAATACTTGTTTCAAAATAAAATCCTCACATTTGTCCGTCCGTCAGAGGCTAAAATAAGTTCTTTAGTCTTTAGTCATATATATATATATATATATATATATATATATATATATATATATATATATATATATATATATATATATATATATATATATATATATATATATATATATATATATATATATATATTTATATATATATATATATTTATATATATATATATATATATATATATATATATATATTATTTATAAGTTATTTATGTCCGTGCGTCTTTCTCACCAATCAAAGCGATAATGCCACTAAGAAGCAAGGGGTTACAAGCGTCAAAATGAATGAGAAGACTTTAATGGAACCGGAAACCCAATTCTAGACAGGAAACAAGTGATAAACCACTACTCCTGTTCAAAATACCGAGGAAGACTGTGACCCGGGAATTGTTAAGGAAAATGGAAACAAAAAGAATACTTAGAATTAGAAGAAAAAAAACAGTTAAAATGTCTGAGATATATGATGAGAAATAAGGGGTAATCACTTTAGGTAGTCATTAAATATGACGTTTGAATTATTAAAAATGTTGATTAAAAATAAATCCATTAATTTACATATATATATATATATATATATATATATATATATATATATATATATATATATATATTATAACATATGTATGTTATAACATCACTACAAAAATAGCCACTTTGTTTCAACACTGTGTTTGTGTCTTGACAAGTGATGGTGTTGCAAGTAAAATCAAGGTTTTACTTGCAACACTATTACTTGACAATGCACACGAAGTGTTGGAAAAAATGGCTATTTTTGTAGTGATGTTATAACATACATATGTTGTAATTTTTAAATAAATATTATTCCCTCTACTCTGCATTAAGCACTTTTTAAAAAAATAGTTTTTTGGTTACTGGAAGTTTATTCCATCTACACCAACCTTGTATTCGGATATATATATATATATATATAGATAGATATATATATAGATAGATAGATAGATAGATAGATAGATAGATAGATATTGTGAGTACTATGTCGAGCTAAAATAAAACAAACTATAAAATATAAAAAATATATACAAAAAATCTTAGCTACTCGTAATTCTCACCCTATGCTCAGGGATCATCAGGACAGGTTATATTTGTGTAATTAGAAATCGCGCACGTAACTTGCCCGTTGGAATGTGTTTATATAAAACATATTGAATTTGTAAATGTTAAAAATGTTAAGTATGTTTACATATTTAAACGCTGAGTGTGCGGCTGCAATTTATAATTATAAAAATATGACTGACCTTATGATCCCTGACCATAAGGTAGAAACGCTAAGATATTTTATATATTCAATATATATAATTTTAAGTTTTATACACACACACACACTAAATTCATATTTCATTATCTAGTGAAGCTTAAATAAAAGCGAAACATGTTAAGTTTATAGACGTTTCCTTTTAATTCCTTAACATATCATTTTGTCGGATTCTTATTTATATTTGATACCAATTCATATATAAACACACACACACACACATATATATATATATATATATATATATATATATATATATATATATATATATATATATATATATATATATATATAAAGAAAGAACAGTAAGATATATAATCCGGTGTTCTTATAGATATTTTTATTTTTACAAAATAGTGCTCAATGTAAAATTACAGAGCATTAATATAAATATAAACCATATTTTAAATATATATATAATTTATATATATATATATATATATATATATGCGCGTGTGTGTGTGTGTGTGTGTATATATGTGTGTGTGTGTGTGTGTTTGTCGGTGAGAGAGAGAAAGAGATAAGATATATGATTTTTTATATATCAAGAACAATATTGGGGAAAATGTATAACAAAGTGGTAAAAGTTTTTTCACTACATACTATATATATATATATATATATATATATATATATATATATATATATATATATATATATATATATATATATGGGAATGGATCAATAATCATATAGCCCTAGGCGTAATAAATACATTTCGATTTTTGATTTTTACTGTATATTTTTATATCTAATAAGTGTATTAACGCAAGATTAGCTTGAAAAAAATTTTTTCATCATTCATGATATTGCAGAATATATATATATATATATATATATATATATATATATATAGAGGAGAGAGAGAGAGAGAGAGTGAGAGTGAGAGAGAGACGCCTACCTGCGCGTATCCGTTTAGACCAATTGGTTGTATACACACCCACAGAGCCAACAAACTCGTGTAGCAAGCACTCAAACAATGAACAAACGTAGTGCCTCTATTTTTGTTTTTGTTTAGTTTTCTGTTTCTTTTTCTTTTTTCTTTTTTCGGGTCGAAAGAACATTAAACTCTAATTGTTGTCGACAATACAACAAAAAGACCAGCCAACGTATACAAGAACAATAGGCCCGCAGATAATAGAATCTAGTCGAAGAGTACAGTCTTCTCGACCCTCATCCGACAGCAAATCTATTGTGTGCAATCTTCAAATCAAACACAGTGATTAGGGAAAGAAAATGTTCGGCTGACGACACACTGATTACAATAAAAGAGCGAAGAAACAGAGGCTGAGCAAACAGTGCTCTGAAAATGGAAGCACATAGATGTAGCCATATGGACTGGTTAGGGCGATAGCTCTTTGCGGAGGCGTGAAATGAGAGATTTCCTTCTCCAAGGTGAGTGTGTAGAAACAATAGGATGGGAACGTTTTCGGTTGCTCAAAACACTGTGTTGTACAAAAAAAAAAAAAAAGAAAGAAATAAAAACAAACCACATATTCTTTTAGATTTTTAGTTATAAACAAACGAAACTCAAAAAAAAAAAGCTTGTCCGTTTGTTTGAACTGAGATTAGCTCCTTTATAAACAACGCAGCCCCACAAAAATATTTCTTTCTTTCAACCTACCTATTTATATATAAACCTAACGAAGGCACCTGCCGTATCACAACAATTAGCGAGGTCGGCTATCGAACAATTCAATATTACAGTGACCAACAATTTTAGCCTTGTACCAGAAAACACACTGAGAAAAGGTGTGAGTCCATCTCTTCTCCCTCAACTATGGGTTAAATAGCAGGGCAAACTGTGTTCTTTATTTTTGGTTGGCAACCAGTCTACAAAGGTGATTCGATAAAGCACCCAACACCCAGCATCCTGGGCTAAGCGTGGTGATGTATCAGACAATAAAAAATAGCAAAGTGAAATTCTTAAACCATGTGAGTTACATATACTGCTGCAAGCGGAGATAGAATCTAGATTTTTTCTTTTTCCTTTTTTTTTTTTTAACTAAAAAACCCGTGGCCTAATATTTGCTTTTAGTGCTAACAGATTTTGTTTGATTCCAGGTACAAAAAATGTAATTAGAATGTTCCTTTCCTGTATACTCAGGAGTTCCTTATTTGGAAGAACAACATGACACAATCTTTTTTGTACCATTTCTCTTAGTTTGGAAATCATGTCGTGCTAATTTTTTTTTTACATGCCATATAACCAAGAAGACTTTTCTACTTTTATGGGACGTGTTCCTTCAGGATGTGGACGATGACGACTCTCCACAACTTTCTATTCTTTGTTGCTCTAAGCAATATTTGTTACCTTGCTATCACTACCAATCACTGGTTTGCCATCTATTTACATAAGCTAGTTAAGGAGGTTACTTAGTGATTTCCTTTCTTGCCTCAATATATCCAAGCTCTCTTCCTCATAAATTTATCTGCCTCTATCTGATTCTAAATACATATGTACTTTTTGTTTCCATTTTTCTTCAAACGTTGTAGTTTAGCATATTCTTGGTCCATGAAATTCTCAGCATCCTTCTGTAGAACTATATCACTGTTGTCTCAAATCTTCTTTCATCTGTAAAGAAATCGTCCACCATTCACTGCCATATATCAAGATTTATATTATATAGCTGTTCAGAACTCTCTTTTTTTGTTTTGTTTTCTAACGAAATTTCCTCTTTCTTAATTGTTCAGCTATTGGAAGGCATCCTTCATTATTCCAATGCCGCTTTGAATTTCCGTGTCACACTTTACACACTCTTTTATGACATTTTCCAGAGAATTAAATTTCAGTACTTGATTCTGACGTTTCCAATTCGTAGCTCGCACCTTTGCTTTCTCTGTTTCTAACGACCATACATTGTGTCTTCTTAATATAGTGTTTTTAAAGCTGAAAATATTAACTTTTAGAGTGTCTCGCCGTAGTGTAATAATTACTAAGTTTCTTTCGTAAACAATCGTTTCGGGAGTGAGTTTCAGTTTTATTCCTTGTCCCATATTTAATTTCATTCTTTATTATCTGAGTTTACTTTCCACGATATTCTTTGTTTAAATTTCGTAAAAGAAAAAACAGCAAAAATAAGATGCAAACACAAATTTGTCAAAATTGATAATAGTCACAATGCCTCATCTCATAAACTAAACAACATAAGACTATTATATCTACTATTATTAAATGTAAACATACTATAAAACATGACAGTAAAAATAGGATGAGGCACTTTAAATAACATCTGATTAGCTCTCGTAGCCTAATCTGGAAGGCATTCTCCCTCTCATAAAACTCCATTGAATACGGGAATGAAAGCTCAAATCACATCGGAAGCTTTATTTCCCATCCATGCAGTTTATTTAACGATTGTAGAAAAGATACAACCTAAGCGCTGCGATGAAAAGCAACAAAATTAAGATAAAAGATAAATTAGGAAAAATGTTAATTTTAGTAACAATGTAAGAATATATAAGAATTGGTTTCATGATGGTAAAATGGAATACATGTTCTATTCCTAGTAAAGACTTGTCCATTTCTAGGCCAGTTGATATTAATTTTATTGTTTAAAATAAAAGGGTGACTACTCAAATAGGTGTACCCACTAAAAATAACATTTAGATTAATAAGAATTAATCTCAGAATTTAAATATCCATTTAAAAAATCTTAAGAATATGCAGACCTTCATTTTTTCTTTTGTAAAACTATATTCACAATAACATTTAGATTAATAAGAATTAATCTCAGAATTTAAATATCCATTCAAAAAATCTTAAGAATATGCAGACCTTCATTTTTTCTTTAGTAAAACTATATTCAGAATGATATCAGAAAGGATGTATAGCAATGTTTTATAGATTATGCAAAAACGTTTGATAAATTACGTTACGAAGAACTGTTGGGACCGCTAGGTAAACAAGATACCTTTGGGAATGATATTAGAATAACCCAGAACTTATAGTGTGAGCAAACTGTTCTGCACATGGAAAGAAAATGAATTCAGTAAATATACAAAAATGGAAAGGGGCGTAAGACAAGGACACGCTTTCTCACCTGAATTATTCAATCTTTACAGTGTAACAATCCTGAGAAATTAGAAGTCCTACCAGGATTCTTTATTGGCTGCGACAACCAGAACAACATTAGATATGCAGATAATACAGTGTTGATAGAAGACACAAAAAGGAAACTGCAAGAACTCCCATACAAGGTACTAAAGGAAAGAGAGAAGAAAGGACTAAACATCAGTTGTAAGAAGACAAAATGTATGACTGTCAGGAAGTAGAACAGCCCAATATGTGAATTACAAATTGGAATTACCAATATGAAACAAGTACAAAAATTTAAATATCTCCGAAGTGTTTTAGCAGAGGACGGAAAATGTGACACATTGCATGAATTCTATTTAAAATGTTAAAATGAGCCTGCTTACTTCAAATCTTCTCTTATAGTTCATTTTTACTCTTGAAAAACGTTTAAAATTCATTTAGCAACTTACGTCCGAGAATTTTCTATTATCTAGGAATTATTTTTAATCTCTGGCCTCGCTCTAACAGTTTAGTTTCGGTAGACAGGCTGATCGCATTCAGTGTATCGAAAACCAAACTAGTGAGGCTCCATTATCATCAAACAGACCGAGAACTTTTACCGATCACGATGAACGAATGTTTCCTCGGGGAGGGTCCCGTATCTTGAACGCCTATCCGTGCTTGAACTCAACCCAGATCTCAGGTGGGACTTGTACAATACAATCCATCTCTAAAGATGCTGCAAAAAAAAAAATCGTCGGTTCCCCTTTACCACACCTGACTCCTCCTGCTTGTCCTCTACTTTCACAAGAGCCAGATCAAGCCGGAAATGGAATACTGCTCCTAAATGTGGGCAAGAGCTGACCAGTCTTTACGTTCCAATATCGATAGAGTCCAAAAACATCTCCCCGTCCTTGTGGGTGATGAATTATCTTCCATCCTGCAATCCCTTTCCCACAAACGAAACGTCGCAAGTCTCACGTTGCTCGATCGCAATTTCCATGGAAAGTGCTCAGACGAACTAAATTCCTTAGTTCCACCAGTTCTAACCTTCATGGTTAAGACCCGCCATGCCACGTACCTTGTAGTGAACCACCTTCGTTCCCTTCGTACTCCATTAGTGAAGTGTAAGTTCCACTCGAACTGCTTCTTCTCGCTAATCGCTGCGTTGTGGAACTGACTCCTAAGAGGATACTTTCTCGGTCACTGCAATCTTAATCTAGTCAAGTATAAAGGCAACCGATTTGTTCCTCACATATCCCAATAAATTGTGTCTCTGTAACCCTCTACCTCGAGTGGCTCTTAGGCCTGGTACATGGTGAACATCTTTTTAACAGAAAAAAGCTATTATATCCGACTGGTTTATAAAGATAATTAGATGATAATCCTGAAAATTTAGTAACTTTTTTTTGTTTATTTTTTTTGTTTTGTTTTTTGGCGGTTTTTAGTTTTTGTTTTGTTTTGTTTCTTTATTTTTTATTATGGTAGCATTAAAACCAGAAATAAGTTTGAATGCCTTGTTTTATTGGTTGGTTGTAAATGAGTGGTTCTTCCTCTTGCACTAATTAAACGACGGAATGTACGTTCTAGAGACATTAAAGATAAGAGAGACTTTTCGACAGAACCAGTTTATGACTTTAATTGTTGCCTGACCGCCTCGTCTCTGACCAGTAAGACGATTTAACGACAATTAGATGCTGAACTCTTTCCACCATTTTACTTTGGTCTCAAGCTACAAATGTCAAAATGATCATGTTTGCAAGTGATATACAATATGGGAAAAATTCAGTTCCGGTCATTGGTGAGACCAGCATGCAAGCGATTGAGAAGTTCACCTGTGAGGCTTGTTATTCAAGGAATATATAATACAGCTTTATTTAAAAAAGATCGTTCTGTGTATTAAGTAAAATTAAAAATTGTATTACTTGTTTTCTGCATTAAATTTAGTGAACAATGCTTTACCTTTTTTTGTACACTGTTGATTGATTTGTTTTTTTTTTGTGGGTTATTTAAAGCGGAACATATTATTGGATTGAAAAACTAACCCCTTTTTTGAAGTTGTTTAATGATACATGTTGTTCAATGTGTACAAATGAAATCTACTCTGCATGAACCAAAGTTGAGGAGAGATGAGTTGGATTCATACCTTTCCCAAAGGTATTTGCCCACGATTCACTTTTGGGTCGCTTCATCTTTTCTTCCAATAAAGAAGGCCGTAGATTAAAGTGACTGTAATTCAGTGAATTTGATAACCAAGATGAGTATACTGATGTGAAAAGAAAGTTTCTATGTGTCGCTTCCTTTCAGGATATAGGTGATCATGGCTCTCCACATCTTTCTATCTCCTCTGACTCTAACCCCCCCCGTTCCCCCACCCATTCACAATAGCTCATCAGGTAAATGGCTCGCTGCTTTCCCTATCTCTCTTGACCTCAATATACCCTCCTTCCTCACTAGTGCCCAGGGAATTTCAGCAGTCTTTTCCTGATTCTAAGTATAAGTATTTTTTCTGTTACTATTTTCTTTAAGACTTCCTTGTTGCATACTCGCTCCATCCATGGTTTGGTTTGGTTTGGTTTGTTTTACGGCATATCAATCTCAGGGGGTTATTTAATGCCAATAAGATTTTTATTGCTGACATTATTTTTGTTTCAAAATGCATTGCTGGTAATATTTTTTCAAAAAATTTATTGCTAGTAATATTTCTTTCAAAAAATGTATTGCTGGTAATAATATATTACTGATTATAATTTTCTATTCAAAAATACATTGCTGGTAATACAACCTATTTTTACACGTTTTGACCCCAGTTGGGGATTAACTATTTGTCCATAGCTGGGACCATAACAGGTGCTACTACCCCTAGTCAGAGTGGACCTGGGAACACCAGCAATTAAAACGTGGTTGCACGCTCCTCAAAACCTCCTGATCAGAGGCCTTGTTGTTGGATGTAGTTTATAGTCTTACCCAGGACGTAAAAAAAAAGGTTACTAGTGATTTAAAAACAGTACCTGTTCAAATCAGTCGTTGGTTCATCCGGAAAAAAGTCCATGGTAAAAAAGAGCTCTTACAATCTCCTCTATACACAGCATCTTTGGATGAAAACCGGCTTTTGGCGTGATTAGTCGTTACTTTACATACAACATCTTACACTCCACATTATTGTAAAGTATCTACTTTTCGTCACTGAGTTGCAGAATCCGTAAGTTGTGCTATGTTTAAGTAGCAATCGAAAAATCAAATTTTAACTGATTTTCTTCTTGGTCTCCAAACCCTATGTTATAATTGTAACATCTGCGAAGCATAACTGATTTTAAACCCCACTTCCGTAAGTAAAGAGATTCTAAGCGGTCATAAGTATGTCTAACAAATTTATGGTAATATTCGAAAAAAATAAAGACAAATAACAAAGTGTTTCGTCGTCACATACTTGTGAAATCTTTATTATTCAAATTTTTATTTTATTTCAATGGATACTTCGTAATTGAAATATACAACCCATATTTATTCATTAAACAGTTTGTATTATGCCTAACGGCCTGCGTATCCGAGAAATCTTAGTAAAGTAAAAGGTGTTCTCCGGCAGAAAGTTTATCGAATTTTATTTCTATTTTTATTTCTTCAATGCACAAATATTTTATTATTTAATTTATTTATCGAATTTGTATTTCTTGAATATGCCGAGATTTCTCGAATTTTATTTATTAAATGGCGTGGTAATACACACAGTTTAATAAATATAAAAGGGCGTCTATTTCAAATACGAAGTGTCCACGATAATAACGTTTGAATTAATAAAAATTTTGGATTGAAAATAAAATCCATTAATTCTTCAAATTGTGTGAATAAAAAGAATGAATAATATCAATTCGATTATTTTAAAAAAAAACTTTCATTACTGCATTGGTATAGCATTGTTGCCTGGCTGGACTGGCCCGTTTTGGGAAAATAGGAAATTGCTACTGCTGGAAATAAATAACTATAAAGGAATTTTAACGATTTCTCGTGAGTGAGGTCATTTTGGTTTCGATCAGATACACGGCAGCACAGACTAATCTAAAGCGCACCTCTAACACACAATATAATATAATTTGCTATTTTCATTTGCTATTTCTATTTGCTACATTCCTTAGTACCACTTTTTCTAACCTTTACGGCTAAGACCCACCATGCCACGCCAATTGTAGCCAACCACCCCCATTCCCTTCGTATTCCATTTGTAAGATGTAAATTCCACTCAAACAGCTTCTTCCAGCGAACCACTTACCTGTAGAACCAACTCCCAAGAGAATGTTTTCCCGATCACTACAATCTTAACTTGTTCAAGTCTAAGATTAACCGTTATCTCCCCCGCATATCCGCATAAACTGTGCTTCTTACTCTGTAACCCTCTACCTCGAGTGACTCCCGAGCCTTGTACAGGGTGAACATCACTGCAAAAGAATAATAATAATAAATCAAGAATATATTATAAAGCAGGTTGTATTATACGCTGCTGTATGTCTACACTTGTTTAGAAATTTCACGGTGTTTTGAAAGTGTATATATACGTCAACAGCAGGTAATGTAGGTTTCGTAAAGACCTTTAAGTACGTCTGTAGCATCGGAAGTGTTAGTCTACGTACACTGCGTTTCTCTAGAAAACGTCGTTCATATTTCGACGTTTTCCTGTGCTTCATATTATGAACTAATTCAAAGATTGAAGGTAACGCCAATATATTTCTAGACAATCAGTATTAAATTTACAAACAAGAGCGTTGTCAGTGATGTTAATATTTCGATGTTTATTCACATCATCCCCGGAAAATTATAAATGGAAGCGACTATAATAATAACGTAAGTGCGGTGTGTATTAACGGTTACAAGAAATGAAAACAGAATCAGCAGAATCCGGTTTTGGACGGGCATGAACCCATATATCCCTTCTTTCTGACTATGGATAAATAGCAGAGAAGTTGGAATCCTTGAGCTCTGTAAGGTTATTCAGTTAAAAGAAGTTTACTTCGACAGAAAAAAAAACCCACAACTAGGCAACCGAAAGAGTTAAACATAAGCCCTCCTGAGAAATGAAGAGGTTAGGCTATTGAGGCAACACTCCAGCCCTATAAAAGCCTTCAATGAATAAATTTCCAATGAATAATTCATATATCGTTCAAAATGCAGACAAAACTTTGCCTAATATAACCTGTTAAATGAGAGGATCTATGTATGTATTTCTGTACACGAATGCAAAAATATGCAAATACATATCAGTGTATTTGGACAGCAATCCCATCTTTAATCTATATATAAATACATAAATAATTGCCTGCTATTCTCGTTTTCCAAGCACACCCTTTATGCTAAGGATTCTAGCGAAAGTGGTTTATACTGCAACTATGGTGAACAAACCTTAGTTACAGTTTCTGAGAGAGATTGCATAATCTGTTATGATCAGCAGCTTGAACAACGCCAGTACATTCAAACCTTCACCCACGAAGACTTATGACTTCGTACAGCCATCAACGGCTTCAGAACAGCATCAAGAAGTACCCTCCCTGACAAATCGACCATAGTGAATATATAAATATACATTACTTCCTAAATAATAAAATAGATATTGTTTTTCATTGAAGAAAATGGTGCTAAGAAGAAAACATAAGAAGTTGTGGAGAGCTAGGGTCGTCATATCTCGTAAAGATATGACATATAAAAGAAGAAAACAAAAGGACATAAAGGAATCATTAATGATGCTGTTTTATTAAGTTCGAGTTCCATCCGAGGATGCCTGCGTCCACTTCGCACTAACCCCTATGAGAAAGGCATGAGTCAAATTCTTCCCTCCCATGTGTTAATAGGAGGGCAGTTGAAATCCTTTAGCTCGGTAGAGAAGTCTTTATCAATAGACTTTATGAATTACAGTACTAGATTGGCGCAAGGTCTTACCATTTTTGAATTGAAGTGGCTAGATGCAACCGTAAGTTCTATGCCAACAGTTTCTTCTCTTGCACTTCTTGCTTGCGGAACACCCTCTCAGCTATTTGTTTTCTAGTCAACTTTGATCTTCAAAAATTTAAAAGCAATATCAATCGTTATCGTCTATCTTCTTAATTATTGTTCTTTCATTGTTCTCTCTCCTTAATAATTTTGTTCATCTTCTCCCACACTCAGTAACCCCCTTGCGTCTTAGTGGCTTTATTAGCTTGCTTGGGAGAAATGATTAAAAAACCTCCATTTAGGAGAAAGTTAATCTGACAGAAAAAAAAAAATTTAGGCCAAAACTCTGTTGAGGAATTGGAAGTGTTGAATCTCAGGAAACATACCCAGTCCTGTAAAATAAAATAATAATAATAATAATAATAATAATAATAATAATAATCTAATTACTGTTATAACAAAGAATAAATGTCTAATGAACGCATCCCATATTGTTCAAAATGGAAGCAAAGTGGACATTTGTACATAGAACCAGAAAGAAAACAATTGAAATTTCTAGGGCGCATAATGAGGAAAAAAGGCTTGGAAAATTTAATACTCACAAGATATATTGAAGGCAAGAGAGACAGAGGAAGCAGCTAAAGAGCTTGTGTAAATGGTTGGAAGAACAGGGATTAGGAGAGATAGCCAAAAAACAAACATTACTAAGTGCCACAACGAACAGGAAGTTATGGAGAGTCATGATTGGTGAAAGGACACAGAACAAAGAAGAAGAAGAAGAAGAAGTATGAGGAGGGGGAGAAGAAGGAGGAAGAGTATAAGAAGAAGAAGAAGTATGAGGAAGGGGAGAAGAAGGAGGAGGAGTATGAGGAGAAGAAGAAGAAGAAGAAGAAGAAGAAGAAGAAGAAGAAGAAGAAGAAGAAGAAGAAGTAGTATGAGGAAGGGAGAAGAAGGAGAGGAGTATGAGGAGGGGAAGAAGAAGAAGAAGTATGAGGAGGGGGAGAAGAAGGAGGAGGAGTATAAGAAGAAGAAGAAGAAGAAGAAGTAGTATGAGGAAGGGGAGAAGAAGGAGGAGGAGTATGAGGAGGGGAAGAAGAAGAAGAAGAAGAAGAAGAAGAAGAAGAAGAAGAAGAAGAAGTTTAATAATAATAATAATAATAATAGTAGGATGACTTCCCAGAATCTGGTTACTACTTTTGACTCACCCTGTATTAATATTAGTAAATCTCATTTCGATTTATATAAGACATTTCCTTAATTTCCGATAAATCATTTTTTTTTTTAAATCATTTCATACCAAGCAAAGCGCTAATTCTAAATCGGGAGTGAAAGTGAAAGAGAAGACTGAGAATAGGGAGGTTCAGAAAAGGACAAAAAAAAGTGAACAGGGCACAAGATGGCGATTGACGTTGCATTTAAATTTTTGAAGATTGTAGTTAACAAGGAAGCAAGGAAGGGAGTTCCACAGGTAGGAAGTGCGAGAAAAGAAACTGTGGGTGGACCTAGTTGCCAATCTAGTTGCAAACTTAAATTCATGCAGTCGGGGCATCAGGCAAAAAAGCTCATCAGGACAGTCGGCAGGAAAATATTTATAGAAAAGACAGAGGGAAGCTACGTCACGTCGGTGAGAAAGTGACTGATGTCGAGATAGCTGGTCAGGATCTATTACATTGTAGATCCTTCTTTGAATTTTGTCAAGCATCTCGAATCGTACAGCAGGAGCATCAGACCAAATATGGTAGCAGGTTCAAGATGAATTCTGGCGAGAAAAATTTTCTTGCACGAATAAGTGACCCAAATTTCCTTGAAGTAGACGAAACAATTGATTCGATATAGTGGCTTCATTTCCTGTCAGTGGAAAACGTGAGGTTAAGGTGGCGTAGTGTGCTGCTCTCCTGAGGTTTAGCATCAGCCATTCTGATGGTAAGCAGACAATGCCCTTTGTGATGGTTAAATGGAAGCAGTTTGAACCATCAAAGTACTTTTATTAAAGAGATGAACGGAAAATCAAATATACTTGGAAGAATGACGGAAAATAATCTTTTAACCCTTCACCCCTCCCCAAGGATTCTATGTCAATTTGATCTAGTAGATTTTGATTGATTTGTTTTTTACGGCTTATCAACCCTCTGTGGATTATTTTAAGCCGGAACATATTTGCATTAACAATGTTTTGGACATAAAAATGATTTTTTCAGGTACAAGTCCTGCTATTTAACCCATAACTAGGGGAAGAAATGATGGATTCATATCTCTTCCCAAGGGTATTTGCGCGTAAGTCAAATGTAACGAACTCGACTGGAATTGGAACTCTGCTGTACGATTTCTTATTCCGAGCAGCTTTCATCTAATAGATTAATAAGCTAAACTTATATACAAACTAAATATTGGTAACTTGAAAAAAAAGGGGGGGGGAAGAAAGGACGATTCATCAACTGTAAAAAAATATTGATTGATTGATCGATTCATTTTTTCACAGACGATAGACTATATCCACGTCCTGGGTAAGACGATAAACTACGTCCAACAGCAAGGCATCTAATCAGGAGGCTTTGAGGAGCAAGGAACCACTTCTTAATTACTGGTGTTCCCAGGTCCACCCTGACCCGGGGTGGTAGCACCTGTTAGGATCCCAGCTATGGGAAAATAGTTAACCCCTAAACTAAGGTCAAAACTCTATGAAAGTGTAAAAAATAAGTTTTAATACCAGAAATACAATATAAAAAAAAATTTACTAGTGATACATTATTTCCAGCGATACATTATTTCCAGCAATACATTTTTGAAAAAAAATATTACCAGAAATATTTTTGAAAAAAAATATTACCAGCAATAAAAATTTTGTCGGCATTAAATAACCTATTGAAGTTGATATGCCGTAAACCAAACCAAACCAAATCAGGAATACATTTTGTAAAAAAAATATTACCGTCAATACATTATTACCAGCAATATATTTTTGAAGGAAAAAATTATTGCCAGCAATGCATTTTTAGAAAAGAAAATATTACCAGCAATGAATTTTGTTAACATCAAATAACCCATTGAGGTTGATATGCCGTAAAACAAAACAAACCAAACCCTTTGCAATTTATTTAAAATCAGGGAATATTTTTAAATTGTAAGAATTTTTTTTAGATATTAATGATACAACTCTTACTAATTAACCCATACGTGGAAGAGGTGGAGTCATACCTTTCCGAAGAATATTTGCGCGTAAGTGAATATAACTAACCCTACTGGAATTGGAACTCGGCACTCCGATTAACAATTCCAAACTATTATCTATTACACCATCCGCACACCCGAGTTTAGTGCACCTTGTATTCCCAAACGGTCACTCAAGTTACTGACTGGGCTCGACGTTGCTTAATTTCGTACGGGATACAGTGTTTCAACGAATTAAGCAAATACAGAAATTTAACTCCTAGACGGCTGGAAGATGTAAGAATGGGCTTTAGAATAGTGAAAAATACCTTCTAAAAGATAAACAAAGTATTAAGAGACAGGAAAACATCTTTACAAGCAAAAAAAGAGTGCCTAGCTGCTATGTAATATCAACCCGCGTATATGACAGTGAATGCTGAACAATTTCCCAATAGATAAAGAGGAGACTTGAGGCAAAAGAGATGTAATTCTACAGAAGAATAGACGGAACATGTGAGCAATGAGGAAGTTTTAAGGAAAATGAAAAAAGTTTTTAGGAAACAAAAAAGACACTTATACTTGGAATCCAAAAATAAATTGATTGATATGTTTTTATGGCTTATCAACCTTCTTCAAGCTATTTAAGGCCAGAGAATAGTTCTTTTTAGATTGCAAGAGTTCTTTTTAGAGATAATGATTTAAGTGATACAAGTCTTACTAATTAACCCATAGCTGGGAGGGGAGCAGAGATGAATTCATACCTTTCCGAAGGATATTTGCGCGAATATAACGAACCCGACTGGAACTAGAACTTGGCTCTCCGATTAACAATTCCGAGTCATTATACTATTCCATCACCTGCACATCCAAGCTTACAGCACTTGGTATTCATGAGCGCCCCCCACCACCCCATCTAGGTACTAAGCAGAATCGACGTTGCTTAACTTCGATGATCCCACTGGAACCCGTGTTTTAAAGTGATATGACAGTAAGCCAGAATCGGAAAGAGAGGGTTGAAATTTCCGGAACAGGTAATAAAGAAAGAGGACTTGGAGAAGTTGGCACTCACAGGGCATATTGATGGAACAAGAGAGCGAAAGGAAACAGCAAGTAATCTACATAACGAACTTTGGTAAAAGGATGACAGTACAGCGATAAGGAAGGGTTGTAAAGACGCAGATATTGTTTAGAACTCCAAATGATAGGAAGTTCTGGAGAGCCATAATCGACCACGTCCTGAAGGGACACAGTACATAAAAGAAGAATTTTAATGACTGCTTGTTGCTAATATGAGCAGCTTCCATTTTCAGAATGAAACAATTTTTCGAATTATGTTGTCTTTCTTACTTATTTATTGCTAGTTGTTTTCTTTTTTTTGGGGGGGTTACTATTTAAATATACCCCGGGACCCGGGTTTCCCTAAATGGTCTATTCTCTGTGGTACCAATAAATAATGATAACAAGCCTTAAATGAGACAGAACTCTCGCAAAATGGTGAACCATCACCCCTCCCATCTTCATAGAAAAAAAAATCGGACTCTTGTCTACAGATACTCTGAAAGTCAGCGATTGATATAGAAAGCCAACTACCAACAGCTGGCCCGTAAACACTGCTGTCAACATATTACTGTTATAGTCTATCTTATCTCTACTTTCCTTACGAGTTCTTGTAAGAGGGTCAAGATGGTGTTCACTTCGAGTAGAGAATTATATATATATATATATATATATATATATATATATAGTCCTTTATTATTTGCTTATAGCCAGGCTTCAGTTTTAGGAGCGAATTCCTTCCGCTGACGAGTGTCACCGACTTGCGAACATAAAATTTTGGTGTCCCTAGAGTTGGGAAGCGGGGTGTGTTTAAAGGGAGGCATATCAAAGAGCTGGCGTAATTTAGTCCGGCATTTAGAGCCATTGGAGAGCTACACGTGAAGACGGACGAGATTTCGTAGCGCCACTAAATTGCAAGGCTCATTTGTAAACCTGCCCTTTCTGACACACGATATCGAGAATTATGCTTTGGCTAACTTATCGCCTTTAGGCTTTCTATCAGAATTTAAGCTGAGATAAGAAACACGTTGATATATTATAAATAAAGTCAGCATTAAAAAAAAGTTATTTTGTTCTACATGAGTAGAAGTTTAAGCCTTTACCGGAGAGAGCAAATACTTACAAGTTAGTGGCAATGGTTTCAGTAAATGTCCATGAGATACATTACAAACTTTTAGGCGTTAGTCTTAATAATGTCTTAAAAGGGGGAAATTTATATTCATTCCATTCTTCATAGATTAGTATTTTTCTCATCCGTTTAAATGCCATTTTCAGTAAACTCCAATCAATATGAAGTCACTTCCTATTTATATTACAGTTACTTTTCACGTGGCAATTATCATTAAACCTAAATATTATTGTTTAATTATCATTAGACTATCGTCACTGATAAGTCACTATGGCTTATGGAAAAGTATGCAGACAGGTAAAAGATTCTTCCATACTTATTTATCTATTTTTAAGAATATTTATACTGAATTAATTCAAATTCAATCAAAAGTCGTTCGCTCGATTTCACTGAAAATTGCGTTAATCTCTAAGATCATTTTAACGGTATTGCGCTACCTAAAATCGTGTTAATAGGCGATATTTATTTTACGGTAACAAACACAAAGAAATGCACAAATCGGATCATTATAATATACATTAGAGCTTCTGTTCAAATATTAGAACGCATTCATGATATTTGATTGCTCGGATAAAATTCTAGTCAACTATAAAATTCTGAAGACGACAAACAAAGATCAGAATTCTGAAGTTTGAATCTGAATTTTGTTTTAATCGTCTCACTCCCAAGCAAAGCGATAATATCAATAGAATACAAGAAAGAATGAAAGTGAAAGAGAAGGGGAAGGCTGATAATAGGGAGGATTAACAGGCAAGTAGAAAAACGGAAGTGTATTCCACAGGCGAGAAGTGGCAGAAAAGAAAAGAGAGTAGAATTGGCGGTTGCATCTAACTAATTCGACAGTAAAATGGTAAGTAGTAGTTGCTAAACTTGTAGCACGCTTACATTCATCCGTTCGGCGTACCAGGGGAAAAAAGTTCAACATAATAGTTGTCATGAAAATATTTTTAGAAAAGACAGAGGGAAGTCACATCGGTAAGAATGTGACTACAACTCAGGGTTAACAGGAAATTTTGTAATATCATGATTGTCAATGCCCTAAAAAGAAAACGAGGCATAGAAGATACATTAGAAGCCATGTCTAACATGTTCCAGGCAGTCATTCTGTTTGTTTGGGATTCGTTACCAATTATTCCCTTGTTACAACAAAAGATCTTTTGAGAGCATTGTTTCTCAACATTTTCTTCCTTGTGCTCCATTTTTGGTGTCAAAAAATGTCAGTCCCACATAAACGCAAATAGAAATTCCATGTAACAGGATACATTTTAGTTACAAAATATAAATCCTGACTAATGACTACGCTGCTCCTGGTGTCTCCAGATTTATTTAAAAATTTTCTCACCTCCACTTTTAGGCCTAAGTTGCCTACCTTGAGAATCATTGCTTTGAAGTCTAGGATGATTTGGTGACAATTCATTAATCATTATGTATTCATACGAGTGATCAATGCCTTCTTTTAACTTTATTAATAAAATAAATTAATTCTTACCTTTCCTTGTTCTATTAACGATCCTTAAATTACAATGGTCGACAAATAAACACCTTTCTTCGACTCTATCTTATTTTTAGTTCATTCCATGTCAAGAAGGATATCGGTTTCAGCAAATACTTAACGAATACAAATATTAAGTTTAAATTGATATCGATACTTACCAGAATTAGCCTAATATCAATTTATATATGAAAGTGAATTAACAATTCTGACGTGCACTGCTACTTTCCAAGAACCGCTATTTTATGTAACAGACAACTGCGTGCATGCTTTCCCGAACACTAAAATCTTAACCTCTTCAAGTGCAGGGTCAGTCATCATCTATCCTCCATATTCTCATAATGTTCACTTCCCACTTCCACCTCTTACGTTCATACCACTCTTAAGTCTATACCACTCTTACGTTCATACCACTCTTAGGTCCATACCCCTCTTAGGTCCATACCACTTTTAGGTACATACCACTCTTAGGTCCATACCACTTTTAGGTACATACCACTCTTAGGTCCATACCACTCTTACGTTCATACCCCTCTTAGGTCCATACCACTTTTAGGTACATACCACTCTTAGGTCCATACCACTTTTAGGTACATACCACTCTTAGGTCCATACCACTCTTACGTTCATACCCCTCTTAGGTCCATACCACTTTTAGGTACATACCACTCTTAGGTCCATACCACTTTTAGGTCCATACCACTCTTAGGTCCATACCACTCTTACGTTCATACCCCTCTTAGGTCCATACCACTTTTAAGTACATACCACTCTTACGTCTATACCATTCTTACGTCTATACCATTCTTACGTCCATACCACTCTTACGTCCATGCCACTCATTTCGTTCGTTAACCCTTGACCTCGAATGACTCTTGAGCCTTGTTTTGGGGGAACAAAAAAAGGTATTATTTGAATTTTGATATGAAATTTTCACTGTATAATGTTTAAGTAAATTGAAGAGAAGATTCCTGTATAAGAAAGGAGATTCTTTTGGAAAATAAACATTTGTTATGTAACTTAAATACTTTTACTGGCTTACGGATATATGTGTGAGAAAGAGGGAGAGAGAGGGAGAGCGAAAAAGAAAGAAAGAAGGAAAGAAAGGGTGAACTCATTTTCTCATTCGCAAAAATAAGTCACAAAAATAAATATAACAAGACTTCATTTAATATTTATTTATAGATAAGGTTTCATCGTTCCAAGTCCCATCACTTCTTTTGAGACACCAGATTTCCTTAAACGAAACTGCTATCTATTAATCATCTTAAAGAACATTTCTTTTGTCTTCGATCAGTATGGCTGATGCTAACCTCCAGGAAAGCAACTCACTGCGCCTTCTTGATCTCATGTTTTCCACTGAAATGAAGTGGAATGATTAAATTTAATCAGGTGATAAATCTAATGAGAGACAATTTTTCTCACCAAAATCTATCTTGCACATTTATTCATCTGTAGTTCTAATAGTTCTGCTACATCTGGTCTGGTGCTTCTGCTAAGCATCTAGAGAGTCTTGAAAAAATCCAAAGAAAAATAGGCAATGTTATCAGTCCTTAAATCACTTCCCTCTGCCTCTTCTGCAAATATTTTCATAGGAATTTTTCTGATAAGTTTTCCTGGTTGGTACTCCGACTTCACGAATTTAAGCACAGTACTAGCGTTGCTGTTAGATCTCATAATTTCACTGCTGAAATTGCTAGTTGTAAACATAACTTTTGTGGTAATATTTTATTCCCTCCAACTTCTCGCTTTTATTAGGTTGGTGCAAAAATAATGACGTAATAATGTCGTTTTTTGATGTATTTTTAAGGTCAAGAAACGACATTATTACGTCATTATTTTTGCACCAACCTAATAACAATCTCTTCCGATTTACCGCTTTCCTATCATCTACGATCTCCCCGGATTTAAATTTTATTTTCTGTCGCCTTGAAATCTGGCTTATTTATTTTCTTTTCTTTCATTCTCAATAACCCCTTGCATCTTAGTGGCTTCCATTGCCTTGTTTGGAATGAAATGATTCAAAAAAGCATAAAATCTTTAAAGATTAACACTGAACTAATTTTCAGAGACATATGTGGGTTTATTATGCATGTAGTTGGCAATATTCTGGGAGTTTCAACTGAAGCCTTTCTTCATTACATGGGAATAGATTGTTCTCATTCCACTGTCAATGCCAGGGATATCTCATATCAGTTTGTTTATCTGAGTTAATTCATCCTTTTGATGTTATTTGAACTTTTTGCACTGCACATCTGAAGAAATTTCTGGAAGGTTACTAGTCATGATAGACACCTGAAGAAAACTAAAGAATACAATGGCTGAAATATTGTGATGATAAAAACCAACATGATGACACTATTAGGGTATTATAATGATAATTTCTCATCTCAAAAATATGAGATTACTGTTCTTTTATTTTACCTTTTCTTCTTTCTTTTCAATTTTTTGGTTTAATCAGTAGAGTTACTTTTATTTTTACTAATAAATAAAATTAATACAAATCTTTTCTTTTTTTAATCCTTGGTTATACAAAAGTAAGTTTAGTTATTAATTTCTTAAAAAGAAAACAACATATAATTTTTCACTAATTTCATTTCCCATGCCATTAAATGTTCGGACAACAACACTTCCACAGAGACATATACAATATGTTTCTAGATTATGTATTCAATATGTTAATAGGATACATTGATGAAGATATTTGGTTATGAGATTTGTACCGCATCTAAAGAAGGAAATAAATTTACTAGAGGAATATAGAATGCAACATCAATCATCATCTTCTGTCTCCTTGAAATCCAGTTTATTTATTGTCCTCTTCGTTTCTTTCATTCTCAATAATCCCTTGCATCTTAGTGGCTTCCATTCCCTTGTTTGGAATGAAATGATTAAAAAATATCCTGCTATATTTTGAATCGCCATATTGAAATTTTCACACCATGAGCTTTTAAAGTGTTACAAATATATAATTTCTTTGAAGCTATAAATCAAGCTTACAAAAAAAAACAAGAAAACTCATATATATATATATATATATATATATATATATATATATATATATATATATATATATATGAATAAAGAGAGAAGGAAAACTTTCCTTAAATGACGCGTTGCGTCCCTTGATGATGTTTATCAGAGCAAATATAAGGATTTAAAAACAAAAGTAAAAATAACCTTAGTGTTTCAGATTTTTTAAATTTAAGAACACTCATAAAAATACTTCAGGTTAACTGAAAGTCAAGGTAAATTATGGAATATGCTAAGTGATATAATTTGATGTTTAATAAACGAAAGTGCATAAATGTCGTTACTGTTGCTGAGTTACATAAATGTAATTGTTATTTATATTATTGTAGTTTGAGAAATTAATGTATGTATTATATATTTTAAATAATAGGTTTTGTATTTAAACATTTACTTTTAATTTTTTGAAAATTTCTATAGTTGTGTATGTTGGCTTGGGAAAAGAGTAATTCTTTCAGGAAAGGAGATATTTAAAAAAATCCGGGGTAAATATTTATATTTTGGTAAGATTCAATAGCGTAAATAAGTTTTTAATTAGTGTGGCATTCTTTAAATCAAACTTGTGGTCGAACTCATTTCATTGTATGACCAATGCAGTCGATAAATTGCTATGTATAAGATACTTTTTTGTGTTCATAGATACTTTCTCTGTAAGAAAATGTGCAGGTGGTTTAATGGATAATTACTCAAAACTGTTAATCGGAAATCCGAGTTTCAATTTCCGTGGGAAAATGTATTAATCCACTTCTTCTCCCACCCCAAATATGGGTTAATTAGTAAGACTCGTATCACTAAACCTTTATTATCTCAAACAAAATTCTTGCAATATAAAAATATTTTCTGGCTTTAAATAACTTGCAAAGGGTTGATAAGCCGTGGAAAATGAATCAACCAACCAACATTTGAATAAGCTTTTTCTTTTCATTAACCATTTCCAACGGACTTCTAGAAGAATGATACAATGTTGAATGAAGTGCAATTACTAACATCACCCCCACCCCATTTTTTTGTCTTTTCTTGTATATATCTTCTCTTCCCTATTTCTCTTTTTTACAGCAACGCACATTGTAACAAATTGTATTTGATAGTTAAATAGTACAGTGTAACCCGGATATAAGAGAGTTGTCGGGACCGGAGAAGAAGTCTCTTATATCCGGGTTTCTCTTATATCCGGGTTTGGTCTAATTTATATACATTAACACAGGCTCTAATTTGGGACCAGAGAAAATCTCTCTTATATCCGGGTTTCTCTTATATCCGGGTCTCTTATAACCGGGTTACACTATAAATGCTTTCTTCAGACTAGACTTGTTAACTGAATCAAAGTTCTAATAGACTGTAGTCCAGTTAGATAAACTTGCATTTCTTTTGATAATTTTCCAGGCAGAAAAAAATCCCACTTACTTGAAAATTGGCAAAACCGAATATTCCTAACGCCGTGTTCTCTCTGGTTGAAGTTATGCCATACTAAATACAATTTAGGAATAACTTACTTAATACTAATGCTGTAAATTACCTGGCTCAAGAGAAAGTAGTACATATTGAAGTTCGTGAAAGCGATTTATTATTTAAAGAAATATTTAGCCTATATTTTATATTAAAACGGTCAAATCGAAATCAGAGAAGTGAATCATTATTTTTAATCTATCATTGCCCACCATTATGACTCTCCCCCTCCCTCTATTCCTTGCAGCTCTCAACAAGTTCCGTCCCTCTGCCACCTCCCCCAGTCCACGTTCTGTTATCCACTTGCTTAAGCCCGCCAGGTATGCCATGCGTTGTTTTCCCTTGTCTCTCTTTCCATCTATTCGATCCGTGAGTATCAGATTCTCCAGGCTGTCCTTCCTCATCATGTGTCCCCAGAAACTTCAGTTGCCTCTTCCTGATGTTAAGTATAAGCCTCCTCCTTAAGACATCATTGTTGCTCACACGCTCGGTTCATGATATCCTCAGCATCCTTCTGTAGATCACATCTCCGACGCCTCGTTTCTTTTCTTTATCTTTGAGGAGACCGTCCAACATTCGCTGCCGTAAAGGCGAACAGATGTCACATAACAGCTCAGTACTATTTTCTTTTCTTTTACAAACCTATAATTAATACCAGATATTTATTTTTTATAATTTATATCGATTTATTTATTTTTTATTTTATAATTAATAACAAATTTTTATTTTTTCCGAATTTTGATTTGTATTTTTATTTTTATGTTTAAATTAATACCAGATTTTTTTTTATTTTAATGTTCTCATTAATACCGGATGATTATTTTTATTTGCATAAATAATACCAGATTTTTATTTTTATTTTTATAATTAATTCTGGACTTTTAATTTTGTAATTAATACTCGATTTTACGATGGACATTAATGCGTTAATAAACGTGATGAAAATGCAATTAAACGTTTTTACTGATATTTACATGAAAGTGAGGTACTTAATTGTTGGAAAATAGAAATGTTTATTAGATTAATACTTTAACGTGAAAAGTATTCAAATCACAGAAAACGTTTTCCCTTAGTGTTTTGCTGCCATTTGCGTATTACCGATATGTCAAATAAGCTTATTTTGTTTTTGTCTTTCTGAACTAATTTTGAACCCAGCTTAATAAAGAATAACGAAAATAGAAACAGAAAACGACAGCTGAAATTTATGGGATATGGTAAGGAAGGACGGCTTGGAAAATTTAATATTCACAGCACGTATTGAGAGCACGAGAAGTAGAGGGAAACAGCGAGCAACTTACCCAATAAGTTTGGGTGAATGGATGACTGAGCAGGGACAAGAACAGTTGGTAAAGAATCAAACGTTGCTAAGAGCTAAAATAGACAGGAAATTGTGGAGAGTCGTGATCGCCCACATCATGGTTGTACACGATCCATAAATGATGGTGATGAACATAAATTAAACCTATTCAGATTTTTTCCCGCAGTATGTTGCCATTTCTTTCTGCGGTAGACCAGTTACCATCTAAGTCTATAGAACCCGGTCTGGCGGGAGAAGAAGAAGATTCATATCTTTCCCAAGGTTATTAGCACGTAAGTGAATTTAATGGATTCGAACTCGGCTCTCTGATTCCTCAACCCGAGCCGCTATCCAGTACTCCACCGTAAATGTTACCAGTTTTAATCTGACGCAAATTTATGAGCTGACTACACAAGTTAACCCTTCTTTACCATATAGGAAGGGGCAGTTAAAAGTTCCTGTTCTGACCAATAATGGATTCCATAATAAATTATGATGCTTAGCAATTTGGTTAGGGTTTAGGAATTGGGTCAGGCCTAGAAATTTTTTTGTGTCTTCCCACCCCCGTATATTCTAATGGGATTCTGTTCAGGTTAAAATTTTCTTAAGTAGCCTCGTCGGGATATAGATTCATACGGATGTTGTGGATGTCGTCCAACTCATTTAGAAGTGTTTCAACTATCATCTATATACAGTCGTTTTCTCAAAATCAATGATTAAAAATGGCTTCAAGCTGATGAACTCTTTTTGGCCTTAAAAAAAGACAATCCTTCATCAGACCCTATGAAATGACGCTACAAAATTACAAACGAAAAGCTTTAACAAGCAACAAAAACGGGCAACACATTTAACTAGAAGGGAAAATGATGATATAATTAAGACGTTAACTTTTAGCACCTCCATAAACAAAAAAGTTTAGAAGGAAACTCACACCAACATGAGAAAGAGGAATAACAGTTAGTGGACATAAATAGTTCAATTTCCTGAAAAATGTTTTAATAAAAAGATTTTATAAATTTCAACGAACAGTAACACTAGCTATTCGGTCAATGAATGCTGAATATTTCATGTTTGAAAACGCCTAATTTCGTCTTAAATATTTAAAACTTAAAGGTTTCATTAATTCATATAAATTACTTGAAAAATCTACAATATTTGCAGGTTTTATTAATGTTTATAATATTTAGTAGATTTGAGAAGACTATATACATGAAAAGCTGATTTAAGAGACAAATTTTATAAATTTCAGTTGATATTAAGGCCAAATGTTCGGTCAATGAATGTAGAATGTTTCCTATGTGGAAACGGTTATTCGCACCGTTAGTATTTTATGGTTGTGATTTCCGATGTACAATTTTACAAAAAAAAAAAACAAACTGTAAAACAGAGCAAAAAGTGACGAATGTGGTGAGTGATTTGGCAAAGATATTGTATCCACTGACAAATGCTATCAAACAAACTGGTTACAATCCATCTCCAGTCACGATGAACGGATGCTCCCTCAAAGAAGCCCCGTGCCTTGAGAGGATATAGGGCCTCAAGTTCACATCCGACCTCAATTGGAATTCCTATATACGATCCATCGCTAAAGATGCAGGTAAAATGATCGGCTCCTTGTACCGCTCCAGTAAGTATCTGACTCCTCATGTTATCCTCTACCTTTATAAGAGCTAGATCAGACCGAAAATGGAATACTGCTGTAATATTTGCGCAGGAGCTGCCCAGTCCTCACTTTCCAGTTCAAAAGCGTCTCCGAACCCTTATTGGAGAAGAATTATTTTTCACTCTCCAGCCTTTCTCTCTCACAGGCGGGATAAGGTGAATCTCTCACTGTTCTATCGCTACTACAATGGAAAGTGCTCGAAGTACATTCCTTGGTTCCGCTAGGTCTAACCTTCAAGACTAGAACTCGCCACGCCACTTACATAGTAGCAAACCGCCCCCATTTCCCCCGTATTCTATCGGCGAGAAGCGAGTTCCACTCAAAAAGCATCTTCCCACGAACCACTGGCCTGTGAGACAGACTCCCAAGAGGATTTTTCCCGGTCACTACAATTTCAACCTGTTCAAGTCTAGAGTCAACCGTTACTTTCTCCTCCTATCCAGTATCCTATCGAGGAGGTACAGTGCCTTGAAAGGATATAGGACCTCAAATTCACACCCGACCTCAAGTGAAATTCCTATATACTATCCATCGCTAAAGATGCAGGTAAAACGATCGGATCTCCGTATTGCTCCAGTAAGTACCTGGCACTTCATGTTATCCTCTACCTTTATAAGAGCCAAATCAGGCCGAAAATGGAATACTGTTGCCATCACATTCCAGTCTTAATAGAGTCCAAAAACGTCTCCGAGTGCTTGTGAGGTGAGAAAATAATTATTTTCCACACTCGAACGTCTCTCTGACAGGCGGGATGTGGCGAGCTTCTCGCTTCTCTCTCGCTACTGTCGGTGCTCGGTAAAAATGGCAGCGGAAAAAATGGCAACGGTAAAAATGGCAAAAGTGGATAAATAGGAAAAAATGGCAATACGACAACAAAATTATGACCGTTCGAGAAGGATGGGTCTAAGCTCCCATCCCTCTAGTTTAAAATAGGGCTAAGCCCCCACCACCTCAATATTTTAAAATAAATATTTTTAAATAGATATTTACTGTAGTAAGGGGGGGAGCTAGGCTCCTTCCACTCTTGTTTTAAATAGGGGCTAAGTTCCAGCTCCTAGTATTAAAAACATTTTTTTAAATTTTCGATGTCGATTTTTAGAAGTTTTATTTGGGGGGCGGGCGCTAGGTTCCTACTCCTAATTGCAGTAAAAGCACAAATCGTAGCGTGTTTAAGTGAATTTGATGACTATAATTAATTTTATAATTGATAGCTGACATTAGGATTATATATATATATATATATATATATATATATATATATATATATAAAATAAGTGTATATATATATATATATATATATATATATATATATATTATTGTGAGACGGAAACTACCTACACAATACACTCTTCCAGGCCTATATTAAGTAGGCGACATAGCACTCTAGAGAGTGACAGAGAGTGACACTGAGAGACAGTGAGGGCCTAGTACGACTACCAGTGTTGGACACTAACTTATAGTAAACTCTGCTTACACTATCTCTGTAACCTTTTGTTAATATATCTTTCTTACTTCTAATCCGTGTTCCGTGTTTTACTTCTGTGGTCCCAACTTTGGCCCCACATCATATATATATATATATATATATATATATATATTAGTGTTGGAACGATTAATCGGAATCGGAAAAATCGCGAAGGCGAATGTTAGGAATCCCATTCAAATAAAACGTTTTTTTAATTGGAATGTTTTTTCTTACAAATAATCAAATAAAACTTTTTTATAATAGGAATGTTTTGTTTGAAAATTTTTTTAAATAGTTTATTTATTATTTTTTATAATTGGAATGTTTTCTTTTTGTGTGAAAATACTTTTTAAATAGTTTATATTAAAAACATTTTTAAATACTTTATTCTATTTTTTAAATAGTCTAATAGTTTTTTTTTTATAAAAAGAAATGTAACAAAATTTAAATCTATTAAACGTCATAGTAATAATGTATCCAATATATTGTTTTGTTATTCGACTGCATTACTGATTCCCACGTGTTCAAACTAGTGATATTAAAAAAAAACAACCCTAAGTGTACAAAACTGACGCGGAACTGTTTTCCGATAATCACCGCTTAATGTCGGTTTCTGATTTCAATACCAGAAGCCGTCATCAAGTGGACTTATAATTGTTTTTTTCCCAAGTTTTTCAGTGTGTTCAGACGTAATCGCCTAAAAAGTAAAATCTCATAGGAGGGGGGAGCTTTAGCTGAATATTCTTTTTAATTTGACAAACTTCTCATGTTTTTCCATTATGTATTGTATCCAAGATTTTAATAAACTCATTGTGAGATATTCATCTATATTCTTTTTCCTTTTGTCATTTTTTCTTATTTATCCATTTTTGCCATTTTTACCGTTGCCATTTTTACCTATTTATCCATTTTTATCTATTTATCCACTTTTGCCATTTTTTCCGTTTCCATTTTTACCGCTGCCATTTTTACCTAAATTCCGCTACTGCCATAGAAAGTACACGGACGAACTGCACCTCCTGGTTCCACCAGGTCTGAACTTCACGACTAGGAACCGCTATGCGACTCATATAGGAGTAAACCACTCACATTCCCTTCGTGTTTCATCGGCGAGAAGTTTCATTCAAACATCTTCTTCACGCGAACCACTGCCCTATGGAACAGACACCCCAGTGGATGTTTCCCGATCACGACAATCTTAACCTGTTCAAGTCAACCGTTTATCTTCCCCTCCTATTCATATAAACTACCTCTTACCGTAACCTCGAGTAGCCCCCGGGCCTTGTACAGGGTGAAGCTTACTGTTAAAAAAAAAAAAAAAAAAAAAGAGAAAAAGGCAAATGGAGTCGATCACACTGTTGGACATTGATAAGGGATGCACCTTTTCATGCCTACAAACAGTAAGCTAAAGTAAGCAGATATCGATGAAGGTCAGTGACAGTAATGTACTTTATTTCGTTTTCTCAATAAAATACTTGATCGAATATTGTTTATTTTTATTTATATAGCAAGTAAAATATTTATACATATTAGCGGCACCCATGGAAATTCCTCGGTTTTACTGTTTTTCATTGAAATTTATAGTTTTAAGGTCTCATAACTCCACGGAATGGGGGGCACCTCCATGTGATATTAAAAACTTAAATGAGCACTTTATAACATAATTACAATTATATTCTTTCATAATTATTGCCTTTATTTTTTAACAGCAGAACCAACATGGTACAATCCTAGAATCCTAGTATGTATATATATATATATATATATATATATATATATATATATATATATATATATATATATATATATATATATATATATATATATATATATATATATATATATATATATATATATATATATTCAGATGGCAGTCATATTTATGGACCTACTTAGTTCTTAAGAATTTAATGCACTTTGAAATAATTTATGGAGAATAATATGTAAATAACATTTTTACATGTAGCTTTCAAGTACTTGATCCACCTGAAGTGGGTGAAACAAAAAATGTAATACAAACTATAAAAAAAAGCAAAGAAATACCACATTAGTCGGTTATGCCAAAAGTTACTTCTTTTCATTTTAAAATGAATTTAAATATGAAGATCTGTCCATGCCTTGGAGAAGTGATCATTATAGGTCGTTTCTTCATGACTTGAAAAAGTGTTGATGCTTCAAACAGGAAACATTTTGCAAAGTAATTTTCTTGCTCGGTTAGAAATGTATAAATATTTGTTTTCATGATACGCACAATATAGAAGACCACAATATACCAAAGTACATTTTTATTCATCACCTGAATACAGTTGTAATGGCAGAGCGTAATGGCCGTGCGAACTAACTAAGGAATTAAACTAACGAAGGGAGAACACGTTTTTCCTATTTAAATTTTCTGCTAAATCTCAATTGTTCAGTTCTACGATAATAAAAAAAATCCGTAGAAATTCCCCTTATCACATTCGTTAAATATTTGAGCTTAACAATTTTACCAAAATATTTCAATAACAATCATCAAAAGATTTGAAATTGACAACTTTTTCATTTCACTGAAAAAGTCTTTAAATACTTCTTTGTTTCTTTTTTGTTTCTTTGTTTCTTTCTTTTGTTCTTTCTTTCATTTTCTCACTGGAGTCAAGTTACATCTGTAATATATCATTTTCGTCTTTTCATGTGGTAAAAATGGAATAGTCCATTATTTATGAGATAAATGGTCGTTACAGGGCGTAATGGTCGTGCGAACTAAGGAGCTAACTAGCGAAGTGAGAGACAAGCAGAGTTATTATATGATAAATTGTCTACTTCAGAAAATAACCCTATTTAATGTAATGTTTTCTATCGACCATTAGCATCGGATTTGGTGCAATTCTCTCAATAACGCCCACAAACTCGACACTGAAAATATTGAAAAATACGAATAAATAAGTTTTTTTTTTAATAAATAAGTACTCTCCGTGTAATGGATATTGGCACGGAACGAAAAATCGGAGAACCGTGTTCGAATTCCAGTCGAGCTCGTTACATTCACTTACGGGCAAATACCCTTTGGAAAGGTATGCATCCATCTCTTCTCCCACCCCCAGCTACAAGTTGAATAGTAGAACAGACTGGGTCCTATTACCTTGGTTGGCAACCAGTCTACCGCAGAAAGAAAAGGCAACCTACTGCGAGAAAATCTTCTGCCGACTCAGTCATAAATCGAAAGAAACATGATCACCCAAGTGTGTACCATATATGGTAGGTACTTAACTGACTAGCTGAATCACCCTTCAAAATGTTGGTATTTAGCCAAACAAATTTGTCTGAATTCCTAATTGATATATATCAGGATTGATATATGTGTGTGTGTGTGTGTGTGTGTGTGTGTGTGTGTGTGTGTGTGTGTGTGTGAAGAAATATAGTCTTAAGATGCGCTATATTCACGGGATAAAGTGCTCAATATCAGAGATAGAGAGTGTGTAAATATAAAGGTGAACATAGAAGTGAACACTTAGAGGCGACAGTATAGGCTACCCACAATGCACCACTGATCCGTATATATAAATATCCGAGAAAAATAACAGCACTCGTGTCCTGACGATTGCGTCTAGCATGAAACCGACTGTCACCTCTAAGTGTTCACTTCTATGTTCACCTTTATATATATATATATATATATATATATGTGTGTGTGTGTGTGTGTGTGTGTGTGTGTGTGTGTGTGTGTGTGAAAATATATAGAAAATAGGAAAGAACTGGTTAGGTAAATAATCCAAAGTTCCTTAGTATTTTAGTTATTATTTTTAAAAAATAGTGCTCGATACAAAAGTAGAGCATAAATATAATTATTTATTTAAAAATATGATTCCAACTCGCGACATAAGAGGTCTCATGTTTCGAAACAAGAGCCGAAAACTTCAATATAATTATTTGAATTAAATTGAGTTAAAGTAAGCTCTGTTCCATTTTCAAGCGAAATTTTTTTTTGGAATAACGTATTTCTGAAATTTACCTGTTTTAATAATTGAAATCAAAATTTCCATGGTAACAGCTACGGCGAATTGTTTAAATTGGGTAGGTGTGTGTTGGGTGTTAATAATAAGTATCAGTATAGAGTCACTTTCATAGATGTCAAGTTAGGGTAAGGTGGGGGTGTCTAAATTTGAAACGGAAGATGTTTTAGCCTAGTCTGGTTGACGTGTCTATGGAGATTTTTTTTTTATGAAAGGGATTTGTGCATATAAAGAAACTGCCGTAACATTTGTTTTTTGACGACTTCATAAAGGGTTATCTTTTTTGTTGGGTATTTAAACTATTTATTTGGGCTATGGATTATAAAAGTTATTATATTGTATGCTTGTTTTTAGCTAATTATTCAAACCATGAATTTGATGATGTATATGTATATCATATTGGGTCCACGAAGAACGATTTTAAAGCTAGATGGAGGCAGCATAAGTGCTCTTTCAATAATATAAATAAAAGAAATCAGACTTTCCTATCTACATATTTTTGGCATCTGAAGGAAATAAATAGGACACCTAAAGTTAAATGGAAAATTATAAACAAGGCTAGAACATGTAAAACTTGGAATGACCCATGCCCTTTGTGCCTCCATGAGAAACTGCACATTATAAAGTTTCTAAATAATAATAATCTATTAAACAATAGACATGAGTTAACGGTTTTTTGTCGACATCATCAAAAAACAAATGTCACGTAAATTTCAAAAATACGTTATTCCAAAAAAAATTTCACTTGAAGATGGAACAGAGCTTACTTTAACTCAATTTAATTCAAATAATTATATTGAAGTTTTCGGCTCTTGTTTCGAAACATGAGACCTCTTATGTCGCGAGTTGGAATCATATTTTTAAATAAATAATTATATATATATATATATATAATTGAGACGATAGGCAATCAACAGTTTTAATTGTCATGATTATATAAATAAATATATATATATATATATATATATATATATATATATATATATATATATATAATTGAGACGATAGGCAATCAGCAATATTAATTGTCATAATTGAATTCGAATTCTGAAAATGCAACATGAATAGTACATTTCATCCGGAAGACGAACGACTTTTGCAACAAAAAAATATTACCTAGCGTTTCAGCAGAGAAGCTGATTTCTGAGATGACCAAGTCTTGAACGCAAAGCACTACGTTCCGAAATACTCAAGAGTTTAGATCCCAACACCTGTTTTTTGAAGGATTCAATACTGTCAACAGGTCGCTTTCAACTTCCTCATTTATTCCTCTGTTTATTTGATGCTTTGCCAATTGTGCCGACCCTAGATAACCCCGAACCGATCTAATGTCTCATTAACTGAATCATTATCTCTGTCTCTCTTCCCTACGAGTTAGATAAGAATCTCTTTCCTTCCGTCATACCCACAAACAATTAAATTTCGGTAGGGTCCCTTCAAGGACATTTACGCCTTAATCAAAGCTTGACCCGGCTAGGTTTTTTCAGTGCAATTATTTTATCTTAACAAAACCAGATAAGCCAAGACTTTTAAACATCCTTAAATTTCCGAGTGTTTCAACTAACGTAAATGCCAATTCCAATCCCGCCCATCACTTCTTTCAAAAGATCTAAACTCTCCCTTAACATCATCCTAACACGGGGGCATTCCAGTGTTGCCCTTACTTTATCACTTTCAATGTCTTGATGATACATCGTCAACCTTATCTAACAACTATTTTCGAGCTGTTCACTTTAGTCTTTTGACGCTCCTGATTATCTTTTATTCGCCGTGTCCATTCAGGACATGAACGATCATGGCTCGCCACGACTTCGTTTCCTTTGTCGTTTTTAGCATTGTTTATCTTTTAACTATCCCATCGACTCTCTGTTCAGTCATCTATTTACACAAGGTCGTTAGGTAGGTTATTTTATGTTTCTTTTTTCTCTTTTTACGTTTTTTTTTTTTCATCATTTCAGTCCAAGCAAGGCGATAATGCCACTAAGACGCAAGGGGGTTGAAAAAAAAACGGGAAAACTTTATAAGGAACCAGAAACCCAATCGTAAATAGGAAACAAGGGATAAAGGCGGGGGAAGAAGTGTGAACCGGGTGATAAGCGAACGTATCTATTCCTCTGTTCTTCTTGCCTTCTATGTGATTGATTGATTGATTAAAATTTACGGCATATCAACCTCAATGGGTTATTTAATGCCGACAAAAAATGTTAACGCTGGTAACGTTTTTCTAAGAATGTATTGCTGGTAACACGTTCCTGCCTTCTATGTGTCTTGTGAGTATCTAATTTTCTGAATCCTCTTTCCTTATTATATCTAGAAATTTATACTTTCTTATTTTAAGTTAAATTGTCCTTTTTGCTTCCGTTTTCCTTCAAATTTCCTCATTATTGACACGCTCCATGGTATTCTCAGCATCCTTCTGTAGAACTACAAATTGTTTACATTATTTGCATTGTTTGGACGGTTGTCTTCGTCTTTATTGCCATATTCACGACGTTTCGGCCGTTGTAGATTGTGCCTAGGAGAACTAGAATAATCTACCCCGGTGGACGAAATAAAGGGTTCAGTTCGAAATTCCAATCACCTGAAGAAGGCCAGAGCGTAAAATATCCGAAACGTCGTGAATATGGCAATAAAGATAAGGACAATAGTCCGAATAATGTAAATAATTTCAATACCTCAGAAATATAGACAGAAACTACAGATTGATAGAATTGTAGATTGCTATCACATGGTAGTTTACTCTTTTCTTCGTTTGTTTCAAACTAAATTTTCTTGTTTCCGAATACATTAATTAGTTTCTGGAAGGCATATTTTGCTTTTCAAATGCGCCTTTGGATTTCGGTGTCCACATTTTCCTGCTTTTTTTAAAAACACTTATGATTATGCTTTTTCTCAAACTATCCACAATCCAGTTGCTTTCAACTTTCTTAAAATCGTTTGATTACTTGCTTTTATTATTTCTTCATTCAAATCATAATCCTCGTCTCCATCGCGTATTTTTTATGAATTTCACGCCTAAACTGCATTTTCGTTTATATATCTATTTACTGAACGGCGAGAAAATCCATTCATACATCTTTTGCTCTTAGATATGTTTTAATATCTTTTGTTCACCGTATGAGTCTTGTTATAAAGGATATCGTCTCAGAATGAGAAATCTGAGAACAGGTTTCGAATTCCAGTCGAGATCGTTATATTTACTAACGCACTACCTTGGGAATCCGTCTCTCTTCTCCCTCCAGCTATGAGTTGAATAAAGGAAGCAACAATTTGAATCTTCGTTGAGAAAAAGAAAATGTAAGTTTTTATATTTTTTTGGCTCCGGTTCATGAGCCAAAAATGCAAATTACAAATCAGGAATACAAAAAATCAATCAAGTACAGAAATTTAAATATCTTCAAAGTGTTTTAACAGAGGACGGAAAAGGGGCGACACTGAGATCCGAAGACGCATTGGGGATGGATAAATATGCAGTCCAAAAACGAAGCAGAGCATTAAGAGACAGAAAAACTTCGTTAGAAACAAAGACAAGAATATTGAACTATTATGGGATAGCTATCCTCCCGTGTGGTTGCGAATTCAGGAAAATCTCCTCAAAGATGAAGAAGAGATTTGCAGCAACAGAAATATGGTTCTACAGAAAAATGCTGAGGATACCATAGACCGAACATGTGAGCAACAACGAAGTTTTGGAGCAAACAGAAACAAAAAAGAAACTCATACTTAACATCAGAAAGAAGCAGTTGAAATTTCTGGGGCACGTAATGGAGAAAGAACGTTTGGAAAACCTGATACTCACAGGACAGATTAAGGGGGAAGAGGTATAGAGGAAAACAATGCATAACATTCTTGATAAGCTTTAACAAATTTTTATTAAGAGCTACAAGAGAAAGGAAGATGCAGAGGACCATGATTGCCTATAAAATGATTGCACATAAAATAAGAGGACATTATTCGGACTATTGTCCTCATCTTCGTCGCCATATTTACTACAACGTTTCGGCCGTTGTACGCTCCGGCCTTCTTCAGGTGGAATGTCGAACTGAACCCTTTATTTCGCTTACTGTCCTAGTTCCATGTTTTAATGGCTCTACGTTAATTTCCATCTCAAAGTTCTCCACCTCCTTAACCAGGTATTGAACTCACACTCTTGGGGTCCTGCCACTGGATCTAACCAACGCATTTATCCACTGCGCTATGTGTCCTTCAGGACACCTGTATAGGAATTTCTGGATATTATAAACCTAATGTCTCAACAACCATTTTTACCAGTGCTCATATTGCAATTTTTTGCATGTTTTTTTACCAG
The DNA here is from genome assembly GCA_903632075.3 of Acanthosepion pharaonis. Lineage (NCBI taxonomy): Eukaryota > Metazoa > Mollusca > Cephalopoda > Sepiida > Sepiidae > Acanthosepion > Acanthosepion pharaonis. The sequence goes on from CAHIKZ030002966.1 coordinate 1,739,859, forward strand.
AGCTCATATTGCAACTTTTGTTGTTATTATTGCTTTTCTCTGGCACTCCTTATTACTTGTTCCTATATTGTATTCATTTCTATGCTTGTGTTGATTCCTTAAGTTTACGAATTTTCCACTAGTGTTCCTTGTCTATAATCTCAACATGATCCCACAGAGGGCAGTGATCTCCCTTCTCTCTCCATATGTGGTCAGAAACGCCTGATTTTTCCACTTCTCCTCGTGTTACAGCTTTCTGGTGTTCTTGAAGCCTTACCTTAATAAATATGGCGACAAAGATGAGGACAATAGTCCGAATAATGTAAATAATGTACATAATACCTCATCTCAGAAATATAGACAAAATAAGAGGAGTTTAAAATTATGGACGTTTGCTTTTGATAGAGACGAACGGGCAAAGATCTCCTTCCAGTTAGTGAGAAATAAAACTAGAGACGATAAAAATTATTTTTCTAAATCTGCTCTTAGTTCGTTTGTGATTATTTCTTTGGTCGTCAAATCAGTAGATAACTCAAAGCGAGGCAAAAGTGTTTCCCGTCTCTCGAGAAAACCAGTTCTGTACTAATAAAATCTCTGTAAATTACGTATTTATAAAAAAAAATATCTATAACAGAATGCCAGCAATTCCTTGATCCGATCCTGTGTATGACGATAAACTCCATCCTCGTACTGAGTAAGACGATAAAACTACGTCCAACAGCAAGGTCTCTGATCAGGAGGTTTTGAGGAGCGTAGAACCACTTCTTAATTGCTTGTGTTCCCAGGTCCACCTTGACCCGGGGTGGCAGCACCTGTTAGGGCCCCAGCTATGGGTAAATAGTTAACCCGAAAACTGGGGTAAAAACATTATGAAAGTGTATAAATAGGTTTTAATACCAAAAATAATTTGTAAAAAATTATTGCCAGCAATAAATTTTTGAAAAAAAATATTACCAGCAATACATTTTTGAAAAAAATATTACCAGCAATAAATTTAAAAAAAAAAATATTACCAACACTACATTTTGGAAAAAAAATTACCAGCTATACATTTGAAAAAAAAATATACTAACAATAGATTTTTGAAAAAAATACCAGCAATACATTTTTGAAAAGAAAAAAATATTACCAGCAATAATTTTTGAAAAAAAAATTACCAGCAATACACTTTTGAAAAAAAAAATTACCAGCTATACATTTGAAAGAAAAATACCAGCAATATATTTTTTGAAAAAAAATACCAGCAATACATTTTTGAAAAAAAATACTACCAGCAATACACTTTTGGAAAAAAAATTTACCAGCAATACATTTTGGAAAAAAAAGAAAATATTACCAGCTTTAAAAATCTAGTCGATATTAAATAACCCACTGAGGTTGATATGCCGTAAAGCAAAACAAACCAAACCATTCATGAGAAAAAAAGACACATCTTTCTTTTAAATTTTCGTAATTCCCAGTTGTTTTTTTTGTTTTGTTTTGTTTTTTTACATAATTTAATTTAAGAATGGTGAAAGAATTTTCTTTGTCATACCGAAATATAGATGTAATCGAAGCTTCAAAATCGACAATTTTCGGAAAATTGATAATTTGCAAAAGTAGCTCTTCAGACTTAGAATTGAAGGTTTCCAAACAGTTGTAGGGTCAGTCTATTTTTTTTTCTTGCAGACATTTTGAAATTATTAATAATCATTCTTTCGCGACCGAGTAGGCGATCGCTTTGCTTCAGATTGACGATATTTACTGCAAAAAACGTGATGATGAACGGAGACAAAGCCAGACAATGGAAACATATTCGCCGGGAAGATATATATCGACCTGAACGAGTTTACACTTATCGAATAAGTTAGATTGTCAAATAAATCACTTGCGATAATTTTTTAATACCATGTCCTTCAGGACTTCGATGATCATAATCTCCATGTCATTTTAGAAAAAAAGTAGACAAAAGAAATATAGAAACATAGCAAAATTAGTCAATAATAGTTATTATAATAAGTATGTTACTTTCATATACTTTTGCATATTATTATTGTCCATATAAATATATTCTATGGGTAATAAATTGAAATAAATATATATATATTTTATGGATAATAAGTTGAAATTCATTGTAAGAAAATTGCGGAAGTGTACTGACGTGCCAAAAGTTTGGAATTAGCAAGTAAAGGTAATAGAGGGTGATGCCAATTTATATTGACGTCATGGAAATACCTAAACCTATATTAGATCAAAGAGAGAGCAATGGATAGCGGTTTGAGGAATCGGAGTGCTGAGTTCGAATTCCAGTCGAATCCATTACGTTCATTTACGTCCTAGTACCCTTGGGAAAGGTATGAATCCTCTTCTTCTCCCTCCAGCTATGGGTAAAAAGCAGGACAGACCGGGTTCTATAGCCTTGGTCTACCGCAACTGGTCTACCGCAGAAAGAAATGACAATGGGAAAAATCTGCCTCCTCAGTCATGTATCGAAAGATACATGATCGCCTAAGCGTGTTTCACACATGGCGCATAACTAACTGATATCAAATCATCAGGATCGACATCTTCTTCCCTATTTCCTTTCTCTCCCTTGGTGGCGATGGTGGAGATGGCCGTGAATCAAAGAAAGTTTGACGAGGCCGTTTGCGTGAATTTGATTTTGGCGGACAAGTCTGCGCGACGGAGAAGCCCACACACTTGGCCAGAAGCGCCTCCGTCGCGTCTGGAAGGGAATTGAGACAGGCGAGATCCTGGTTGCACCAGGCTGTAAGATGCTTTAGTATTGTTCAATTATTATTCGGTCTGTATTCACTGAGTCTAAATCTACACTACCCGACCCAGGGATTGAACTCACAACTACACTGTTTCTTATTTCTGAACAATGAGAAATAAAAGGCTTCACCGCTTAAAAAAATTCCTTTTTTTACAATTGCTATCATCAAATATCGATTGTATACCATGTACATTTCTATATCGACGTGGGCGTATTCCCTCTCGGTTAACTTTTATTGCTCATTCTCATCCTGCCGTTACTTTTCTTGATCAGATTCGGGGAGATCATGTACAATTTTAAAAGTCAGTTTGACAAAGACACTAAACAGAAATTATTTGAAATTTCTTCTATGCGACGTGTTTCATCAGGATGAAGATAATCATGGCTCTCCAAAATGTCCTGTCCTTTGAAGCTCTTAATAAATGTTGTCATTTTGTTATCTCTCCTAAACCTTACTCCGCTATCCATTTACTCAAATCGGCTACGTAAGTTATGTCTGGTTTCCCTCTGTTTCTCTTACCTTTCTTCTGTCCTGTGAGTATCAGATTTTCCAAGCCGTCTTTCCTCATTATGCGACCTAGAAATTTCAACTGTTTTTTTTCTTTATGTTAAGCATAACTTTCCTTTTTGTTTTCATTTTCTCTGTAACTTCGTCCTTGATCTCACTCGATCCATCGTATTCTCAGCATCTTTCTGTTGAAATACATTTCTACTGCTTGAAGTCTCTTCGTCATCTGTGAGGACATTGTTCAGTATTCAATGCCATATAGGAAGACTGATGTTACGTAACAATTAAGTACTCTTTTCTTTGTTTCTAACGAAATCAAAAGTTTTTTTCTTTAATATTCTTAGTTTTATATTGCTTTATTTTATTTAAAATCTTTCATTCTATCATTCTTGTTTGAATTATTTTGCAAAGGATTATTCACATTCATAAATCCACGGAAGATGTCTAATCATTTAATTCCCGACTCTGTTACATGATCGCCTAAGCGTGTATCACGCATGGCACATAACTGACGGGTTCCTTGTATATATGCCGAGTTCGAATTCCAGTGGAATCCATTACATTTACTTGCGTGCTAATACCCTTGAGAAAGGTATGAAGCCTCTTCTTCTCTCCCCAGCTATGGGTAAATAGCAGGACAGACCGGGTTCTATAGCCTTGGATGGCAACTGGTCTACCGCAGAAAGAAATGGCAACCTACTGCGGGAAAAAAATCTACCTCGTCAGTTATGAATCGAAAGACACATGATCGCCTAAGCGTTTAGCGCGCATGGCACATGACTGTATTGATTATATATTTCTTTTATATATTGTTTTTTTATAATTTTATTTTATTTTTTACTTTTTCTAAAATTATATTTAACATGTAATTAAAAATGACAGTAAAAGTTGAATTTTTTGTTTGAACCACGAAAAGCTTTTAGATTAGTACTCATAGTGCTTTATTCACAGAAAAACATTAATCGTTTCCAAACGGGCCGCCCAGATTTTGATTGATTCATTTTCTACGGCTTATCAACCCTTTGCAGCTTATATAAGGCTTGAAAAGATTTTAGATTGAAAGAAATTTTGGGGGAGATAATAATGATTTAGTGATACACGTCTTACTAATTAACCCATAGCTGGAGTAGAAGAGGTGAATTCATACCTTTCGCAGGGGTATTTGTCCGTAAGTGAATATAACGAATCAAGCAACCTTTTTCTCCATCTGTTATTATTTCTTCTTGTCGTATATCCTGTCCATTTCCGATTGTCGCTTAAACCGCCTCTCAGAATTGCTGATGCCCAACTCCTCGAGAGTGTCTCTTTGCGCCTTCATGTTCTTATGCTTTCCACTGACTGAGGTAGAAAAACTACATTGAATCAATAGCTACATCTACCACAAGGAAAGTTGGTTTTCTGTGTCATCCCAGAAGGTTTTTCTTATCTACAAATCTACCATTCGTCCTTGCATTGAATACTGTTGCCATATATGGTCTGGTTCCCCAGCTGTTCATCTCGAGGTTCTCGACAACATCCAGAGACGAATATGCAATGTGATAGGTCCTGAACTGGCATCTCGTCTATAGTCACTTTCTAGCATACATGCTGTGGCTTCCCTCTGTCTTTTCTAGAAATATTTTCATGGCAACTGCTCTGACGAGCTACTTTCACTGGTACCCCAAATGCATGAATTAAACCGTGTTACTAGTTTGCCATCTCGGTCCCACCCATTCACTGTCGAAAGAGTTAAATTTAACCGCCTCTTCTACTCCAACAGCTTCTTCTCTCACACTTCCCGATACGATAGAACTCCCTTCCTCCTAGTTGCTTCCCTGATAGCTATAATCTGTTACGATTTTTTGGGTATATAACATATAACTAGTGAGCGAGTCAAAATGACTTATTTCCCTTTATAGTCGACCAATAGAAGGTTGACCAATCAGAAGCCGCACAACACTGTATCCGTCGTGTATAAAGGCGGCCATCTTTGTTTTGCTACTGGAATGACCAGAGGCAACTTGTCCAGCGAACAGGACAGACGGAAGAACTACGCTCTGCTACCTTGCTGCGATATCCACTGCGAACCTGCACTACGCTTTCCTACTGTCTCCGAAATATTCACTGCCAACCTCTGGATTCTATACACGAAGACGACAGTCATGAAAATGTCTAACATAATCTTCAAATATACAAATGTAATATCAATCGACATCTTTTGATGCTTTGATCCTGATGTATATATTGTTTCCTCAAACACCCCCCTCTTTACTCTTGCTCTCAATCCTCTGTAACCCCTCGCGTGCTAGTGGCACTCCCGCTTTGCTTGGTGTGAAATACTTAAAACAAATACAAAAAAAGCACTTGTATATCTCTTATCTTGATCTGTTTCCTAATCCTTGTTAACCTCTTTCTGTAGCTTAAAGTTATTCCCAGTATTACCATTTTTCAATGGTCTTAAAATTTATTCAAATTTAAATTCAGATGATTCCTGCTATGCATATGCATACGTAGATTGAGATTAATAATAATATTATTTCAAGGGATAAACTTATATTCTATGTGCTCAAAATATTTAGATTTCGGCATTAAATAACCCATAGATGTTTTGATATACCTCTAAACAAAATCAAACAAACGAAACTGCTTAGTTATCGATCGTCCTGGTTCCACTACGAGGCCCAGGGATTGAACTTACAATTAATCTATCACCAAATTCACGAACCAATGAACAGCAGGGCGAGAAACACCTTCCCCTGTAGATTAAATAAAGTGTTCATTTCGAAATTCTTAAAGGTTACCCAAATCAACAAACATCCGAAGAAGGTCGGTGGGCCCAATAGCCAAACAACTGAGATGAGGATAATAGTTCGAATGTAAATTATGTAAATATTATAATTGTCCATTCTAGAAATTCAAACAGAAACTATTTATCCATATAAAGATGGCTTTTTTTCTTTTTACTTTTTTTTATGTTATCGAACCTACTTAATCCAAATATAGGGCATAATTATTTGCGTATATTTAAACATAACTGAAATTTAATTGCGAATGGTAACGTAAGGTTTCATAGACGGTGAACGATTCTCTGTGGGGGACCAACTATTTTTCGTGCATTGCATAAATAATTGAAAACTTGAGCTGTCTACCTTGGCTGCGGGGAAAGCGGTAAGTTAACTATGACAACTTTTAACTATTGAATGGACGTAAGCCTTCATATCTGTATCAAATATTTCCGGTGAGTTGTCATAGAAACAGTCTTCTGCCACTCTATCAGTAATAATTGCTTCACGACTTGATATGTAATTTAGCTCGAAATAGCAGCGCTGTAAGGTTCATAAAAATCTCAGAATTCTGGAGATTTAATGATTTTTTTTATTTTATTTTTATTGTAAATCTGTTTCAATGGGTTGTGATCTCAATTTCAAAATTCGTGAAACTTTTTTGAAGTCAAAACCTATACTCAAAACTTCTCTCTCTAAAAACCAGTAATTTTATATCGGAAGGCGTTGCCCCGCGTGACGAAAGTGCACTTGGAGATCACTTACCATCATTATTTTCGTCAGAAACAGCGCTGATTCCCTATTTGCTTAGGTTAGTTCATATCTTGGTAGATAGTCTTGACTTGCAAAAAAATTGTACTAAGGGTCAACTAGTAATGATTTTTTTTCAGTTTTGCCAAAACTTCAAGTTGATACTTATCAAATATCTGTGCAATGTCACTTTGGAAAAGTAAGCGCAATAGTACTCTAACTTCATAGTAATTTGGTAAAAAATGGTACAAATAGTTAGACATACCAAGAAATAGCTGCATATCATGCTAGCATATAGATTGCAGCATATTAACGCTTTAAAACGTGTAAAATTCCATTTTATGGCTCTTCACAGATTCCATTTCTTTATTATCTAAATGGACGTGTATTCTTCGTAAAGATACTGGCGTGGTTTCCCATTGCCATCCCCATGGTTTGGAATTCAGTTTTCCTTCTCTTAGATTGATTGCCATCCAAGGCTAGAGAACCGAGTCTACTTAATTGATAACAGGTTGGAGAATAGACAGATTTATAACCTTTCCCTAGGGTATTCATGTAAAAGTTCAAATGACTTCATATAATTTTAACCTTTCTTCATATACATCATGATCAATCCATTGCTGCAATTTATAATGTTTTTGGCACCTACCTATTTGAGTTTTTTTTTTTAATACCATGTCTCTTCAGGATATAAGCAATCATGGCTGCTATCAACAGATTCCTTTTCTTTATTATGAGTGAACTGCCATATCTTCTTGGAAATAATAGTGGAGTGGTTTCCCCATTGCCTTCTCCATGGTTTAGAATTCAGAGTTTTCTAATAGACAAGAACTAATACGCTTATTTTTAACAAGTGCCATATAAATCATATTTTAATTCATTGCAAATCTTTTTTTAAAAGATGTTCAAATTATGATATAGTAGAAAAGAATCTTATAAAACGGAATGGAAGCATACATTTTAATGTCAACAGTAAAACGGTAGTTAAAATAATTTCCACTTCACAGATTATAAGCAATCATGGATCTCCAGAAGTTCCTTTTCTTTATTATCTGTGAATTGCCATGACTTCTTAGGAAAAATAGTACAGTGATTTCCCATTTCATCCTCTACAATTCTGAATTCAGAGTAGTATTTTTTCCAAACCCAAGGCTAGAGTCCAGACTACCTACTCTTTAGCCCATAGCTGGAGGGGGATAATAACCTAAGGGTGAAGTAATCATAAGAGAGCAGAAAGGGATTTGTACTCTGCTTGCCAATTCCACTTTCTTCACCATTAACTGTTACACTAACACATATCTTTTTGCGGAAATAGCTTCATCGTAATTTCTGTTGCAAATAGAATCATCGTAATCTCTGTGGGAATAGCTTCATCGTAATTTCTGTGGGAAATAGATTCATCGTAATTTATGGGCAAACCACCACAGAGAAACTCCACTGCCCACAATCAGTATGGTTGATGCTCGACTCCAAAAGAGCTCCTCATTGCGCCTTCTTGGCTTCACTGTGCCTAATTGGCCTCACTTTTTCGACTGACTTGGAGTGGAACAACTACATTGAATCAATAGCTGCATCTACTTGGTTCTCTGTGTCGTGCCAGAAGGTTTTTCTCATCCATCTTACACATCTACAAATCTACCATTCGTCCGTGCATTGAATACTGTTGCTATATCTGGCCTGGCACCCCAGCTGGTTATCACGATGTTCTCGACAAAATCCAAAGAAGTATCTGCAATGTAATTGATCCTGACCTGGCATCTCGACTTCAGTCACTTTCTCACAGACATAATGTGAATTCCCCTCTGCCTTTTCGACAAATATTTTCATGGCAACTGCTCTGACGAGCTTTTTTTCCCTGGTCCCCCGACTTCATGATTTAAGCGTGTTAGTAGATTGGCAATTAGGTCCCCCTCTTTTACTGTTGAAATAGTTAAATGTAACTGCTACTTCTACTCCAATAGTTTCTTGTCTTGCACTTCCTGACTGTGGAACTCACATCCTCTCACCTCTTTCCCTGATAGCAACAATATTCAAAAATTTAAATGCAGCGTCAACCGCTGTGTTCTGTTGACTTGAACCCTGTTCATCTTTTATCCTTTGCTCAATTCCCTCTATAACCAATCTTTTCTCTCACTTTCACTCTCTGTAACCACCTAAATGCAAGTAGTATCCTCGTCTTACTTGGGATGAAATGCTTCAAAAATAGCTTTATCCTAATTTTTGTGGAAATAGACTTATATTTTACGTAGAAATAAGTTTGCCAGAAATGTTATTTTTCACTTTCTGATTGTATGTTTCTTTGTAGTTCTTACTCCCTTTAAAACTTCTTCTTGCTCGCATGTTCTGCCTGTAATATTCTTAGCTCTTTTTGATAAAAACCACATCTCTGGTCGCTTGAAGATTTTTTTTTCATCTGGGAAGAGATTGTCCAGTATTCATGAACATGTAGGAGATTAGATATTATATAGCTTTTCAGTACACTTTTCTTTTCTCCACAGGATTAATTTTTTCTTAATATTTTAACAAAAAGGGGAGCGCGTTTCAAAAAGTTTGGGAAAGCCTGGTCTAAGAGAAATAAAATCAGATGTTAGGGGATAACACGATCGTGTAAATTCTCTGCTACCCACTACTGGGTCACATGCATTCGAGATAAGTTACAGCCAATCTTTTGCTCCAGGGCATCGCCACAATTCTTTTGGTGGACAAGGAGATTTGTTGCATAAGGTGACCATACATCTATCTGCCTCATGAACAATAATCACAAGCATAACACCGAACCATGTTTTTTTGTGAGGATTTATAAGTCTAAGTATTGCTTTACCTCTTTTGGGGTCCTTCAGTTAACATATACGATGGACTCTTCTGTCGTTTTCGACGTATGAATGTCTTTCTGTTCAGTTTTTATGCTTATGTTTCGTATGAAACAAAAATCCTACGCGGGATTTGCAAACAATTCCACACGAGGGACATGCTGAAGGGTCGACCGTCATATGGGCTGATGTATTAGCGCGAGATTTAGCGTTTAGTTCTTAATTCTCTCAGATGGTCGAGACGATTCTTATCAAAGTTAGTTATACCTCGATAGCAGGCGTTTCTCCAGTTCGCTCGGTTTTCAACAGCGAGTTCGAACTCGTCTATAGGGAAGTTTACAGCATTTATAATTGTATTTAAGTTTGTCCTTGAAGTGTAGGCAAGGACGGCCTACATTACCATGAAAATACATGAGGATTTTCGGCATCCGATCATCACTCATTCTGATGACATGACCAGCCCATCTGAACTGCGATTGCATCAGAAAAGATTCGATACCACGACGCCACATTTGATGAAAAATCAGGGTTAGAGATTTTATCCTGCTATGTATAACCGCATAATGAACGAATACCTTATTCATATATATATATATATATATATATATATATATATATATATGAATAAGGTATATTTAGGATGCAAGTATTCATCCAAAACAAGTTTGATTAAAAAGAACCAATGTGTATCTGTTTAAATTTTTATTGTATTTTGTAGTTTTCGAATAAGGTATTGAGTATTTTGCACAAAATTGTAGATAAACCGTCCGTTCATATTTTGTTATTGTTTTAAGTACTTGCGACGACCGCAGTCATTATCAAGAACCGATGTCGTGTTTGCGTGATAGTTAGAATTTCTTTGTCTTCATCTTTTTAGTCTTTGTCAAACTGAAAGTTTATATTAGTCTAATGGGGCGTCATGTAACGGCTATATATATATATATATATATATATATATATATATATATATATATATATATATATTATGTTATAATATCACTACAAAAGTAGACATTTGTTTCAACACTTCTGGTATCTTGTTAAATGCTGGTGTTGATTGCAAAAACCAGCCACTACCCCCGCTAGGGGGAATATTTTTTTCAAATTTACAATAAACATCATCATTTGAATAAAACACCAGAAGTGTTGAAACAAAATTGCTATTTTTGTAGTGTTGTTAGAATTTTTCAGTAACTATTATTCGCTCTACTTTGTATTGAGCACTTTCTTTTTAAAATAGTGTTTTTGGTTACTGGAATTTTATTTCATCTATACAAACCTTGTATTGCTATATATATATATATATATATATATATATATATATATATATATATAACCTCATATATATATACATACATATATATATATATATATATATATATATATATATATATATATATATATTGTAAGACAAAGATTACGCACCAAAGATTACGCCCAAGAAATATTGAAGAAATTAAAGAAGAAAGAATTAAATATGAATGCAGTAAAATGACTGAGGAAACTCTCCGACATTTTAATGAAACATGCAGGTACAGAATTGAAATGTGTTCTGAAAAAGGAAGAGGACATTTTGAAAAGCACTTATAACAATTAAATAACTAGTAAATAAAATTTTAATGTGCATAATAAATTATCCTTGTGGCGCGTGATTTTGTATGTGTGTGTGTGTGTGTGTGTGTGTGTGTGTGTGTGTGTGTGTGTGTGTGTGTGTGAAATTATATGTGCGGATAGTCTGGCTGATCGGTTCTAATAATTAAATTAGTTGACTCTCATACGTCGAAAACGTATATATATATATCCGTGTGTGTGTGTGTGTGTGTGTGTGTGTGTGTCAAGGGGGAGGAAATGTTAATATTTGAAATGTTTGGTCTCACCAGCAAGTTTATTAGAACCCTAAGGGCAATCGGAAATCCCCTTCTCCTAACCATTTTTTTTTTCTTCAAAGCTAAACTGCCACTTTGAGTTTTGACACTCGGTGAAATGTCGGGTCTTAAATGCAAAATGACACGGGGTTTGACAACATATTGAGACGGTTAATTCCGTGCTAGAAACGGCAACAGGTATTTGGGCAGATCAACGTCGCCTCTGATTAGACTGCTCGGTCATTTCGAGTATGAAGATGAAACCCTTCAGGCCACTCAGCCTACTCGCTAATCTTCCTCTATCCTATAATGCTATCTTAACGCGGGTAAACAAAAGGAGCGTTTTGTTAGCATGACCCCCAAACATATTATCAAGTGGTGGAGGGGCACACTGCTGAAGCGTGAGTTTGTATTCCCCACAGACAGCGGTGAGTGCAAATTTAAAAAAGAAAAATTACCCGAATCACGACATTCGCACTAATCCGTCCTTGCTTAACGTTTCAACGACATAAATGGTCGTTATCTGATTGAACGACAGACCATTTTATAAACACAAAAGAATTCAGGCAATGCGTGAAAACTAACCTCTCTGTTAGAGATTTCTTTCCAAATCATACACTTACAAGAAGCTTGATTGAGTTCATTGTTAAAACCAAGCGAATTCAACACAGGTTTTTAGAATTTTCCCTTACAGATTTGTTGCTGAGCATAGGGACATAAACACCATTACGATGGAGAGTACCTTGACGTGGTGTAATGGCTAACAAGCTTGTCTTGCGAGATCAATTACGACTGAGAAGTGAATTCGATCCTCATTGGGTGCTCCACACTTTCGGCCTTATGCCACCTACGATCGATAGTATTGTTACACTATTCATGTTATATACATATTAGTATACATATATATATATACATATTAGTATTCATATATGAGTCAAAATTTCAGATAGATTATATCTGTAAAAGTACAATATGAATAAAGACAAAAGGAAAACTTATCTTAACCGACGCGTTTCGTCTTCTGAGGGATTTTATGAAGGCGAATTATCTTAGCTGACGCGTTTCGGCCATTGAGGAATTTTATCAAACCAAATGGAATTGCCTTGATAAAGTCTCTCAGGGGAATGCGATTAATCATTTTATAAAATTTGTCTTGAATTAGGCAAGTATTTTCTCATATATATATATATATATATATATATATATATATATATATATATATATATATATATATTCGGTGTATTTGGACAGCAGTTTTTCATTTATGAAATTGTGCTTAATGATAAACAGAACAACAGGTCGTTGTTAAGGACATATTTTTATTTATTCTTTTTATATATTCCGGGACATTTTTCTTGTTCTCGGTACGCATTTAAAGACAAGTTGTCCTGTGTGAGTACTTACGACTTTCATAAACCTTTATCAAAGAATTCTTTTGTTTTTGGGGGTTTTTTGTGGGGGGGGGTAGGTTTGTTTCATCATGTTCAAATGTGGCTACATTGCATCTTCAAGTGACAGTCCATGATTTTGTTAAAAATGAATCATATTTAGTATATTTGTTCCTAAAATTGATAACATTTTATTGGATTGTTTGTTTTTATGCTTAAAGCTGCTAGTCTTTTTTTACAATTTATGTGATATAGTATTTTTGTGTTATTAGTAAGAATTAGCCGGATTATTCTTTTATTGGATTGGTTGATTAAATGGGATTTAGTGGAACTATATCAGATAAATTGTATGTTAATCGGCGTGATAATGTAAAAGTTGTGAAACCAATGTGTGGAGTTTGTATAATTATTATTAGGAAAGCATTCCCTAAAGGAAAATCGAATTCAGAGAAAAAACTTCAAATATTCCGAAATAAATAATAGAAAATATATCTTTAACAAAAAACTTTCGTTATTCTTTAACCAAATTTAGTATGTATATGTATATATATATATATATATATATATATATATATATATATATATATATATATTAATGGTTAATATATATATATATATATATATATATATATATATATATAAATTTTCAAGAGGATAGAATCCAGGTAGAACTCAATGTCAAGGAAAGAGCAAGTATATACTATAAAGACTCAAACACTAATATTCCATAGTTATAATTTATTACATTGAAATCGTAATTACGATCCAATTTGTAGGTCTCATGAATTGGACCGTGATTACGATTACAATGTAATAAATTAAAACCATGGAATATTAGTGTTTGAGGATCGAACTCACTATTCAGTCGTAATTGCTCTAGTGGGACAAGCTTGCTAACCACTACACCGCCTCGATATATATATATATATATATATATATATATATATATATATATATATATATATATATATATATATATATATATATATATATATATATATATATATATATATATATATATATATATATATATATATATATATATATATATATATATATATATATATATATATATATATATATATATATATATATATATATATATAATATATTATATATAAATAATATATATAAGTATGTTATAAAAACTATATATATATAAAATAGCCATTTTTTTTCAACACACTCTGTGTCTTATCAAGTGATGGTGTTGAAAAAAAAACATATATATATATATATATATATATATTTATGTTGGTTTGTGGGTTTGTTATATATATTTATGTTGGTTTGTGGGTTTGTTTATATATATATATATATATATATATATATATATATATATAATAACAAACCCACAAACCAACATAAATTCCTGCACTTTTAACAGCTGTCATCCCTTTAAATTAAAAAAAATCTATTGTATACAGCTCATTTCTTAGAACCAAACGCATATGCTCAGACCATTTAGATTTTCTATACAATATTAATAACTTAACAAAACAATTCCTAAAATGCAAATACCCAATAAAAATAATAAAAAAGAAGCACTAAATAAAACTATCCTGATAAATCGTAACACACTTCTCACATACAAGAAAAATAAAAACAACAATCGGATTTCCATGGTTTTAACCACAATCAATATTCCACACACTTATTCACAATTTAAAAATGATTACAAGAACCTCCAATTAGACAACAAGATCAAAGACATTTTCGATAAACCACCCATAAATGCAATGAAACAATCACCTAACTTATCAGCTATCCTCACCTCTACCAAAATCTAAACAATAGAAACCAAACAGGAAATTACAAATGTAACAAACCTCGTTGCTTAGTTTGCAAACATTTAGTAATAACTAATACATTTTACGTACCCAACACCAATATCAGGATACAGCCACCTAACCTCACCTGCGATACCCATAACGTAATCTATTATTTATTCTGCAACTTATGTCCTAATAGTGGATATATTGGTGAGTCTGGAAACAATTTTAGATTTCGTTTTAATAACCATAAACAAACAATACGTCAAAACAACCCTTATTCCCCCATAGCTAAACACTACAATCAATCAGAACACACATTAGAAAACTGCAAATGTTTATTAATAGATTCGATTTTACTTCCACATTCACACGCAGAAAAAAAGAAACATATTGGATTTTAAAATTAAATACACATAAATTAGGGTTGAATAGGGACTTAGGTGTTTTAAATCTTTATAAATATTTCAATAGCTAAGCAATTTCTTTAGATATAGTAAAAAAATATTTTTTAAAAAATATTTATGACAGTTAGATTTAAGTTAGAATATCTGAACAGTGACGTTCCATATCACGTGACGTCCGCGTCTCTCGAAGGACGCTACTTGCCAACAAACAGTAATTTTAATTTATTTGTAACAAACAGTTATTTCTGATGAAAAATTGAGGACAATTTGAAATATCAAATATATATATAAATAAATAAATACTTTCATAAAATAAAACATTATAATTTTTAATTTGAAACTTTTTATATATACATATTAAGAAAGTATACGTGGCTTCTCATTATGCTATATATATATATATATATATATATATATATATATAGAGAGAGAGAGAGAGAGAGAGAGAGAGGGGGGTGAATATAAGAGCTGTGACTGTGACTCGATTTCGCTTGATTTATTCCCAAATGTGGCTTTTTTTCTTGGGTCATACATTCTTTTGCATAGATGCGGCATCGTTGGATGCCTCTTGAAGTGGTTGTTACATTGGTATTATGTGTGGCGTCTTTGGGAATATTTAGCCTGCTCTACTTCGACAGACGGGTTATATCAAATTCCGTAGCAATATTCTTATGAAAATTAACATTCTGTTCAAAGACTCTTTTTAACATTGGACACCGCTTTCCTCCACGATGAACATTCCAGAGTTAGGTTTTGCATGATGTTAGCTTTCTACTGTGTGTTCTTAATGCAATCTTTATACTTCAATTTCAGTCTGTAGTCTAGTCTTTTTCCTTTGGCTAAGTCATCGTATAGAACCTGCCTCAGGATCCTAATGTTACCGCTAATTTTACAGAACTTCAGAATAAAAAAAAAAACTCCTCTCACTTAAAAAGAAAAAATGTAAATAGTCTTATACCCTTGAATAACGCAGAAAATAAGATCGCTTAAACTTCAAAAAGTCACAGGGGAATATAATCCTCTTTTTATATATGGTAATATTACAATTCATAAACCAGGTAACTCTATCCGCCCTGTTATATCACAAGTCACCACACCTATGTAACAATTAGTGAAAGTCTTAAATCAATTAATCATGTCATATTTTCCTACCAAATATAATATTAATTCCACCAATGAATTCTTATATATCCTCCACTCCCATACACCACAACATGAAAATTTAGCATAATTAGATGTTGAAAACCTATCCTAGCTCTGTCAATGAAACAATTGATATTATTTGAAATAATATTTATTATCATTCTTCCCTCCCACCAGTTTAAAAAGTAACCCCACAATTTAAGAAAAAAACTCTTACTACATTGCACAACACATTCCATTTAATGACAATATAGGTAATATCTACATTTAAATTGAAGATGTTGTAATGGGCAGCCCTTTAGGCTTTTATTTCCTAACTATTAGATGGCCCATCTCGAAAACAAAATAGTTAATAAACTAAACAAATCCGCTATTTATGTAAGATATACAGATGATATTTTGATACAAACTAAAACTGTCTAGGATATTGCAGAACTTGAAGAAAGTTTCGAGAAAAATTCAGTTTTAAAGTGTACTTTTTAATTAGATATTAATAAAAAGAAAATCCATGTACCTACCGATTATAACAGTCAGAGATTTATGCAAGGAGGTCAGCCCAACATCAGAGAATAAAGTAACCACAGAAATTGAACCATCTGGGAATTGTTATAAATGGGACACTGAATTCCGAAAGTGTATAAGAATAGGTTTCTTCTACGTCATGAAGAACCCAATTCCCAGTCCAATCATCAGTTTCATCCTCTATACATTTATCTCTAAATGTTACAACCGGGAAATCAGTTTTCATGTACTGCTTCGTCTATCTTACTCATTTCTAACTGTGATGTATACTGAAATATGGTACGTTGTTTTCATGTCGCTAACGACGAATGAGGGCCTAAGAATTCAGATCCTACAGCTGAACTACCAGACTACTTAACGTGATCTGATTATATTGGTGAAGGTAAAAACAAACACACTTTTGGGATGATCTTATAACAGAAACGAAGCAAAGTGTGCTATGAAGTCTCCAAACAGTCCTCATCAGGCTTTGATTACCAAGTTCTACTTGTCATAGAGCCAACCTGCTCTGCTATTTAACACATAGCTGGGGAGAAGAAACGGCATTCGTGCGAAAGTAAATGTAACGAACACGACCGGAATTTGAACTCGGCTCGCCGATTAGATAACCAGCTGCACATTCATCTTGTTACTTCAAGACAGAAAGTTAGAAGGTTAGAGCGGGCGGAGATCATCTTGAATAAGTTGGAAAATGATCCTGAAATATATATATATATATATATATATATATATATATATATATATATATTTTAAGTTTATTTCAGTCCTTCATGAGCTTCTGATCATTAGCTATGATTAATTAATGATGAACATGTCATTTTCGTTTCTGATCGATTTCATGATTTTCTGTTAATCTTGGAGAATAATTATACATTCTTATGCTCAAAGTAGAGTCCAATAGTTTCATAAAACTCTCGGAGAATTCCAGTAAGATATCTTTAGTCAAATATAAGATACAACGGTTCAAAGCTCAATCTAACAAATGGACAATTTTGCTGTTACTCGATTTTGCTATTACACCCGGTTTCTCAGAGTTAACCTGTAGAAAAAGACAATATTTATAAAGGTAAAAGACAATAGGAAAACTGTATTATTAGCCGACGCGTTTCGTCCAATCTGAACTTTTTCAAGGCAAAAACGAAATGAATTTATTAAAAAAAGTAACTATTGAAAATAAAACAATATATATATATATATATATATATATATATAAATGTGTGTGTGTGTGTGTTTGAAACAGTACAGAAACGTATTATGGCATAAAAAGCAAGAAATTTTATATTATAGGCCATGATAGATTTAAAATAAAAACAAAAACAAACCGGTTTCGTCCTCTTATCAGAACTGTTATATATTTTTCTTCTCCCTGTCCATTCATTCACGTCATCCATGACAGACTTACTTTTTTTTTTTCTCTTCATAATTTGTGTTCCCCGTTAACAGTTCTGATGAGAGGGGACGAAACCGGTCGACTGGTGTGTGTTTTTATTTTTATTTTAAACCTATCATGGCCTATAATATAAAAATTTCTTTTTTTTTTATGCCATAATATATATATATATATATATATATATATATATATATATATATATATATATATGCGCCACTTTATTTCCATTTATAATTTTAAAAACTTTTTCATACTTTTAAAGAAAGGTATTTCCCAGGAAAAAGTGAACGTAGAGTCGATGCATGTCGAATTTTTGATTGCCGTGGCCGGTAGATGCCAATTCACTGTCGACCCAGTAAATATAACGTTTATAACAAAAATAAAACACATACACACACACATATGTTCGTCACATGTTTGTGCGCATGCGTGTGTGCGTATTGCTTACAATATGCTATTGAAGTGTGTTCGATAACGGAGATATAACTTATTTTAGATATAGCAATGCACAGCATGGTAACCGACAGTTCTTTTAATAGTTTACAGGGTTTTTTTTTTAAATAAATCTTGTGAAAACCTTTTTCTGCATGTTAGGGTTAATATAAATGTTCTTACTTTTTAATTCTTTCTTCTTTTTTTTTTCTACTAGAATTCTTCGCAAAACCTTTTTAGATTTTTGTTAGAGAAAGAGTCACAGAGTTCTAAGTCAGAATTTTCTTGTTAGGATCGGGACTTGGTAAAATGTCTTGTTGAAAATCCTCAATTGAAACGCGCGTAAATGTTTTCTTGTATGCATCTGGAATGGTGAACGTATGTGAGTTGCATAATGAATGGCAAGGAATTTTTAGACGACTAACAAAAAGGTTTAGGACAGCTTGCCATAGCGGCACGTTTTTGCAAGGAAAAAAACATTAAAGGATCATATGTTCTGAGAAAACAATAGATAACGAATAATTATTCCTTCTCATGAAATGACCGGACATTTATTTAGTAAACATTAGGAAAGCTTCTGAACGCCATGCTGTTTTTACTTCCCTTCCCTTCCAAATAGTTAAGTGTATTTTCCTCAAGGTCAACAATCAACCAATGATTTTCATCTTTACAAAAGAAAAAATACTCAAAACTTATGACTGATGCACCAGCCTCATACCATTAATAGCGTTTGGTCAGAAAATATTGTTGGCATTAAATATCCATCTTTCTTCGTAATTGCAGTGCCTACTTCCTATCAACGCCACTGTTTTGAAGATTCCACACCATTAATTTTGGCTTCGATTCGGCCTCTGTAATTTTCAGCCGACTAATCATTAAAGTTCTTCTTTGCTTCCATAGAGATATTTCTAAACCTACAAATGTTCCTTTTCTGATTTGTGATCATCATCTCGAAGAAGAATGAGATAAGCGCCATTTTATGAGAAGGATACAAAGAAAAAAGTTTTCTTTCATCAAAACAATATCCCAGAAAATAAAAAAAATAGCAAATATTCTTGTTTACATATATATTCAGCCTTATTCGATTTCTATGGATTCAACAGACACCATACGATTGTGTCCATACAAATCCATATATATATATATATATATATATATATATATATATATATATATATAGTATGGTAGTAATGGCTGGCCGTTGGTATCTAAGTATGCCTGTCTGACAATGCGCCTAGCCAATCCCTATTGCAGACGCCTGCTCGGGCACATTTGTATTTGTTAAACACCCACAGAGCTTTCTGCTACAACTATACTGAGAGGAGCTTAGTTACAGTTTCTGTGAGAAAGCGCACTATCTGGTTTGATCAAGAGTCTGAAGAAGGCCAATACGTTCAAATCCTCGGTCACGATGACTTATAATTTTGTGCTAGCTCACCTATTGACAAATTTTAGTAAGACATATCATCCCGTGTTATATATATATATATATATATATATATATATGATAAAAATGTAGTTGTGAGGTATGCTATATTTATGAATAAAAGTGCTCAATATCAGAGATAGAGCGTATATCACCTCAGTGTTCAATTTTATATACATATATGTGTTGCGTGTGTATGCATTTGTGTGTGTTTTCTTTCTCTTTTTTTGTCTAGAGCAACATCATCTTGGGAAAATAATATAAGATTTAATTATTTTAAGCACACAAAAATGCATACACACACGACATAATTTTTGCTATCTATCTGATGAAGCCATATAGGCGAAATGCATTATTGGATATTATTTTCGAAACAGTTTCATGAACAGTTTTCCAAACCTCAATATATATATATATATATATATATATATATATATATCCTTCTTCGGCTAACGTTTTGCGCTGACTCATTAAGGGGAAAAATTATATTGAAACAATTGATAGGTATGCTGCTAGGAAAATTGGTTCAATGTGTCTCTCCAGAGAATTTTTCCAGTCAGAATCAATCTTACACATTTATAAGTCCTCCATTCGTTCATGTATTGAATATTGCTGGTCCGGTGCTTCTGTTATGCATTTAGAGATACTTGATAAAATACAAAGAATCTACAATGTTATCGGTCCTGAACTGGCATCTTGGCTTTAGTCACTTTCCCACCGCTGTAATGTAGCTTCTATGTGTCATTTCTACATATATTTCCATGGTAAATATTCTGATGAAATTGGTAGTTCGATTTTATGAATTTAAACACAGTACTAGATTGGCAGATAGGTCTCATCATTTTTCATTTGAAATGGTTACATGTACCTAAGTTCTATGCTGTTTCTTTCATATGTCACTTCTCGATTTTGGAACTCTTTTCCGGTCCTTATCTTTTCAACCAACTTTGATCTTCAAAACTGTTGGTGCAGTGTCAACCGATATCCTTTGTTTTCTTAATTACTGTTCATTTATTGTTCCCTCTCCTTAATAATGTCTTCTTTTTCTCATATTCATTCACACTCAGTAACCTCCTTGCGTCTTAGTGGTTGTATTGCCTTTTTGGAGTGAAAGGATTATATATATATATATATATATATATATATATATATATATATATATATATATATATATGGTAGACTGTCCTGTCGTATTCGACGTATGAGGGTCCAGCAGCTCAGTTTCTAGGAATCGACAATCCAGACACCAGCACATATGATTTGATTATAATGGTGAAAGCTTTTTGCAGAACCAACCACACTTTTTGAAGGGCTGAATACAGCGCCCTGGTGCACTACGTGCCGCAAGGTCCCCAAGCGACTCCCCGGGTGAGGTATAAAGACAAGCTAAATCTGTCAGATGTCAATGTATCACACTAACTTCGAGCGCGTTGCCCTGGGCAAATTTGTGCCAGAGTTGTATCAGAAATTTCGAATTCAATCGTAATGACCCGCTAAGAGACGAAAGACGTCCACGATGGCGGTCTTCAATGAGTCCTTCGGGTCACTGGTTATTCTCATTGCCTACGATGCCTACAACGTAGTAACACACTTGATACATATCAGGAGAGTAAGGAGATCACTTCTTATGAGTAACATGATCCTGTATATTCTTGGTCAAACACTCATCGGTAAATTTGGAGCGATTTAACGGCTAACAGAGTCCTGCTGGAATAAGTACAATCACTTCTTTCGAACCAGGGCTTGAGCATTGTGTCTAATTCCTCGACGTAGGCGCTAATATTAACCCTAGGAAGAAATTTGGTATTGAATAATATGGTGTTGGTTGTTCATGGCACCAAGAACCATCACAGTATTGGTATGAATCACGTGAGTACATTGATAATGTCTGTGAGGGACAACTTGTCCATCCTGTTTCATTTGGCTACTTTCAAGAAACTCGTTATGTCTGAATCACTGGGGTTGGCAACGAGTTTCACTAGCATTGTCGCTTTTCATTTCCTGTAAGACTAGTAGCTATCATGCTAATCCTCTCTATACGTCCGAAATGGAAATGAGAATGGTAAAACTTGGTGCTTGCTGCGTAACATTAGGTCATGTCGTTTTCGATTTATGGCGTGTGGAACGCGTGTTCTCAAAAACCTGCCTCATCTTGTAGGCCAACTTAAATGGCTCTTTCACGGAAAGAACAATGTTAATAGAATAAACTCTTCTTTGTTACACTAATGTCATTCAGTTTATGTGTGGATATCCGGCGAGACACGGAAGATAATGAGTAATCTAATAGATTGATTATTATTTGAATTATCCAAAATTTTCATATATATATATATCCTATCCCACGAACGCAGGTATTCCCTTAGGCTCTATCCTAGTCCCTACTCTGTTCCTTATCTTCTTTAACGTTCTTCCTGATGTCATAGATTCCCAAGTAGGCATCTATGCCGACGACACTACTCTTTACTCCTGCCTCAAAAACAAATCTAGTGTCGCCGACAAAACTAACCTGGCCGTTTGTCTAGAAAAGGACCTTAAATCGGTTGTGGACTGGGGCAGGAATTGGCTGGTTAACTTTAATGCCTCAAAAGCAAGATCACGACATTCGACCGAAATAAGCTTTATGGGATATATATATATATATATATATATATATATATATATATATATATATATATATAGAAGGGAGAGAGAGAGAGAGAAAAGTAATGGAAAATATCTCTGGCGAAGTGTAGTAACTCGACGTTACATCGATTTCAAAAGTCATCGAAAAACTTTTGTCGAGCCATATCGTCTCGATAACTGCTATTTATGTGTGCAGTATCTTGCCTGCGAATGGACCTTTCTTCTACATCCCATAAAGCTTATTTCGGTCGAATGTCGTGATCGGAAGTCTCCTGAATGGACGCAAAGAGTCCGAAGCTTGCAATGTGGCTGTCACTGGTCAATGACGTGTTTATGCAGAAAAATGGATCCAACACATAACATGAACGCACAGCACACAATAGTGGGACTATCGCCAGTCTGCACTGTTTCTTGGGTTCCATAGCCTCATGGGGTCCGGTTTAACAGTCGAATCCTAACATTAGCCTGTAGCAACTAGAACCGTGACGCATTGGACCACGCCATACATTACCAGTCCAGTACGTCACAGTACCATATGAAGCCCGTTGAGTCGGGTATGGTGTTGTTAATAAGGCACACTGGTGAGTCTTCTGCTAAAGAATGCTGATGTAACAGCATTTTTTAATCGAGATCACCTATTACAATGCAGTAAAACCACTAAGACGCAATGGGTTACTGGGTGTCGAAGAGTTAGAAAATTGAAACAAGGAGCAAAAACAAGAGAAGAGTAATCAGGAAGACAGTAGATGACGATTGACACTGCATTTAGAGTTTTGAAAATCAAAGTTGGCTGGAAAGCATGAAGCTGATAGAGAATTCCACAAGCGATAAGTGCGAGAAAAGAAACCGTTAGCACAGATTTTGCGGTTACATCTAGCCACTTCAACCTTGTTGCCAGCTTAGTACTGCGCTTAAATCCATAAAGTCTAGGTAGCACAGCGAAGGTACCAAGCATTTAATGTGTATGTGAGGAGGCACGGTGGAGTAATGGATAGCGGATCGGATTGAGGAATCGGAGAGCCGAGTTCGAATTCCAGGCGAATCCATTACGTTCACTTACGTTCTAATACCCTTGGGAAAGGCATGAATCCTCTTCTTCTCCCCCCAACCAGCTATGGGTAAATAGCAGGACAGACCGGGTTCTATAGCCTTTGATGGCAACTGATCTGCTTCAGAAAGAAATGGCAACCTAATGCGGGAAAAAATCTGCCTCGTCACTCATGTATCGAAAGATACATGATCGCCTAAGCGTTTATCACGCATGGCACATAACTGATTTATGCAAGTTCCGCTTTTCTGTTCCTAGCCAGCGTGGTGGACGACCAGCGGAACTCGCATGAATCAGAACGCCACTGGTCGTCCACTACGTTGTCTACGAATGAATGGAGCGCTAATGCCTTCCATTCGGTATTCCCAATAACACGTGACACCGTTGATCAAGGAACTTCAAATATCTCCAGAATTTTTTAAATGGAATAACGTATTCATCTGGCATTCGAACTCTGATAATTAGCAGACTAGCTCGTGCTCACACTGTCAGAGCATATATATAGTTCTTCAAAGTACAGGGGCACCATTGACAATCGATAACCTGTTAACATATGACTTTTACTCACGTCAGTATATATATATATATATATATATATATATATATATATATATATATAGTGATCTCAAGAGCGAATTCCATTATCTGTAGGGTCACTCATGGCGGTAAGTTCAAGGAGGTGCCATACTGAACACGACTAACCCCTGAAAAGCCAACGCCGGAATAGGTAAAAAGAGCCAAACCGACAGTCAAACCGACAGAAGAGGGCAACGCCAGTTGGGGTGTCGTAATCAAGGCTGTCGTAATCAAGGCGGACCTTGGCATATTAATCATCTGACAGCCCGATGTAATCAAGTTTACCCGATCTCGCCTGTCTCAATCGCCTTTGAGTCGCAAGGGAGACGATTCTGGCCAAATGAAAATGGCCTCATCAAACTTTCTTTCTTCAGGAGTAGGCTGAGTCTTCAGAGCCATCTCCGCCACCGCCATCAGGAGTGGGGAGAAAGGGAATAGGGTGAAAGGATGACGATCCCGATGTTTGGATGCAAGCAGGTGCCGCCGCCGAGGACGATAAATATATATATATATATATATATATATATATATATATTTATTCAATAGCGATGGAATCATATTTTTAAATAAATAATTATATTTACGCTCTACTTTTGTATCGAGCACTGTTTTTTTTAAAATAACAACAAAGATACTAAAGAACTTTGGATTATTTACCTAACGAGTTCTTTCCTATTTTCCATATATTTTACACACACACACACGTATATATATATATATATATATATATATATATATATATATATATATATATATAATTTCATCCACAACATAAAAAAGAAAGGCACACAGAATATACGACTACAAAAGATAACAACGTTATTAACAATGATAAACTAGATAAAAAAAGACAAATTCATAATACTACCGACAAACTCCATAACGCCTAAAACAATCTTTCCAATCTGAACAACATGAAAATAATTACAAACACATCCCAAACTATCATGGACATGATCAGAACAAAAAAACTAACAATAATAATTTTAAAGCAGGTATATATAAAATAAATTGCCAGAACTGTTCCTCACAATACACTGGGGAAACTTGCAGAAATTAAAAAGTAACAGATCTATGAACGTAAAAATGCCCTTATACGCAACAATTTATCAAAAGCATTAATCATCTATAGAAATAAATTCGACCACAACTTTGACCTATCGAATGCCACACTTATTAAAAAAGAAAGTAGCTTACTTAGAAGGAAAATTCTCGAAAGTGCCGCTGTCGAATCTTATCAAAATATAAAACTGCGCCCTGGATTCTTCCCAATATTCCCTTTCCTGAAAGAATTATTACTATCCCAAGCCAAGACCCATGACCACAAAAATACAAAAAAAAAAAAAAAAAATTAAAGAAAGTGATTAAATTCTTAACCTCATGTTATTCAAAACATATAACATGTAAATCAATCTAAATCCAAAATAATTTAAAATTATTAAAAATAAACTCCTAAACTTTCGTTTATTGGACATTGAACTGTATCACCTCAAGTCTATTAATTTATCTGACGTTTCCGCTAACTTGATGAATATTCATGAGCACCCATATACCAAAAATTTTGAAAGACCAATAGCATTTTTTGCTCTTGTATATACATCCTTGTCACAAAATAAAAATAAAAGCCTTGCATTTGACCTGATAAAGTTCCTCAGATGACGAAACTCGTCAACGGAGATAAGTTTTCCTTTTGTCTTTATTCATATTGTCCTTTTACAGATATACTCTATATCTTTAATCAAAGGTTTGGTAAAATAATTTAGACATATGATAATCAATCCATTTTTATAGTAATGTTACCAACAATACATTTTTATAGTAAAATTAACAATACATTTTTATATTAAAATTACCAACAATATATATTTTATAGTAAAATGACAATCAATACAACACTAAAAAAAAGTATAAAAATACATTTTAATAGTAATAATACCACCAATACATTTTTTATAAAATATTACGACCAACAATACATTTTAGTGAAATTACTAGCAATGCATTCCAACTATAAACAGAAGGAAAATTTCTTTAAAAAAACTCATAAAAACTAATATACCTACCACTGATCCAAATAAAAAAAAAATAATTATATACTATACAAAATTTAATACAACCAACTTAGTTGTCCAAAACAATTCTTCTCAGCCAATTAGCATCTTTCAAAAGGCCAACATTGCATATCAATTTAAATGTCCTTTAGGTGATTGTATCTCTGATAAAAATGCCAATACGAACGTTGGCTTTACTACGACGATGCTAACAAAAAGGCTTACATTTCATTTGGCTGAGTATAGTTCACTAACTCAGCATTTAAAGGAACACTGATGCCTGCCCTCATAGATTAGACGAATATTAGTTAAAAATACATCTATATTACATAAAAACAATAATAAGCAAAAACTAAAATTCCTTGAAGTCATTTATATAAGAGAATTAAAGCCCAAAATAAATAAAGTCAACTATCTGTATAGCAACAAAATCCTTAAATGCCTTTTAAAAAAAATTATACATGTATGAGCAAAAATGGAAAGTTACTTCTTTTATACTGGAAAAAAAAACCCAAAACACGTGGACTTTGAACTTTGAAATCTAGAACGCTGCATAAGTATTAAAAACGAACAGTTGAAATGTTTTGAATTTACAAAAACACATGTACATACTCACAAACAACTTAATCCTCTGAAGATGGTCTCAGATGAGATTGAAAGTACTTGGGAAAGTACTTAAAAGAAAATTTTGGTATTTTTCTTAATCAATTTTCTGAGGCTACCAAGAAATTAATCCGTGAACTCGAAAGGATCACAGCGAAAACTAATCGACATGATATGTCTAAATTACTTAACCAAACCTGTTTGAATATATATATATATATATATATATATATATATATATATATATATATATATGTGTGTGTGTGTGTGTGTGTGTGTGTGTGTGTGTGTATGTATGTATGTATGTATATACCTTGGTTTTTCACTGGCAATGGCAGTGTACACAATGGATTAAAGGGAAAATGTTGTTCTTCTCCATGACAACGCAAGGATGCGTATCGCAAGAATAAAACTCTGTTGGTCTGTTCTACCCTACCCACCATATTCAACTGACCTTGCACCAACCGATTATTACCTTTTTGATCGCTGCCAAACACTTTAATAGGTAAAAACTTCTTAATGAAAACCAGGTTCATTAGTTTGGCGAGAACTTATTCGTATCAAAATCTGGGGATTTTTGCTGAAACGATAACAAACGATGTTTGATAAGTGGAAAAAAGTCATTGCAAATAATGGAAAATATATAATTAAGTAGAATATAATTGTACTTTAATTTTTGAAGTTTAAAGTTGATAAACAAAAATGGAAATTGTTTATACTTTAGCCTAATATTTACACATAAAAATTAGATGTCACTGAAAAAATATTCTGATACTCAAAAGAAAATAAAGGATTCTGTCCCATAAGTTAAAAGAGCTTCTTGCAACACCACATAAGCTTGAAACAGTTCATTTTGAAAAACTGATAAAATGAGATGATTTATAATATGAGTCTATCGAAATCTTTTCTAAGTAAGCCTATTTGGGGCTAAAATTCTACAGGACTAAAAACAATTATTCAAAAAACAAGGCTTAACTGGAACAAATATCCCCTTTCTTTTCTCTCTCTCTCTCTCTCTCTATCTATCTATCTATCTATATATATATATATATATATATATATATATATTGCTGATTGATTCTATGTATGATTATTTCTTTATATATAAAATATATGCTGTCTAATTTTATATGTTTATAAAAACAATTGATCCCGCAGTACGAAATTCCTGAGAATAAAACTACTAAGACATATCACTATATTAATTGAACTATATACTTAGTTCATGTCATGTTAACTGAAAAACACTTGAAAAAAAAAAGAATTCGTGGATTTATCATACTACAAAATTCATATAAAAATTCTCACTTGAAATTTTGAACTTTAGCGTTGCGACTAGCACGTTTCGTGATTGTACAGCCGTCAATATATATATAAGTCTGATATTCCGAAACAAATCCTTGTGGCTATTATACCATTGCTTTTATCACATCACACTTGCTACGAAGCTACCTTCTTCTATGATGAGATTGCAATGCTTCAGTTGCGTTGGACCAAGTGCATTGATGTTAAGGTTGACCCTTGAACCATAGTAAATGTCTTTTTTCTCTATCCTCTTTTGTGTGATGCTTAGAACTTTTTGAATGACCATCGTATATTTTTCGATCATCTTTCTGTGTGAATTTCAAAGATGAAATGTTAGTAGAAATTATACATTGATTATTTCAAACCAGTTTTTTTTTTGTCTTTGTTTCCTTATTATATCTCAACTGCATTACTTTCAGTGCTTCAAAGATGTCTGTCCTTTTTACCTTTCTGCGAATGCCGAACAGAAAACGTTTTTGATCTTCTGAAGTATATAGCTCTCATTCCTTTTACCTGTCACATCCGGTATCCTTGCTAAATATTGTAAGAATTCGCAAACGTCAATTCTTTCCTATGCTTTTGCCTCTCCGGTGTGTTGTGTGTTCCATCCTTGAGTCGAGTAATGCACATATATACGTTAACACTTTGGAGAAACGGGTTGGTATCAGAAGGTTGTTGGTTGATTTTGCTTAGCGGCATAACAAACTCTATTAGTTATTATTTAATGCCGAAATCTAAATATTTTGTACGTAATTTTATGCTTTCAACTGCAGATATTTTGTAGATAATTTTATATTTCCAGTGTAAAGATATGTTTTTAGATATATGGTTTGTAGATCATAAAATGTATTGTTGGTAATTTTACTATAAAAATGTATTTTTATATTATTTTTTTTTTAGTATTGCATTGTCATCTTTCAATAAAAATCTATTGTCGCTCATTTTATTATAAAAATGTACTGTTGATTTTTGCTCGGTGGGTTTACTATTTACCTATAGCTTGGACCTTAATAGGTGCTACCACCCCAGGTCAGGGTAGACCTGGGAACAACTACAATTAAGAGGTTGTTCCATGCTCCTTAAAACCTCTAATCTCCCGATCAGAGGCCTTGCTGCCGGATATAGTTTATCGTCATACCCAGGACATGTTTGTACTTTGAATATGGCTGTAGATTCATGCCTTTGACTATAGCCTTACTATAGCCTTAAGTGAACAAAAACTCATGTAGCTCTATCAAACTCTATGAGTTATTTATATTTATATTTATATTAGTTATTTATATTTATATCAAACTCAATGGATTATTTACTGCCGAAATCTAAATATTTTGTACGTAATTTTATGCTTTCAGGGTAAAAGGTATGTTTTTTCGGTATATATTTTGTAGGTCATAAAATGTATTGTTGATAATTTTACTATAAAAATGTATTGTTGGTTGATTTTTTTATAAAAATGTATTGTTGGTATTTTTACTATAAAAATGTACTTTTATACTTCTTTTAGTGTTGTATTGATTGTTATTTTACTATAAAAATGTATTGTTGGTAATTTTACTATAAAATATATTATTGTAATTTATTATAAAAATCTATTGATTGTCATTTTACTATAAAAATGTATTGTTGGTCATTTTACTATAAAAATGTATTGTTGGTCATTTTACTATAAACATGTACAGTTGATTTTTGTTTAGGTGTTCACTATTTACCCATAGCTGGGACCCTAACAAGTGCTACCACACCGAGTCAGGATAGACCTGGTGACAACATCAGTTAAGAGGTGGTTCCCCAAAACCTCTAATCTTCCGATCAGATACCTTGCTGCCGGATGTAGTTTATCGTCATACTCAGGACGAGGTATAAAGAAGGAAACATTACCTTACGAGTTTTTAACTTCTCTGAAAAGGATAACAGATATTAGTGTGAAAAAAAAAACACAAACTGCCTCTGCTGGCATTTGAACTCGACTCGCCGATTTCATTTTTGTGCTGTTAATTCTTATGCGCTTACTGCCATATTATGTTGAAATGCCGGTTCTCGTCCGATAACCGAAGTTAAGCTACGTTGAGCCTGGTCAGTACTTAGATGGATGACTGCTGGGGAACACCAGATGCTGTAATCTACACGACAAGCCTAGCAAGCCGGCAAGAGATACACTCTCACTACCTGTACTGACAGAAGATCTGTGGAGGTCCTTCTGGACTGATTAAATGCAAGACTCACCTAGAGTTGGATGAGGTGAGAGGAATTCTTTAACTATATGCACTTTTACTATACAATTCTCAGATAACAGTTACTGAAATTAACTGGGTGCTCTCAAAGATGGACGTAAAGTATAACGGCCAAAAATATGAGTTTTAAAATTAAATTTGTTTGAATTTGTCCGAAAAAAAAAAACAAGCTAGGTTAGAACTTAAAACTAATTGTTAGTATGATTCCGGGCAAAGGGAGATTTGTTAGGATAATAAAATATTGATTCAGTAGTCAGTTCGTTAATGAACGTAACTTAATGAAGGAATGATTTGAAAATGTTCAAACATGGCTTCCTGCAGAAATCAAGCAGTTTCTTTATAGAAGCCGCTATACTCAAGGTCACGTGACTCTAGAAGCAAAATTCAGGGAAGACATTTTCTTAATATTTACATAGAAAATTATACTTCAAAATCTTAACAGCTTCCGGGAAGATAATTTTCAGAATCCTATTATTAAGTAACAAGGCATCGCATTGCTAAATATCTCAAATCGATAGAAATCCCTCGAACCTAAACAGATAAGCAAAAGGTGTTAACAATAAAATAAATAAACATAGAAAAAGATCCGAAAATGATTCGCTTTTGTTTCATACACCATATTTAAACATTTGTTTTTATCAAATTATTTGCTTACACAGGTCACTGTTATCTCTTGTTTTTTCTTCTCTAAAATAGATACTTCTTTACTATCTACTGAATGGTGATATAGATAGATAGATAGATAGATAGATAGATAGATAGATAGATAGATAGATAGATAATGAATAAATTCGTCAATGAGGTTTTTGTCTTTATTTTTAGAGTATTTCTGATTCAAATTGCCATGCAGGAAGATATTCATTTTCCGACTCAATAACAGTATATTTTGTAAAAAAAAAATAGCATAAAGTAATCTAAAAAACATAAAAAGAAATAAGCTTCATGATATTGATACACTTATTTTTCAATTTTTTTAACTTCGTTTTTTTTCCACTTTTCTATTCGCCTGTTTTTCGCCGCCATTTCTGTACCACTCTGACTTCGTCCGCCATTTGCAAATCGAGATTATATCTCAATATTTTATGTTTTCTACTTTTGGACTTTTCCTCCCTCCCTCTCTCTATCTCTCTCTCTCTCTTTCTCTCTCTCTCTCTCTCTCTCTCTCTTTTTTAAAGTAAGAAAAAAATAAGAGAAACAAAACTAAAGTTAAAGAAAAGATAGAGAAATACTTTCTTTCGTTTTCACTCGTTTATATTACTTCTTTATCCTAATGTCTGAATCAATTCTCTCCACGCTTTTTGTTCCATTAATGTCATTCAATACCTTTCTTCTTTCACTTAATTTTTCCATTTCTCTCTCTTATCCCCCCCTCTCTCTCTCTCTCTCTCTCTCTCTCTCTCTCTCTCTCATCATATTTTTTTCTTTTTTAAACTCTTACTTCTTACTGTTTCTTCTCATGCATAATGTCATTATTCTACGTTATTCTTGCCTTAATGGCTTCTTTACTCTCTCTCTCTCTCTCTCTCTCTCTCTCTCTCTCTCTCTTAATGTAATTCTTCCACCCTCTTTTAATATCTTTCTTTCACTCTCTTAATGCCTTACGTTCATTATTTCCAGCCCGTTGATATAATTCTTTCTCTTTTTTCTCTCTCCATCTTTCTTTCTCCCTCACTTAATGTCATTCATTATCTTTCTTCCCTCTCTCTTAATGCCTTTCTTTCTTATTCTTTTCTCTCTTGATACCATTTTCATAATTATCGCTGTTAATGTCTTTCTTTTTCATTCTTCTGTCTATTAATAAATTTCTTGTTCTTCTTTTCCTTAACATCTTTCTTTCTCTTTTATTCTCGCTACTGATGTGCATCCTTCTCTTTCATATCTTTCTTAATATCTTTATTTCTCTTTTGATATTTTTCTTTCTTTTTCTTGTCATATTTTAGTGCTTTGCATTCTCTTTCCTCTATCGTAATATCTTTCTTTCGCTTTCTTTTCTATCGTTCTATCTTTCTTATTATTTCTCTATATACTTTTCTTTCTCTTTCCAATCGTTACATTTTTCTTTCTTTTCTCTTTTTGTCTTTCTTTCTATTTCTTTTCTCTCTCTCGTTCTTTCTGTTTCTTCTCTCTCTTAATAATAGTATTTCTCTTTATTCTCTCAACGTTTTTCGTTTTTTTTAACTCTCTATTTTGGCTTTCCTTCTCTTTCTTCTCCCTTTCTCTTCTTTGTTTCTCTTAATTCCTTTCTTTCGCTTTTTCTAGTCACTCGATATCTGTTTTCTTGTTATTTTTTAATATCGTACTTCTTCTTTTCTCTTTCTTTTCAAGTCTGTCTTTTACTTTCTTCTTACTCAACGTCTTTCTTTTTCTTTCTTCTCTATCTTATTTTCTCCTAGTTGATATATTTCATTCTTTCTCTCTCTCTCTCTCTCACGCACACACACACACACACACACTCTCTCTCTCTCTCTCTCTCTCTTTTTCAACATCTTTTTCTATTTCTTCTCTCTCATTTTACGTTTCTTGATGACGGTCTACCACTTCCTTCTCTCTCTTAATATATTTGTTCTTTCTTCTCCCTGTTAATATCTCTCTTTCTCTTTCTTTCCTCTCTGAATATCTTTCTTTTTCTTGCTTCTCTCTTTTGATACCATTTTCTCTTTCTTCTCTTTTTTCAAATTTTTTCTTCTCTTCCTTCTCTAATCTCTCTCTCTCTCTCTCTCCCTCTCAATGTCTTTCTTTTTCTTCTCCGTCATAATGTCATTATTTCTCGTCACTCTTCCAATATCTTTCTTTGTCTTTCTTCTCTCTCAATGTCTTTCTTTCTTTTTCTTCTCCGTCATAATGTCGTTATTTCTCTTCACTCTCAAAATATCTTCCTTTCTCTTTATTTTCACTATTATTGTCATTCTTTCGTTGTGGTCTCCCACTTAATTACTCTCCTCTCTCTCTTGATTTTCTTTTATCATTCTTATCTCTCTTCTTAAGTTTTTCCTCCTTCTTCACTCTCTTAATGACATAGCTTTCTTCGTTTTCTTACTTTCTTTCTTTTTCTTATCCCTATTAAGATATCTCTTTCCTTTTATTCTCTCTCAATCTCTTAACATATTTCTTTCTCTTTCTCTGTTCTCTTTTTCTTGTCACTTCACAATGTTTGTCTTCAATTTATTCTGTTTCTTGATATCATTATTTCATTTGCTGTCCTCTCTCTTAATGTCTTTTTTCTCTTCTCTCTATTAAGTTAATTCTTTCTCTTTCTTCTATCTCTTAATGTCTTACTTTCTATTTCGTCTCTCTCTCTCTTAATATCTTCCTTTCTCTTTTTTCTCTCTTTTAACGTCTTTCTTTCTATTTCTTCTCTTTCTTTCTCCCCTTTCGTCACGCCTTTCCTTATTCACCTTCTTCACTACACACTTTTATAGACATTCTGTTTTCTATTCCTTAATCTTTCTCTTTTCTTTTCCCCTAACCTTTCTTGTAATCTTTTCGTTCTGTGCTAAAATACATACTTACATACATTTATATATATATATATATATATATGTGTGTGTGTGTGTGTGTGTGTGTGTGTGTGTGTGTGTGTGTGTGTGTGTAGTCATCCACAAACAGACTGTTTCGCTATATCACAGCTCATCGGTGTGGCTATCAGGCCGGGACCGAAACCCGACAGATTTGGCATCAGTCAGAGATTTTTTATATATATATATTTATATATATATATATATATATATATATATATATATATATATATTCTGTCTAAGGTAGCTAATAGCAACAACGCGAATAGAAACATAAATATGAAAGAAGGATTGCTGCCTAAATACACAAATATATATGTGTGTGTGGGTGGGTGTTTGTGTGGGTGCGTGTATGCTACTACGAATGAGTTCGTAATCAAACATAAACGTCGCTTGTTGCATTTTTAAAAATTCATTTCACTGCATAATGTTAGCTCTATGTGATTTATTATTCTACTGGAATAAGTGCAATGACAAGGATGGAAATTACCAATACAACTTGTAACAAAGAAATTATTCTTATTGTGGATCCTGCATATATGCATATATATATATAAGAACACACGTCTACATACACATACATACACATGAATACACATAAATCCATCCATATATTTATATATATATGTGTGTGTGTGTGTGTGTGTAATCGCATTCTTTTTACGAAAGTGTTTATATAAATTATTATTTACACACATTATCATACATATTTGAATAGTGTATACATAGAAACAAGTTCACCTGACCGATCCATGTAAGGATGTTTTTCCTGTGTAGTTCTGTGTTTTTGTGTATGTGTGCGTGGGTGTGTGTAAAAATATGTTAGTTTTTGCATACATTGATATACATGTATGTGGGTGGCGTATTAGGTTTCTGTAATTATTGTCGAATGGTAACTAGATAAATAGGTAGCCT
Source organism: Acanthosepion pharaonis (assembly GCA_903632075.3). NCBI lineage: Eukaryota > Metazoa > Mollusca > Cephalopoda > Sepiida > Sepiidae > Acanthosepion > Acanthosepion pharaonis. The sequence continues at coordinate 1,774,634 of CAHIKZ030002966.1, forward strand.
ATGTCAGTATTGATAGAAAGGTCCTCTTCTTTTACTGCCTTTTGTCTTTACCCCTAGCTGACTTAGCAGGCACATATAAACATATGCATCTACGAGTTTCTTAATCTCCTTCTTTTGTGTGTGCTGCGTCCTTTCAGATCGTGTGCGATTATGACTCTCCACAACTTCCTATTTTTTGTAGATCGAAAGTTTGACTCTTTATCATCCTTTCTTGGCTTCCTTTACCACACATTCACACAAACTTGTTAGATCGGTTACTCGATGTTGCCTTCTTCTGATTTTACCTTCACTATGCCCTGTGAGTATTAAATTCTCCGAGCTCTCTTTCTTCATTACATGTCTCAGAAATTTTAACTGTCACTACTGAAGATTTATTTTAATCTATTTATATATGAAATAAAGAACTAATAAAGAATATTTTTTGTCTGAACTATTTTGAATAAATTAATCTTATCTATTATAGGATTCCATAGCAGTCAAATAAGCAGATTTTTGTTAGAATAAGCAAATATTTTTATATATTATCAAGAGGTTTGGCATACAATTTAAATTGATGATGTGAATAGATCAGTGCACCAGTTTCATAAATATGATAAGCCAAAAGAAGCCATAACAAGAATGTTAAACCGCAAAAAGAGAGAAGAGAAAGATTAGGTGTTACCATAAAGAGAGACTTATCTTCAAATAGTTTACTTTTATTGAGTATATGTACAAGACAAAAGAAACCAGATAAAATTAATAGTAAAGATTCAATAATTTCTTTCAAATATATTTAGTACCTTTGGACACATGTTATACACATTTCATACATTACTGAAGATTTCTCCTTTTTTTATATATGGAATAAAGAACTAATAAAGAATAAATGTGTGTATGAAATATTTTGAATAAAAATTCAAAGACTCATGAAATGATTTTACAAACAAGTTTCTATGAAAACTTTTAAAAATATCAGTAAATTGTTTGCAAACAAATCTGCACTCCAAAACCTGCAAAATACATCAACATTATTCAACTGGCAACTTTATTACTTTGTTATAACTACAATATTGCTTAATTAGAGATTAAAGCAAATCAGACTATATCTTAATAAATTAAAATTTGTTCAACTACCTTTTAATTCTTTTCTGTTTTCCAATGTTTCCTTTATGCCAACCTTAAATTATTTCTTTAACTATAAGTTGAAATAACATAAGTATCATATTTCAAACTGAAATCACTTCTTTTATTGATCTTCACATCTTCCCATCTACCTTTTGACTGCTTACCATCCTTCTTTTTTCTTGTTCTGCCATCTGTTCACACAAAGTCTTTAAATAGGTTACTTGCTGTTTCCTTTGGTTTCTCATGGTTTTAATATATCTTGTGAGTGTTAGATGTTCTAGGCTCTCTTTCCTCATTAACTATCCCAGAAATCTCAGTTGATTTTTTCTGATTGTAAGTATCAGCTTCCTTGTAGTTCATTTTTTTTAAAAAAAAAAAAAAAAAACTTCCCCATTAGTATTCTCAGCATATGTTGGTAAAACCACATCTCTCACTTCAAGTTTTTTCTTCAACTATGCGAATAAAGTCCAGCATTCACTACCATATTGGAAATAGATATTATATATCTACTGTAACCTAGAAAAGGTTACTGAATGAGGAATAACTAAAACAGAGGTTGGAAATGAAATGGTAATCTTTATAACGTCAACAAAATACAATACTCGCCAGCGGCGTGAAGTAGGTAAACCACTACTAGTGGTGAACTACTTAGACAGCCCCCACTTACGATAGTGTCCAACGTATTTATGAGGATTAGGACATACCCATTAGTGTTCATAGGTACGGTATATAACAATATCAGTTCAGCATTATAGTCATAGCGAAGAAATAACGTCTTTTAAGTGCCAAGTCCTTTGAGTACAGGAGCGACCATGGCTTTCCACAACTGATTTTTTTTTCTAAGTATTTTTTACCCTTTACTACTGTTCTGTCATTCATTCACTCAAACACATTAAGAAGATGACTTGCCGTTTCTTTCTGCTTTTCATGTCTTTAATATGTCCTATGAATATTAAATTTCAGCTGTCTCTTCAACCGTATATAATTTTTTTTTTATGTTATATTACATATTATTATTCAATGATTATTATTTGGATTTATAGCGGAGTGGTTTCCGTTGGCTTCTCCGCGGTAATTATAGCAGAACAAGGAGTGGTGTATAATACAAAAAAAAAAAAAACAACATTGCTAATAGCGACAAAATATAGGAAGTTGTGGAAAGCTATGATCACCCACCTGATGATGGGTCACGGCACATAGAAAAAGACATAGCCTGCATATACGTATAGATATGTTAAACACATGAGGTGTTACTCAAACGTTTAGAGAATTGGGAATTACACGTGCACAATCCGAATGTGTTACGAATGCTATTATTTTTTTATCCGTACTGTTTGAACTCCTAGGTGAGCTTGATTTATTGGGGAAAGATATTAGGATAATACTGAATTTATATTGGGAGCAAATCGCTTGCCTAGAGAGAGAAAATTAATTCAGTTAAATACACCAAATAAAAAGAGACATAAGCATAGGATCTGTCTTCTCACCGGACATTCAACATTTACAGTGAAGCATTCTTGAGAGAATTATAAGTCCTACCAGGATTCATTATTTGCAGCCACAATCTTAATGACATTAGATATGCAGACGACATGGTATTGATGACAGACACAGAAGGTAAACTATACGAACTCCTACAGAAGATAGTAAAAGAAAGCAAGAAGAAAGAAAACAACTGTAAGAAAACAGAATTCTTTCCAGCAAAAGATACAGACCAACATGTGAATGACAAACTGAAAATATCAAAAATTAAATAAGTGCAAGAATTTAAATACTCAGAAATTGTTTTAACAGAAGACGTTAAATGCGACACCGAACACGCACTGGAATAGCGAAGATGTCTTCCAAAAGCTAAGCAAAACATTAAGAAACAAGAAAATTTCGCTAGAAACATAGAAAAGGGTAGTAAACTGTTACCCAATATCGGCCCTGTATATGGCAGTGAATGCTGGACCATCTCATCACAGACGGAGAAAAACTTGAGACAAAAGAAGGGTGGTTCTACAAAAGGATGCTGAAAATACTGTGAAAATACATGAGAGAGCAGCGACTAAGTTTTAGAGAAAATACGAACAAAAAGGGCCATTATATGTGATTTCAGAAAAAGGCAGTTGAAATTTCTATGGTACATAATAAGGAAAGGAGACTTGGAAAACTTGACATTTACAGGACATACTAGAGGCAATAGGTACAGACGTAAGAAGAGTATAACCTCACCTAACGAGGTTGTGCAAATGGTTGGCAGAACAGGGATTAGGAGAGATAAGAAAAAAATAAAATATACTGAGAGCTACAAAGAAAGGAAGTTATAGAGAGCCATGATCACCAATATCCTGAAGGGACACGAGATATAAGAGAAGATTCTTTAAGTGGTTGTCGTTGGGGAAGTGCCTTGAAAGAAAGTAGATGATTGTTTTTTGGGTTTTTTGGTTTTTAGTTAAATTCCAGCACTTTGGGTAGGTTTTTTTTTTTTTTTTTTTTTACACAAAACGAAAAAGGTGAACGCATCTGAAACTTAAAGGAGAGCAAAATTATTTATTCAGAGCGTAAGAATAAATTCACATTTTAATATTCTGTAGTATATAAACATTCCTTGCACAGACACATTGGGATACACTTATTTTTATTTACTAAATAGTGTGTATTACGTCTATTGGCCTACGCACTCAAGAAATCTTAGTAAAGAAAATCGGTTCACCGGCAGCGACCGAAATTAGGTTGCATTTGTAGGGGTAACCATCATTTGATTCGGCGTGCTTTATATATATATATATATATATATATATATATATATATATATATATATATATAGAGAGAGAGAGAGAGAGAGAGAGACAGAGAAAGAGAGAGAGAATTTATAGATAATATATATAATTCATAACATATATATTCGTAATAATAAAATAAAAATTTATAGTTATATTAAATATTCATAGTAAACTAACATCGATGTATACCACGTCTTCACGTAAAAAATAGACAATATTTAATTCAATAAGTAAAAACAATTAGTACGTACTATTTACATTATTCGGACTATTGTCCTCATCTTTGTTGCCATAATTACCGTTGTACGCTCCGGCCTTCTTCAGGTGGTTAGAAAGTCGAACTGAACACGTTATTTCTTTTGCTGAAGTAGGCTGTTCTAGTTTCACGTGCCATGTCTAATGAATGTCAGTTATTTTCTGTTAATTCCCCTCTCCAAGTTCTCCACCGCCTTAACCAGGTATTGAACTCACACTCTTTGGGTCCTGTCACTGGATCTATCTATCGCTTTTACCTACTGTGCCATGTGTCCTTGAGGACGTCTGTGTCGGAATTTCTGTTCATTATAAATCTAATGTCTACAGCAACCTTTTTTTACCAGTGCTCATATTGCAATTTTTGCTGTTATCGTTGCATGATTTTTACCAGAGCTCATATTGCAATTTTCGTTGTTATTATCGCTTTTCTCTGACACTCCTTATTACTGATTCCCATATTGTATTCATTTCTATGTTTGATCAGCTCAAGAGATTTTTGTGACCTAGCCTATGTGCTGATTCCTTAAGTTTACGAATTTTCCAATGATGTTCTTTGTCTATAATCTCAGCCTGATCCCACAGAGGGCGGTGATCTCCCATTTCTCTCCATATGTGGTCAACCACGCCTGATTTTTCCACTTCCCCTCGTGTTACAGCTTTCTGGTGTTCTTGAAGCCTTATCTGAAGGGGGTGGCCTGTTTCCCCTTTATATTTCTTTCCACAGCTACACGGGATGGTGTACACACAGTCGTTAGTCATGTTCTCCTCTATGGAAGTCTCTTGCTAGGCCATCCATTAGACATGGCACGTGGAACTAGATTAGTCTACCCCAGCGAGAGAAATAAAGGGTTCAGTTTGACATTCCAACCACCTGAAGAAGGCCGAAGCGTACAACGGCCGAAACGTTGTATGGCAACAAAGATGAGGGCAATAGTTCGAATAATGTAAATAGTGTACATAACACCTCATCTTAGAAATATAGACAGACAATTAGTACAAATAATATAATAAGAATATATGATAGCATAATAAAAAATCTAAAATAATATGAGAATATATATCATAATAAAAATCTTAAATAATATAAGAATAAATATTAACATAATAAAAATATAAAATGATAATAGAATATATAATAACATAATAGCAAAATATATAATATGATTAGAATATAACATAATGAATAGAATAAAAAGAGATGGATAGATAAATAGTGACCTTCACGTCCCTTCTTTAAAAA
>CAHIKZ030002966.1:1782500-1827500 GCA_903632075.3 Acanthosepion pharaonis
TAACATCTTTCTTCTTTGTCAATCGAACACATGCATTTGGAAGTAAGTTTGGCATTGGCAAAAGAAGAAGAGATGAAGACAAAGAGAAAAGGACAGAAGGAGACAAGTAAATGCAAATAGAAAGATAAAGGGAGTGAAAAGGAAGGAGAGAAGAAGTGGGGAATAGGCGATAAGAAAAAGGGGACGAAAAATGAAAAGGAAGGAAGGAAGGAAGGAAGATGTAGCGAGATATGAAAAGGAAGAAAGAAATGAACAGGAAATAAAGATGAGTGAAATGTGAAAAGAAAGAAAGAAAGAAATGAACAGGAAATAAGAAAAGTGAGCGAAATATGAAAAGAAAGAAAGAAAGAAAAAGAAAGAAAGAAAGAAAAAGAAAGAAAGAAAGAGAAAAATAAAAAAGAAAGGAGAGTGATGAAAAGAAAACTGGAAGAAAAATATATAAGAAAACAAATAATGCAAACAGAAACAGAAAGAAAGAAAGAAAGAAAGAAAGAAAGAAAGAAAGAAAGAAAGAAAGAAAGAAAGAAAGAAAGGAAGGAAGAAAGGAAAGAAGGAAGAAATGAACAGGAAATAAGAAACATGAACGAAATAAGAAAAATGAAAGAAATATAAAAAGAAAGAAAGAGAAAAATAAAAAAAGAAAGGAGAGTGATGAAAAGAAAACTGGAAGAAAAATATATAAGGAAACAAATAAATGCAAATAGAAACAGAAAGAAAGAAAGAAAGAAAGAAAGAAAGAAAGAAAGAAAGAAAGAAAGAAAGAAAGAAAGAGAAAAATAAAAAAGAAAGGAGAGTGATGAAAAGAAAACTGGAAGAAAAATATATAAGGAAACAAATAAATGCAAATAGAAACAGAAAGAAAGAAAGAAATAAAGAAAGAAAGAAAGAAAGAAAGAAAGAAATAAAGAAAGAAAGAAAGAAATAAAGAAAGAAAGAAAGAAAGAAAGAAAAGCGAGAAGATACAGAATCAATAGTAAAAACCAAAAAAGATCAAACGCAATGCAAAAATGAAGACAAGAAAGAAGTGATAACAGGAAACGGAAGTGAAAAACACAAGCAAAATAATAATAATAATAATAATAATAATAATAATAATAATAATAATAATAATAATAATAAAAACAAAATCGAAAGAAAGGAAAAACCAAAAACAGATGAAAGTAAGAAAGACAGTCAAAATCGAAAAATAAAATAAAGTAAGCAGTCAGTACGTGTGCGTGCGCAGAGTGGCGTTCCTACGTGCCTCTATGCGCTCTCTGCATCTCTGTGTGGTTGTGTGACTGGGTATGGAAGGCTTAGGGGCCGGGTTGGAGATAATGTTTGACGGGAAAGTGGTAGCGAACAGTCAGAATGTTAAAGATGAGGAAGAAGAAATAGAATTCTGGGTACCAAGAGAGGGTGGGACGAAAAACGTCTGAGGAGTATAGAGTTGGGGAGGGAGTGTGAGTTTGGATGCAAACGATTCGCAGCTGTCATTACTGTCAGTGTCACCACTCGCTGGTAGGACTTAAATAATAGCAAAGAAACATCAAGACATCACTTGATGGCCGACAGAGAACATGTTCGCATTTAAGATGGATGGATTCGTTGAGACGAGCGTGGAACTAGCGTCAGCTGCCGTCTTTGGCTTGGGTAAGTGAACGGAGAAAGTTTTTTAAAAAAGAAGTCGATTGGACTTAATGGTTTTTAATAGGCAAATATTAGCAAGTCAGAAACGATAGCCTAACTCATTCTGAGATATGCGGGCATGTGCAGAAATGGATAAATTGGATGTAGGCATCTAAGTATGGGAATATGCAGCAGAAACATGTAGCGTAGCAATGGTGGTTTTCTAAGATTAGCTTAGATGTGACACAAGGTCGAAAGTATGGAGCACCCACTGAGCATTGAAATCACTATTCAGTCATTATTTATCTAACGAGAAAAGCTTGCTAACCATAAGACCATGTCGAAGTGGCCATATAGTGTAGCAATGATTAAGATGAGAATTTTAAATTATACAAGGAGGTGCTTGTTTTCGGTCCGACACATTTCCCAAAATCTGAGCAATTGACCAAACACCAACTATTTTTTTTATAATCCCTTTTTTATTTAGCCGGTAACTTTTTATACCTACTCGTAAACACACAGAAACAGGTATTCATACTCACATATATGACGTCCATCTTGATCAGAAGTTTCTCTAAACTATCAACGATATACAAACCTTCTTTTTCCTTTTCAGAGCAAATTAATCATCTAACTCTTAAAGAAGGCAATCTTTCATTAGTCCTTATGGATTGGCGCTACAGAATCACAAAGAAAATCTTTACCAGATATCAGAAACCACATCACTTGAAAACTTCCAACAACTAAAATCGACAGCATGTGTAACTAGAAGGGAAAATGATTATATAATCAAGATTTTGATTTTCTACACAGATTTGGGAGGAAAGATCCATCAGTACTAGAAAGAGCAATAACATTTAGTGGACTTGAGAAATCTATTTCCCGAAAAAAGTTTTAAAGGAAACTATTTTAAAAATTTCAACCTGTACTGATACTAATTATTCAGTAATGAATGACGAATATTTCCTGTAGAGAAACATTTAATTTCACTCATATATATATATATATATATATATATATATATATAGAGAGAGAGAGAGAGAGAGAGAGAGAGAGAGAGAGAGAGAAAGAGAGAGAAACCGCAAACGTTTTTGGTTATAGTGTGGATTTGTTTTAGTATATATGTTATATTTTATTCTTCATATTACTACTACACCTGTTTCCGGTCTCGTGACCTCCTTCAAGCAAATAAAATGAATAAATTTTTAAGTGCGTGGGGGTGTATGTATATGTGTATATAAAAATACGATATATATATATATATGAACATCCACATTATAACCAAACAGCTTGCGGTTTCTCTCTTTTTTAAAATATACATTTTTCTCTCGTTGGAACAACTATAATCTTTTCCATATATATATATATATATATATATATATATATATTAATCATTTCACCCCAAGCAACGCAATGAAAGATAGAGAAGAATAAAAGAACAAGAATTAAGATTGGAATCTTTAGAAGAGTTTAAGCAATCAACAAGTCCTTTCTCACAGGTAAGGTCCATGAAAGTTGTTGCCAATTGCCAGTTTTCCAAAGCTAACGAGATCAGTGCAGGTATACACCAACGCTTTCTCCTCGCTCTTACTGTTTGTTTTTGTTATTTTTTATTAACGATCGACCAAGGAAAATTCTCAGATTATTAGTAAAAATCTATGCAGACAATACAACTGAAAGTACTACCAAAATCCAAAATGATCGTAGCCATACAGTCGATCTCTCATAGGACCTACCTGTTACAGCTCAATGGGGAAATAATTGGCTTGTTAATTCCAATACCTCAAAAACCAAGCTCATATTGATTCATCCCCACCGTTCAAACCCCGAAGTGTATCTAGCTGCAGTTGCGCTCTCAAAGAGTCTCCATGCTTTGAATATCGATTGGGGGTAAAATTCAATCTAAACCTTAAACGGAACTCATGCATACAAGCCATTGCTAACAGAACTTAAAAAATGGTCGGCTCACTGTACCGCCACATGAAGTATCTCACTCCATATGCCGAGTTTTGTCTTTAGAAGAGTTAGATTAGGTCAAAAATGGTATACCGAGTCTAAGAGTAAAATTGTGTAACAGAAGAATTGTCCATCCCACAAAATGTTTAATATCTAAAAACCCACTAAACTAATTGAGTTTCTTTTCCCCAGGTTTTCAGACAAGACGTTTAGCCATCTTGACACAATTTTTCGTAAGAATCACTGAAAAACCCTTTGAGATATTCACCTAAAAAGAGATCAGGTTAAAATCGTTTTCTGTCAGTCCCACTGTCTTCCCAACTAACTCGAATAATTCGAAAATACGCTTTTAAGTAGGCGCCCAAGGGGGTCGTCAGTGATGTTTTGATTTGGTTCATCAGGGAGTTTCGAGTCTTTCAACATCATAGTCCCCATCACCAAATCGACCCAATCAGGGAAGATCAACCCCTGATTCCCCCTTCCACTTAAACGCCAACAGCTACTCTGGCCTTTTTAAAGAATAAGAGGAAGAAAGACCACATATTCCGCACATTCGATTGGATGTTTGAAACAACCAATCCGCTGCGCGAACTATCTTTTAAATGGCCCGCGATGGGGACTGGTTTCTTTTCTTATTTCGGTGGATTGCAGTTTCGATGACTGAGCAATGGTGAGAGAAAAAAGATCACACAGGCCTTCAGTAATGATACCAACATTCATACTCTGGCTTCTATCTTCAAAGTCCATTCAAGAACCATCAAGAGAACGGTGAATAAGTTTTTTAAAGAAAAGAAGGACGAGTAGAGAAGAAAACTGGATCGGAAGATCACAACTGGAAGGTAGATCATCATTTCAACTTAGAGCTAAAGAGATGAATTAGAAAAGATCCAACTTAATTCATAAGATGTTTGGCACGTGAGAGAGGAGTTTCAGCTATGACAGTACAAAGAGCAGTGAAAAGAAAACTTGAAAATTAAATCGTACGTGAAACCTGTAAGGCACATTATTGCTCCAAGACAGAAAGTTAGAACGAAGATCATCTTGAATAAGTTGGAAAACAATCCTGGATATATATATATATATATATATATATATATATATATATATATATATATATATATATATGAACTTTATTTCAATAATTAATGAGCTTCCGATCCTAAGCTATGATTAATTAATGATGAACATGCCATTTTTGTTCATGATCGATTTCATCACGATACTTCTGCTAAGCTTAGAGAGGAATAATACATTCTTATTGCTCAAAGTAGAGTCCAATAGAGTTATAAAAACGTCAGAGAATTCCAGTAAGATGCCTTTAATCATTTCTAAGATACAACGGTTCAGAGCTTAATCTAACAATTGGAAGATTTTGCCGTTACGCGATTTGGAAAATTTTAGTGTTACACCCGGTGTTGTTCTCATATTTGGGCTGGAGGCTGCTCAATACACAGTCCAAAAGTTTTTTTAAACCACAGATTTTTTTTCTGTGGAAAAACTATTGAAAAATATTTTCTAAGCTACAGATTTTTGGGGGAACTAACTGGCCAAAGCTTTTAACTAAAAGACTATTTTTACTCCTTATTTAATCTTTTGAATTCATGTATATACATTTGTAAATACAAATGATTTATCTAACAGACATACCCATGTTTTCTTTATTTTTATTTTGTTACTCTTTGGGAATTCGGATGCTCGTATTTTTAATATAGAAAACTTGTACGACAGAATTACCCCCAACCAATATATATATATATATATATATATATCATAATTCCTCGAATAAGCACTTGCACGAATAATAGAGAAAATCTGTTTTTGATTTTGCACGGCCTCATATTTTTACAAAGGTTCATTGATTTCTTTTGGAATTTCAAGTAATGTTCCTGTCATCGGTTGTGAGATCCTACATATCGTTCTTTTTCATTCATTGCGTCTGTCCATTTGATGCAAGTATTTAAGAATCATAATATTTTTGAAAGACTAATACGTATTCGTGAACATTGATTTATCACTACATTTTAAGTGTTAAAGTTGCTTCACAAGTATGCGCTTCTCTCGAATAATAGTCCCTTATAATTACCCAATTTCTAAATAAGCTATTCAACCGCTTATTCTAGGCAATGCAGAAGTAATAGGTACAAATGGCCAGAAAAAATATACATAGTGTAACTTTAAAAAGAGGTGGTACAATCATAAATCATCTTTTAAGCTAGAAAGCTTTAGAAATTCTAGTAAACTAGCCAACCATGGGTGGAATACAAAGGAGATAAATAAAAAAAGATCCGATTGCAAAATGGAATTTTTTTAAAAAAGCTGATCCTGACAATAATCATAGCAACATCTGAAAGGTTTGTTAGCTATAATAACATTTCCAGACCCCCACCACAAAAAAAAATTAAACCAGATATCGGAAATTATGTTCCGTTGTATTCATACTAAAAAATTCCTTTTGCTTCATTTCAAGCGGAATACATATATATTTCCTTTAATTCCCCACCAATATATTTCCAATACACTTGATTTCAGTTCAAATATTTCAAGAGAGAATTTTTATTAATTTTGTAATTTGGTAAATCCACGAATTTAAATCCACAAAAGTACTAGTTGAATTAAAAAATACACCATATCCATTTTATACATAAGGATTTCATAATTCAGTGGATTATTAGTAGTAGAATGATTATAATTATGTCTATTAGCGAAGGGATTTCGCCAATAATTGCATTAATATTGCTAATTGATTCAAGGTATGATTGACTCTTTGTAATATAAAATATATGCTGCCTATTTTATTATGTTCATATATATATATATATATATATATATATATATATATATATATATATATATATATATATATATATATATCTTTAGTATCTACGTCATTTTGTGAGTACACGTATTTATATATATTTATAAAGTTTATTGTAATAAGAAATAAAGTTGGATTAAAAAAAAATCCATTCAAAAATATATATGTATATATATTAAGCATTTTAGGGATTCTGAATGTTGATTGCTGATTGCAAGTATTCCACAGTTTACTTTTCCGAATAAACGTATAATTACAAATAACTGTCATTATCGAATAAATGTTTAAAACATCTTCAAGCAGTTATGAGATGCTTTGAAAGCAGCTTATTTCCACTGGGAAAGGATCTGGTTATTACGTCGTAAAGAGACTCCATATATGTCTAGTTCATCCGTATCCTTAACAAGAAAGTTTATTAATATTACAGCGGGAAATTATTATTATTATTATTATTATCATTATTATTATTATTATTATTATAAAACTCTTTTATTTTTCAATTGCTGAGACATCTTTGTTATTCAATGATGTTTCAGGTGCGATGACAAGTTTGAAAAATCCCCAAAAGAATCTTGAAACATTTCTGAAGTTTTTAAATGTTTGACAAAATTTATAAATTTTCAAAGATAGCTTTTCCTTCTTAGATAACAAATTTCAATAGCATAGTTTGTCAAATAAAACTAAAATTTATCAAAGAAAGTCAGTTTATTTCACAGTTTCAATTTTTTTTATAAGATATCATTTTTTTTCCGCAAATATCATCGGTTTTCGCAAGTGAAACAAAGAAAAAAATTGAATGATCTTTATTCTCCTGAGAAAATTTATTTATTATTAACCAGCGTTTTATTTAGATTTTATTAACGTTAAAGACTTAAGTTAAAGAAAAACGCCTTTTGCCTAATTTTGATTTTTACAAAAAAAAATTATTTACCACCAAACGACATTTTACTGCAACAAACTGCACCGCAGAAAACGACAACCACATGTGAAATATCTTTACCAAGAGAACTGCCATCGAATGCAACTGTCAAACTTTGAGCTGCTAATTAGATACCATATTTAATTAGATACCTTAATGACAAAACAGAATGGCCCGTGGAAGTAACTGTTGTTAAAAAATAACAATATTTATCAGAAAACAAAAATAAAATAAAAGTATTCTTTTCTTCTTATCATGAGACCAAAACTTCTAGAAAACATATATGCAATTCAAATAAATATTTGGTGACGTTATAGAATTAGATTGAACAATGTCCAGACATCTGAAGACACCTTCTACAGAAACAAGTACAACTGAGGTGGGGGGGGCGGTTGCAACACAAGTTTGTTATTTGACTTTCATGATCATCTTCACCTGAAGCTCGATACTTTACCCTTAAATCGATTTTAGTAATTAACTTCTACCTACGATTCCAAAAGTGGCAAAAAATATGATCCCAAATGCACTTTTACATATATTTTAACTACATACATAAAATCTATCCCTAAATCGATTTGACAGTACATTACATGCTCAAAATAATGGCATTAAATTAATTTTGTGATTCACTTTTACTAGAGTTACAAATTTTTGGCGTAAATGGATTTGTTAGTACTTTTTACGTCCAGTTTGAATAAAGGCGCAACATCTTGTACTAAAGTGGTTCATTAGTTAACTTTCATGTACAGTTTCCTCAAAAGTACCAAATTTCCCCGTAAAATGATTTACTAATACAATTTCCGGACATGTGACATTATACAAAAGATGTTCGTTATGTGACACGACACGAAAACAAACCTTTATCTCTGATAAATTTCTACTTAGTCATTGCCAAATAAATTAATATTAGGAACAAGAAAAATTTTATCACTTTTCTGGAAGGACACGTAGTTACACATTTCAGTCGGCGTCATATATATATATATATATATATATATATATATATATATATATATATAGTTTATTGTATGTTATATTTATGGGTTAAAGTGTAAATATAAAAGTGGATATTATAGTCAAGACCAAGAGGCGACAGTCTGTTTCATGGCCTGATGATTTCGTTTAGCATGAAACAGACTGCCACTTCTAGGTGTTAAATTCAATGTCCACTGTTATATATATATATATATATATATATATATATATATATATATATATATATATATATATATATATATATATATATATATTATATTGTGCAACAGAAACACCTCAACAAATACTTCTCACATGATGGTAAGACATACGCTACATATACACACACACCTTTACATACACACGCACAAACACACACACATAGACACACATATATAATCATCTAGATAATAGGTGAGAAAATAAAATATATTTTTTATAACAATTTGATTTTGCTATGTCGTTTAACCATATGAATGTTATATTTAATTATTTCCCAAAGATCAACAGAGTTTTAAGTTAACTCATCTATGAGTAGCTGACAAGTCATCCATTCTGATAGATAGATAGATAGATAGATAGATAGATAGATAGATAGATAGATAAAGAAGAGAATGTAATAGATAGATAGATAGATAGATAGATAGATAGATAGATAGATAGATAGATACACTATTCTTAAGAAAAACACTGGTTCGCCAAATTATAATTTAAAACAAATTAATAATCTGCATACCTGTTAATTCTATAAGAATATATTCAATTTTAGAACGAGAGCAAAAAAAAAAATGAAAAATGGTTATTTGGGCGCGAGCAGAAATTTCTCCTTTTTTTATTTTAATCCCCTTTATTGTTGTTTGTATTCACTTCTTATTTGGAAATTTTTGAGAATCTTAGCTTTCGGATTTATTATTAGAATATTCCCATATTCTTCCTGAAATTACATCTACAAGACGATGGTTTCGTTTCTGTTTTCTTCCTTATTTTCTTTGTGTATTTTGTGTTTCTTTTCTACAGGGCATTCAAATTTACATCTTTATATATTTTCGTTGTGACTTTATTTTTAGATTTTAAAATAATCCTCTTTCTTTACAACGAGAAAATAATAGGCAGCAAACAATAGCTTCAGCAACTGAATCATAATGTTCCACCATATTGAAATTATCTTTAACGTTTTTATCAACTAAAATCTACTTGCTTGGTCCGCTCGTAAAAATTAGGAAATAATTATTTTTAAAACAGTTTTTTGCTGATTGGCATTTTTGTTTTTATTTACAGATGCCAAGTTTGAAAGCGTACTAAACGTCATTGATAACTGCGTACGATTACGACTTGGGGAAAAGGAGATCAGTAGGACTCGTTTATCAATGACCCTAGAAATAATATGCAGATAACTTTTTAAGAGTTCAGGGATCGATTTGACACTGTATATTATATTATATTATATTATAAACATGACCCCCACGGCTATAATGATAAAAAAGTGTATATTTTTCGATTCTGTCATATGTCGTGGCTTGACAAAAGTCGAATGAATCTTCAAAAATTATAACCGCCCCCACTAAATTTCCCTCCATTTTACAAACGGACCAGTGAACTTAAGTAGTTCCACTTGTTTTTATTTGTGATTGCTTCCTTAAATGTCTATATTGTTTTACACTTTGAATATACGCTCTTTAGCGTAAGAGGGCGTCGTCAGTGATGTTCTGAATTGGGTCATTGGGCAGTTTCGAGTCTTTCAAACATCATACTCCCCCTCACCAAATCGACCCCATCAGAGCTGATCAATCCCTGATGCCCCCCCCCATCTAAATTAACAGCCTGCAGATACTGACTTATATTATAGGTAAACCCTACCCCTCTTGTCACGCATTTGATTGGAAGTTGACCAACAGCCAATCGCAATGGTGTGAGTTCTATTTAAGTTGTTTACGCGGGCTTTTTTACTTTTTCTTTTTTATGTGGATACTCGTCGAATACACGGAAGGTAATTATGTGTTTTCCGTTTTGTTTTCTTTTTTACATTTTTTCTACTTTTTTTTTCAAGTTCCATCTACCCAGCTGATAATTACTTTTAGTAAAGAAAAAATAAAATAAAATAAAACGATAAAATAAAATAAGAAATAGAAAAAAAGGGGCAACTTTAAAATAATTAGAAATTTACATTGTTTTTACGATTAAAATAAATAAATTACGACTTAAAGAGCGTGTTAAAGTTTATTTTCATGTGAAAATATAGATTTTGTAAATGCGTCAGAACACCTTAGTCACTATGGCCAAATCAGTAAAGGGGTTTTCGGTGTCAAACGTAATCACGGTTCAAATCTCATCAGCAGATAATTTTCTGTTTCAGATCAAAGCAGTTTACTTAACCGTCTTAAAATGCCAAACCACTGGGACATTGTAATAAAAAATGGTAAAAAATACAATTGAAAGAGAAACTATTTTTTTTAAAATTGATTTAATTGAATGAATTTAGACAACTTAATGCTATTAAGTTTTTACTATTAAGTTGGTATATAATTATCAGGCGTTTTTTAAACAATATTTATTATGAAAAAAGAAACATAACAATTCAACAATAACATTTTAAATGATTATTCCGGAGCGTATGATTATTGACACGCATTTTTATAACCTGATAATAAGATATTTTTATTAAAAAAAAAAGGAAACGAAACAGCAATTTTTATTAACAAATAACTCGCCTACAAAAACGCCTGATAATTATTCACCAAGCCAATATTAACGTGTAAACAAACAATAAGACTGGGAGAAAAGGTCGGAGACAAAATGTGCTTATCTGAATAAATATGAATACAGTCGATTTATGGCTTTCCGATGGGCAAAGCGTGTCTTATATGTACGACACCTAAGTTGTCAGGTGTCGTACATATAAGACACGTTTTCACTTAAACGACCAGTAAATCTACTTTCAATATCTGTCTATATCTCTGAGATGCATTATGATTATTTACATTATTCGGACTGTTATGTTCATCTTCATTGCCATATTCACAACGTTTCGGCCGTTGTACGCTCCGGCCGGGCTTCTTAAGGTGATTGAAATTTCGAACCGAACCTATTATTTCGTCCACCAGGGTAGATTGTTCTATTTCCACGTGCCATGACTCTTCCGGATGTCTCAGTTATTTCCCTTTAACTTAACACTGCAAGTTTTTGGGTTCACCACTGCTGTAGCCTGGCATTGAACTCACAACTCTTTGGGTTTAGTCACTGGATCTAACCAACGCCTTTATCCACTGGATAAAACTTGAAGAGCTGAGTTAAAGGGAAATAACTGAGACATCCGGCACGTGGAACTAGAACAATCTACTCCGGTGGACAAAATAAAAGGTTCAGTTCGAAATTCTAGTCACCTGAAGAAGACCGGAGCGTACAACGACCGAAACGTTGTGAATATGGCGATTAAGATGAGGACAACAGTCCGAATAATGCAAATAAATCTACTTTCATTTTTCATCTTCTGATCCATGTTGCATAATAATCGGAGAAACTATGCACTGCGATAAAAAAAAAAAAAACAATAATAGTTGCATTTTATACATCAAAATAGTTGTACTTTTGATGTATGAAAATAGTTGCATATTTAGGTATATAAATAGATGCACTTAAGATATAACAAAATACTTATATGTTTTATCTATATCTATAATTCTCACAATGTGTGTGTGTGTGTGTGTGTGTGTGTGTGTGTGTGTGTGTGTGTGTGTGTGTGTGTGTGTGTGTGTGTGTGTGTGTGATCGGATGTTGTTTATGCGTTTCCGCAGTTTTCATCCGATTTCGATGTTTTTTTTTTTGTTTTTTTGTTTTTTTGTTTTTTTTTAATAGATAATTCTTCAGTGTCGGTTTGAGTTCAAACTGACTGGAAAAAATTACAACCTTGAAGGTGAGAAATCGAAAAAACTGATTTTTTTTTACACTTTGCACAAAAATCAAAGGCAAAATTTAATTTTGGATTTGATTTTCTTTTTTTTTTTTTTTGTAAAAGAAACAGCGTACAATCAATTTAGAGAGATGAAATCTAACGCCAAAGATTATTAGAATTATATAAAAAATATAATATAATACATAAATATTATCTTATATTATTATTATGACGATCCATGGAAGAGGTTCCTTCTTTATAAGATTGCTAATGAAAAAAACGGCCCTTTTCAAGGACAACACCCTCCCACCATTCAAATTGTTAACTCCCCACCCCCTCATTTGGGGATGTACCTCATTTGCACCCAATTGTTGTTACTAATAAACTGCTCCAATTGAACGGCAAAAATTCCCAGTAATGAAATACCTGGTCGAAGACGGGTTATACTGCTAGTCTATCAAAACAGTTGCATTTTTGATCTATCAAAATAATTGTATTATTCTAAATCTATCAATTTATTTGTTGCAGGTTATCCTGATGAAGGCCATAGGACACAACGGCTGAAACATTGTGACAACAGCAACAACAAAACTTAGGGTAATAGTCCACATGTAAAAAGTATTTATAATGAAAATTTCAGATCTAATTTCCAATTGATCCACCATTTTATTTGGGAATATATCTATGTTTTATGAAGGAGAGTGCAAATCAGATAACATCGAAAGGGCGACCGACAAACAACAGGTGAAAAACGCGTCTGATTCGAAATGTTTCGTAATGCTTTGCCGTTGGGGAAAATAAACCCAGTTTTATCCGTGTTTTTCCTTCGGGAAGTAAGACTGAAAGAAAAGGAATATAATACGCAAATATTTTGCACTAAACCGCGATTTCAAGCCTATAGTTAGATCAATTTGAAATCATGCCTTTCTCTAGCGGAATAATTAAAAATGCGAGTCGGGAAAAGCAAACATCCGGGGAACAATAACGACGCTTCCTATTTGACATCAAAACAATAAACACGATTAAGGAATTTTTTTTTTTTTAATCATTTCATCCTCAGTAAGGCGGGAATGCCTCTAGTACACAGAGAGTGAAGATGAAAGGGAAAACTGAGAATAGGTACGACTGAGAAAAGGACAAAAGATGAATGAGATTCAAAAAGACAGAAAATGGCGATTGACGTTGCATTTAAATTTATTAAGATTGTAGCTATCTGGGAAGCAAGTAACCAGAAGGGAGTTCCATTGGTGGGAAATTCCAGAAAAGAAATTTAGCTATTTAAACATTAAAAGGATGGGGCCTAGATGCCAATCTTAAATTCATGTATTCGAGGCAGTGGGAAAGAAAGCTCTTTAGAGCAGATGCCATATAAAAATATTTGTAGAAAAGACAGAGGGAAGCTACGTCACATCGGTGAGAAAGTGACTGGTGTCGAGATGCCTGGTCAGGATCTATTACATTGCAGATCCTTCTTTGGATTTTGTCAACGATCTTGAGATGTACAGCAGGAAAGTGAAAATGATTCGGGAAAGATGGCTTCCTTTAGTGTTGTTATCCTTGCTCGTCATTAGGTTTACTAACCACAAAGCTTATTCCGTATTTGTGTTCATATCTTTTTCAATTCAATAACAAGAATGTAAAATTGAAAACGTTCAAAAATAATCTTCAGTCGATTATAAAGGATTTCGCACACACATACACAAATGAAAAAAAAAACATTTTACAGACTGGCATAACGCACTACTACTGAAAACCATTGCAAAGCCTTCCACGAAAATTTGATTGAAAAATTATACGAAAATGTCTCTAAGCAGAATAAACAGTTATTATTTCAATAACAGTATGCTCGGATACAGATGTTTTTTTACGCTTCTTGGGAAAATACTTTATTGATTTTTATAGACGTCCAAGAGGTTATAATGCTATTTTCTTTAATTGTGTAAAGGATGAAAACTACCTTTAATGCAGTGATGCCCAAACATTTCGAATCAATCTTTTCTAAATAACATCATATATATGTCTGAACATTTTAATCACTCAGTTTTATTTTATTTTACTTGCATGTTCAGCTCTTAATTTGGAGTTAAAAAAATATTTAATAATTAAAATTCACAATTCAGACGATATGCTTCATCTTTGATAGAATAATTAAAAGAAGTGTTTACATAGCTAGCTAGCTAGCTAGATAGATAGATAGATAGATAGATAGATAGATAGATCTGAAAGAGTTTACATAGATCTGAACAAATTTAGATAGATAGATAGATAGATAGATAGATAGATAGATCTGAAAGAGTTTACATAGATCTGAACAAATTTAGATAGATAGATAGATAGATCTGAAAAAAAAACCGAGCTAGCTAGCTAGATAGATCTGAATAAACCTTGATAGATAGATAGATAGATAGATAGATAGATAGATAGATAGATAGATAGATAGATAGATCTGAAAAAACCGAGCTAGCTAGATAGATAGATCTGAATAAACCTTGATAGATAGATGATAGATAGATAGATAGATAGATAGATAGATAGATAGATAGATAGATACGAACAATGACAAATAATAATTTCAAAAATACAACCCCACACACGTGGATGTATCCGTACATATTTATTAATGGGGGCAACTCCTTAGCTGATATTTCATTCAAGTTCTTTGTTAGTGCATTTTTAGCACAAAGACTTTGCTCTCTGAAAATATAAACCTTTTATATTCCTTTCCGAATGAGGCTAGTTTGAGGAAATCGTTTCTATAAGAGATAAATTCTTTACTTCCGGTTTTATGATGTGCTGCCCATCGTTTGTTAATGTTCTTATCGTTCAACTAGGGATGGGTTGAGTCTTCATTTGACTCAATATTCAAATATCCATTGACGTCATTTATATCTTTGCACAATATTTTCAAGCTTGAAACTCATCAATAATCAGAAACGGCCATTTGCATGTGTTTTCTGTCTAGAGTGAACTAGAGGAAAGAATTACACCTTCCTATCGACTAAATATCGAATCATAGGATTTTATAGACACCAGCAGGGCCGGCTCATGGTACTAGCAACTCAGGGCGCCATCGAGGCCGAGGACGTCATCATGCCGCCATACCATATGTTTGGGATCTTCCAAAACTAAAGGATTTTATATGTTCTCGAACATATCGTCATATATTTTTTATTTGCTTATATTTAGAATTCAACACGTTATGGTGACTGGCAGTTTTACTCTTTAAGCGATCATCCAACAATATGCTACTTTGTTTTGGGAGATATATATATATATATATATATATATGTGTGTGTGTGTGTGTGTGTGTGTGTGTGTGTGTGTGTGTGTGTGTGTATTTGGGCAGCAATCCTTCTTTCATGCACATTTCATTGAAAACGACAGACAAGGTGCTTTTATTTAGTTTTTTAAAGAAAAGCGTGCGCTCTCGCGAGGAAATTTTTAATAACACCTATTTTATATCTAAGAGGGCATTCGCTAGAGAAATTAAGATAGCAAGAGTCTTTACTAGTTACTTTTTTATAAACAGAAGTTTTAAAAGTATTATCCTCTCGCACGCTTTTCTTTAAAGAATTAAACAATGTAAAGCAAACGCTGATTAATAACGAATTTCCTAATCAATTGTTGGATTTCCACATTAGGCGTTTTCTATCTAAGGTAGCTAATAGCAACGCTGAGAATAGAAACATAAACAATAATATTAATATTTTTTATAAAAATCAGATGAACGAAAATTATAAACAGGATGAATGCAGAATTAAGAACATTATAAAAAATGCATAACACTAGTTGACAATAGCAAAAAAAAATAGATTAATTATTTATTACAAAAAATTTAAAACCTCTAACCTTATAGTTAAAAATAATAATTCACCTCCTAGAACAAAATTAAATAGAGCAAATATCATTTACGAATTTAAATGCCCATTAATGAATTATATTCCTGGTCAATAAAAATTCGTAAATATTTATATAGGCCACAACTTGTTTGACACGCAGACTCACTCTACATCTATCTGACCATAGCTCAATTAGATCTCATTTAAATATTCATGGAGACATACTGGACACTATTCGTAACATATTTGTTGACAACACTAATATAATAGCAACATGCAAAAAAAAAAGGCTAAAAATAATGGAAGCCTTATTAATAAAAACAAAAAAAACAACACTTGATAATATTAACTTGGAACATGGAAATAATATCTTGACCATGTTTTGAAAAATGAAAACATTTTATAAAACATACATACAACAAACTATTTCTTATTTTAACAATTAAAATATAATCCTTGAAAATGGCTAAATGTATAGCCTAAGGCGCTCCGATAACAAGAATATTCGGACAGTTTTTATATAATTTATCATCCGAAAAGAAAAAAATTATTAGATCGCATGAGAAATTGTATAAAAAAAACTAAATAAAAGCACCTTGTCTGTCGTTTTCAATTAAATATATATATATATATATATATATGTGTGTGTGTGTGTGTGTGTGTGTGTGTGTGTGTGTGTGTGTGTGTGTGTAAAACACGGTATACTCTATTAATGAGAACACGATTAGGTAGCTAATAGCCATAATAAAGAGTACTTTACAAATTATTTTGAAAGTGTAACCGACACTAGTTAACTAACGAGGTCTGATAAAAAAAAAATATATTGGCTCTGTTGCTATGGTAAGAGGGCTAAAGAACGCAGAGTGAATCCATTTGGCACAGATTGACCTTGAACTCTGTCATGCATACACACAAAGTTATAACGTTCTCGCTCACTTCCGTTGTTTATAGTAGTGCTTAGAAGGAAAGAGTGTAGCGTGTGGTAGTCTCATCACATCACAGAGGTTCCATGGGTGACATATCTAGTGCAACATTTTTTTTTTTTTTTTTGGCTAAGGACAACATTCGCCAGGTTCGGCAAGTACCATGTTCCCTAGATATCGCCTCTTGCCACTATAATCGCTGGATAAAGTGTGTGACTTCAACACTGGACAACTTCGAAGGATATTAAATTCAGATTAATATGTATTATAGTTTTCTTTTTATATCATCAGTCCAGATACTTTTTTTTATCAGTCTTTGTATAGGGTCCCAAAGGAAGGGACTTGAAGAAAACTAAAATTCCAATCACCGACTTAAGTTATATTACTTGGATATTAAATGTCTTAATATTTAAGTAAAAGCAAGATAGATAGATAGATAGATAGATAGATAGATAGATAGATATGAACAACCTGAGATAGATATGAAACAAACAAAGAAAGAAAGAAAAAAAAGGAAAACGATAAAAATTTAAATATTAGCTAAGGAGTTGCTCCCATTAACAAATGCGTCCATGCTTGTGGGTTTGTATTTTTGAAATTATTATTTGTCGTTGTTTGTTTGTTTGTATCTATCTATCTATCTATCTATCTATCTATCTATCTATCTATCTATCTCAGGTTGTTCATATCTATCTGATAAAAAAAGAAAGTATCAAACTTCGTATACTGTCTCAAAGGAAGTAACTTGAAGAAAACTAAAGTTTCATTCCCCGAGTTAAGTTATATTACATTAATATTAAATGTCTTAATATTTAAATACAGGCATGATAGATAGATAGATAGATAGATAGATAGATAGATTATGAACTTAGAAGTGCACATTGCATCATGACTGTCATGCGATCTTCAGACCATGTCGGTGAGTACAAACGTTCGTCAGTTCTACAGAAACGCACTTCGTAACGAAATAATCATTTCAATTCAATTTTATTTTCATATTCCTATCGAATAAGCACTAAATACCACGATTCACAAAAATATGTTTTTCCTTTTAAATTTTCTAAAATTTAAGCTGCGCTTTAATTTACAATGTAAACTAATCCCCCCACACACACTACGCAAGCCAAAAACTACGTTTATACCAGGTGATAAAGTATATGTTTAGTTACCTGACCAAATTTCAACTATCATATTAAAAGGTTTTATATTCTGACTTACCTTTTTCCTGTGTTGTGTTAAAGTAGTATTTACATACAAAGTTTCAAATAATTGCAAAACAGCCGCGAAAAATAAATTTAATGTATATTTTTACTCATTTTGTCCTTTTATTTTATTATTATTATTATTATTATTATTATTATTTCCTTTGATTTTCTATTGTATACGCATCTCCTTCATAACTTTTTCCACTGATCATGAAAAAAAAATAAGATCACATACATTTTACAAAGATAAAGCTCTTTGTAATGTGTGAGTTGTGAGTATATTTTTTTGTATTTCTTTAAGGCATGGGCTACCAGAAATCCCTTCAATGAGTCTATCGGACCTTTTTCCAGTTAATCCGAGTGCGCCAACTACAACTGGAATTTTTTATGCCTACATTTGTCCTACTTTTTAGATTTCTACTTCATGGTCAATTATTTCTAGATATTTGTCGCAGAACATACATTACGGGTTAACCGAAATTTTTAAATATGTGTGTTTGGTAATTTCTAATTAGTAAGCATTAGTCCTGTGTAGTAAGCATAAAACCTTCGATTTCAGCTTTTAACCTGCACTACGTAACCACTGAGGGGAACGGGGTTTATCCACATCAACTTGTTTGGTACGGGCAGAGTATTAACCATGAAGAGACTTATCTTGCCATCGTTTCTGCTTATTATTAGTAGAATTATTATTATTATTATTATTATTTATCTTGCCTTTTTCTTTTCTTTTTTTGGCGTACGTA
Organism: Acanthosepion pharaonis; assembly: GCA_903632075.3. Classification (NCBI taxonomy): domain Eukaryota; kingdom Metazoa; phylum Mollusca; class Cephalopoda; order Sepiida; family Sepiidae; genus Acanthosepion; species Acanthosepion pharaonis. The sequence continues at coordinate 1,801,376 of CAHIKZ030002966.1, forward strand.
AAGGGATCAATTTACAATAATTTTTCTTTTTTGGCCTGCGTAAAAGGGATCAATTTACAATAATTTTGCGTACCAAATTGAACCCCTACTCTTAAAACATGGAAAATGTCATTTTTGTTATTCGTTAACCGGATAAGGATGAGCGGATGGTGTAAGGGATAACTTCTGGTAATGAGAAATTGGAGAGCTGAGTTCGAATTCCAGCTACTTCGCTACATTCACTTACACGCAAATGCAGTTGCGAAAGGTATGAATCTACCACTATCCTCACCCTATCTATGAATTAAATAGTAGAGCTCCTATATAGGTAACCATTATCATTCTCAATAACTTGTTAATGCGAAAAACTTTCATTCGCAAAAAAAATAAATAGATAGATAGATTGTCAACTCAGAAACCAACATGCATGGTGACTGTTAGTTTCACACTTCAAGCGATCTTCAGTGTATGTTTACAAACGTTCGTCTTTTTTTGTTTAGTTTTCATATTCCTATCGAATAATCATTAAAGATCACGAATCACGAAATTATGTTTTTCGTTTTTAAATTTTCTAAATTTTAAGCAGCGCTTTAATTTGTTATGTAAAATCATTGTAAACTGATCACCGCTACGCAAGCCGGAATCGATACCAGGTGATAAAGTATATTTTAAGATACCTTACCCAATTATTCTTACAATCCAAAATATGCTTCCGTTTTAAATAAACCCCAACATATTGATAAGCCGTTAAAATAGAAGAAATAAAATCGTGATCTGGAGAGCTTAATTGATAAGAATATAAAACAAATGATTATTTCTTAGGGAAATGGACATTTGGCCTTTCTTCAGAAATGCACCGTTTCTGAAGAAATACCAAATGTCCCACTCTTGATATTGAACCAACCTTCTCTCTAAATATAGTAAGTTTTGAACAATATATATATATATATATATATATATATATATATATATATATATATATATATATATATATATCCAAGACATACTAATTCGCTGTATGACAGCTCATCGGTGTGTCTAGATGACTGCCTCAAACAGGATCGAAACCCGCCTGAGTTGGCATCAGTTGGAGATTTTTCCCTAAGCTATCGTCTCCCGGCAGAGAGGAAGGTGAATTTTTACGTATTTATTTTGAATAAACCTGTCAGTGACTCAGAGTGCTCGATTCATAGAAGAGCTTTGCATTATCAGCAGTAGCAGTCACTGTTTACAAATTCGCGATTTCTCTCTAATGTGCTCGATCGAAATTTATTTTTTCGGTGGCGTATATATATTTTTACCTATATATATATATATATATATAGGCAAAAAATTAAAAAAACTTTTCATCAACAAGTTCAAACAAATACTAAATAGATTCTACCAAATTTTCCTTAACGTAAGCGATATATATAGCCAGTTACGTCCCCTGATTTTTTCATTTGTTCAAAACATAAGCGTCAATACGTGAAGATATAAACAGTTAAAAACTTTTTGAAAAGCGAAATAAAAAATGTAAAACAAATTATTTTCTAGAAAAAAAAACACTGAAAATCCAGTTGTAAGTAACAAAGTTTTAATTTTAATATTTTTCTGAAAAAAAAAACATGTAAATAAATACAAATATTGGGTGCTTTTTTTTCCAATTCTTATTTCAGTATATATATATATATATGTGTGTGTGTGTGTGTGTAAATGTAGGTTCCTGCCAAGAACGATCAGAATTATCGAAGTTCGGACGGGCCACGATAGGAGGTGCTAGATGGATTGCCTATACTTTCGATCTACGTTTACACGTGCGTACCGGGGGATACCTGATGGAAGCCGTTACTGCTTAACGTGGACAGCGCAGTTACCAGTTGTAAGTAACAGCGGCATCTGGCTGGAATTGTTTGCGGTAACAGACTATGTGGAACTGACTCAAATCACACTCGTAATTCAATGTAATATGCATCAGACAGGTATCCAGCTAGCCAGTTCATAGGTTACGGGAGAAGAAGAAGAGTATCTCTGCTAACACAATGATACCGAACACAGTGTCTGTCTAGGCTCATTGTGTCGCTAACTAAACCCTGAAGGACCGGCAAAGTGCGGCATGATCTGAAATGTTACAGATCCATTTGCTTCGAGCTGATGGTAGATTTTGGTGTAGCGCAGAAGACATACACCCTAGTTGCCAACAAAACTGGCAGGTATTGGTGCCATAACTGGGGGGGGTCACGTGATTTCAGTAGGGCCACCTAAATAATATGGCGTATGAGTATGAAGATAAATTTCAATTACCCGTACCAGCTAATATTCGCAATGGGTAAGGTGGACAATCTACATAAGTGCATGAATGCAACTAGTTCAGTGGGTATGACGATAAACTACATCCGGCAGCAATGCCGGTGATCGGAAGGTTTTGAGGAGCGTTGAACCACCTCTTAATTACTGTTGTTTCCAGTTCCACCCTGACTCGAGGTTGTAGCACCTGTTAGGATCCCAGCTATGGGCAAATTCTTAACCCCCTAATTGGGTTCAAAACACAAATAAAGTATTAAAAAAGTAGTAAAAATACCAGCAGTACATTTTCACAGTAAAAAATATTACCAGCAATACATTTCTGTAACACAAAAAAAAAGTTACCAGTAATACATCTGTCAAAGAAATTACTAATGCTCCCATTCGTCATTAAATGAACTTTTTGTGATGTTAAGGAACACTCGTTGCCACTTTTGTGGTGCCAACAAATACTCATTGTCATTTTTGTAATGCTCGTTGTAGTAGAGACTTTGTAATCGCAGTACAACTATAGTAACGACGTTGAACAATACTAGTGTCAGACGCCTTCGAATATCACACGCTCTAATAGTACTTGCTCGATAATACTCGCTTGAAATAGTAATCCGTGTAGTGATCCAAACAGAGAAATAGTATAGTGAATAGAGAATAGCGATCCGTATGGTAATGGAAGATAGACTAGGAATAACGATCCAAATAATAGTAGAGGATAGAATAGAGATGAGATCAATCTAGACGTTACGCGACTTCCTACTTATGCGTTTCCTCTATGTTCACATGGTCTAAATTCAATAATGGGATCGCCTGTGTTTGCTTACTGGCGATTTATGTTGGCACAAGTGTCGGCAGCGACACCTTATTCCTATATAACAGACCTATAAGGAGTTGATATGCTGATAAACAAACAACTTGTTCGGATACAGCTGAAAGTTTGATACAAAACCAGCGATGTGCTCAGTCTTACAACGGTGACATGTTCTCCATACGGAGCAAAGGTGATTCTGAATTTCAGTTGAAGGTTTTGGAATCAGTTTACATTAAATACTACCAGCCATCATTCTCTAAATAGAAGGAGTGGTTGTCAAGCGTAAATGTAATTAACCTGTGATTGTTATATATTTTATATAAAAATCGGTCTTTGGTGTTCAATTTTTTTTCCGTTCTATTCATTTCTTGTCCTCGATTGGGCGCTAACGAGCGAGGACCGATAAACCAGTTTAGCTGCCTTTTGTTAATCGTGTTTTGACATTACCATTTTAAGGTAAAGTTTGTTTTTTTTTTCTTAACTTTTTCTTGTAAATATTTCTTCATGTTTTAAGGTCTGCCTTTATTGCCTTCATTTCAATTATATATTCATCAAAGTCCCCCTACCAATATCCATGACAGGTTTTTTTGAATAATTTTTTTTTTTACTAAGTTTAGCCGATTATATTGCAAAGTCAATTAGTGGTTGGGATTTGTTTAGAAAGGCTGCAGTAGTCTTTAAAGCGGATATAGTTTATCAGCCTTGAAAATCAGCATATGAAATCTTGAATCTCTACCTAAGCTAGAACACTGATTACAGACATCGAAATTATATGACTCTTTTTTTTTTTAATCGTTCTGGGTTAATACGGGATTATAATTAATAATGGATTTTTATTAACCTGTAATCATTCTTTTTATGTGCCGTATCACTTCAGGATGTGAGCGATCATGGCTCTCCACATTTTCTTATCCTTTGTTTGTCTTCTTACTATTCCTTCAGGTATCTGTCCTGCCATCCATTTGCACAGGCTTGTTAAGTAGGATACATGATGTTTCATTCTATCCATCTTGCTTTCAATGGATTAACAGCCATATCTCTTTGAAACACCGGTTCTCGTACGGTTACCGAAGTTAAACAACATCGATGGTAACAGATGACCGCTTGAGGATAGTAGATGCTTGGATGTGCGGGTGGTGTAATGGATAACGGCTCGCAACTATAAAGAGCCGAGTTCCAATTCCAGTCAGGTTCATTATATTCACTTACGCCCAAATAACCTTGGATAGAGAGTATGTAAATATAAAAGTTGACATCGAAGTCAACATCCAGAGGCAACAACCTGTTTCATGCTAAACATGTCCACTTTTATCTATCTATCTATCTATCTATCTATCTATCTATCTATCTATCTATCTATCTATCTATCTATCTGTGTGTGCGTGTCATATTAAATTATTGGTGTTCACCGTAAAATCCAGTGTTAATTAATTACAACTAATTAATTCTAAAAATAAAAATCCGTTATTAATTATTAGTTTAGGGAAAATGGGAACGAAAACGACACGAGAAAAGAAAGAAAGAAACGATATTTCTGGGATACATAATGAAGAAAGAAAGCCTAGAGAATCTAACACTCACAGGGCATATATAAATGTAATGAGATACAATTTTAGAATCTTGGTAAGTGGCTGTGTGTATGTGTGTGTGCGCGCACACGCGCGTCCCTGTTTCTCAATGTAACATTAAGTCCAAATTTGCTTTGTCGTGCGAACATATTGTAAACAAAAGTTCCAGAAGTGAGAAAATCCTCGGATTTATGACAGAAATTGTCCAAACAAGTTCAGAGTGCATGCAAAAAAAAAAAAAAAATTCTATTAATTTAAAAGTGAAAAATAAATAAATACTGATATTTTCTTAAGGTAAATCAAATATGTACATGTACTTTTATAGTGAGACGACTTCCAGAGAAAATGTTTGGTCGGACAATAATGTATTTAGTGCACAGGTAAGTCCGTCGACGTGAATTGAGGCCCACCTGCGCTAAAAATATGTAAAATTATGGCCGATAGCAAATGAGAGAGTTTCAATGGCGCGTATTGATAGCGTCTAGGTGTGCCGTAGATGAAGCAACCATGCAGAAACTAGAAAAGCTAAACACTGCGTAGAACTATGAAGGAGGGGGAAAATCACACAACTTATGATTATAGCGAACTGAAAAAGCTATTAGCCCAGTTCAGAAAGCATAGATAAAATTCATTATAAACACCAGAATAAATAGACAAATACAAATATATAAATAAGTTCTTTTCTTCAATCTCTCTCTTACTCCGTGTCTTTTACTATTTATTTCTTTCTTTCTTTCTTTCTCTCTCTCTCTCTCTCTCTCTCTCTCTCTCTCTCTCTCTTTCTCACCCACACATACACTTACATGTTCGCTCCGTTTCTCAGTCTATTTCTCTAATTTTCTCCTTCTCTGTTTTACTCGGAGAAAAGAGAGAGAGAGAGAGAGAGAGAGAGAGAGAGAGAGAGAGAACGGTCCGATTTTCATTTTCTTTGCTCTGTTTCTCCACTTTCACTCACTTCGTTTCCTTCTCTCTTCCTCTTTGTCACTCTCGTTAGATTTGTTTTTGGTCTCCCTCCCACTCCCTCTCTCTTTCTTTCTCTCTCTCTCTCTCTCTCTCATCTTTATATTTTGCTCGCTCTTTTTCTCCGTTTCTTTCTCTTTTCCTATATATATATTTTTTCTCTCTCACACACACAGACAAAATTTCGCTTTGTTCCACAGTCTTCCTCCCTATCTTACTTTCTCTATTTCTCTCTCTCAGAGAAAAGCAAGCAGAGGGAGAAAGAGAGAGAGAACGGCCCGTTTTTTGTTTTGTTTTTTTTGTTTTGTTTTCTTAGGTGTGTTTTTTTTTTTAGTTTTTTTTTCTCACTCTCAATCGATTTGTTTCTTTCTCCCTTTCTCTTTGTCACTCTCACTAACTTTGTTTCTTGCGCTCTCTTTTTCTCTAACTCTTTCTCTCCCCCTCTCTCTTTCTTTCCGCTTTTCTAGCTCGAAAAGCTTCTTCCCTATCTATCTTTTCCTTCTCTCTCTCTCTCTCTCTCTCTCTCCTGTTCACACTTTCTCTCGCTTTCTCTCCGTCTTTCTGCTATTTGTTACTATTGCATTGCGTTTTCGTACATGTGTGGCATCGAAAAAATTATCTTTATTGTATTTTTTGTTTTATCGTTTTCATGACAATCCTCAGCATCAACCCAAAAGAACTTCTTTAGCAATGGCATACAGGAAGAAAATCTTTTTATTCAAAATAAAAATCAAATCTCAAAAATACACAGAAGGGCACGAAAAGATTCTCTTGGCTGACCTACTTTCCAAAATCAGTTATCTGACATTTTGTCATTGAAATACTGATTTTGAAAATTATTCCAGTACCTCCCATGCTCAAGTGTATAGACAAGCAATTATTTTTATTATTAGCAACAGTCAAGGCTGACTATAAGAGTAACAGCCCTTTGCCTCTACTGACTCAGTAGGTAAGGTATTTATGGCAGAATGGCTTCCCGAAGTTTTTACTCGCCCACTTTCTTCTCCATCGACCATCATGGGATACTAGTGACGAGATATCCATCGATAAGAACAAATAGGGAAAAGCGAATTTATGCCTTTCCTAACAGAATTAGCGGGATGTGAAATAAAGTAACTTTATTCGAAAATCAAACTCCGTTCGACAAATCCTCTTTATATGCTGGCAAACATATTTATCGCACACCGCCAGGTACTCATATACAACTACAAATATATCTCAACGTCTACAGACGAAAACAACTGAAAAAGCAGAACGTCGTCTAAAAACACAACTGCATTGGAAACTAAATAATTGGCAACTTTCATCTCAACCACATATGGGAGTGGGTCAGTTTGGAGACTCCATAGCACAGTGTTCACCATTTCTCTCTTATCAATTCTTCCGAAAATTGTGGCTCGTTATAAAGAATTCTTCACAGCTATAATTATATGAGTGGATAGTCTGACGACTTAGTTCTAAAAAGGAACTGCTAGACCCTCATAGATCAAAAACGACGGGGACGTTCACTATTATATATATATATATATATATATATATATATATACTGTTTCGCTGTATCACAGTTCATCAGTGTGGCCAGATGTCCGGTTGCCTCTAGCTAGAATCGAAACCTGGCTGAATTGGCGTCAGTCGGAGATCCCTAAGTCGTTGGCGCACGACAGAGATGAAGGAGAATTAAAGCGTATTTATTTTTAGATAAGCACACAGTGACTGAGAGAACTCGAAAGAGTCCATTACCATTCGCGCGGCCGTATGTAAAAATCATATCTGCCTGCTCATGATGAGAATATGCTGCCATTGCCAAATGAAACACTTCTCATTATACTCACTACTACACACATTAAATGTTGAAGACAGACTAGCTACAAATGTACACGAATGACAAATGTAACCTAATCTACATGGTATCACAGTGCCATCTACCGTAAACTTTCTTTAAACTTAATAACTCAAAAACAAATGATTTGCGGACATATATTTATATGTGCCTTTGTCCTTGTTTTGGTGTGATGATCCCGCCCCTAAAGTTTATAAAAGTATTTTTGATACACCCTGGATATATATATATATATATATATATATATATATATATATATATATATATATATAAAGAAAGAACAGTAAAATATATAATCCTGTGTTAACCATTATAAATATTTTTTATTTTTATTAAAAAAATAGTACTCAATGTAAATTTACAGAGCATTAATATTATAAATTAATTGATTTAAAATATATATTTTTCAGGACTTATTCACAAATGAATGAAATTATTTTAGAAATTTTTTTTTATTAAGAAAAATTCTTGTTAAAACTTTTTTTTTTTACATCTGTTAACCCCCACACTACCACCGCCCATTTATTTAATTCTATGGTATTTCGAGAAATTCATTTTGGGCATCTTTATGTTTTATATTAGTTATCCCCAGAACAACTTGGACAATGTAAATCATCAATTTTATTTTGAAAAAAAGAAACAGGACTTCCAGTAACCGAAAATCTGCTCCGTATCGTAAAATGTAAATTTCAATAAAACTAAGACATTAGTTAATTAGAAAATCTTTTAATTACTTTTTTAAGATATATTATATACACTATTGTCTTAAGAAAAATTCAATTCGATGAATAATGAATTTTTGCAAGAATTGATTTCATCTTTTAACATTTTAATTAGAATAATTTATAAACTTTTAAATATTTTAAAATTCTGTATTAATTTGTAGTGGTTAAATGATTTTGTTATTTTGAAAAGCTATATTTACTAATTATAAATGGGAAAGCTCACTACGCTTCATCGACCCCTAATATTTCAAAAAGAATTATTTTTGTGTATGTAAATGTGCCGATTTTTATAAATACGGGCGTCCATACACAATAATATCAGAAAATGAGAGCGGTAAATTTAAAGCCAAAGAATCTAAAATTCCATAAAACATTAGATTACGAAGAATATTTTCCTAAATTTGTAATATTACTGAGTAGTTAAAAATTATATTCCTGAAGTAATTTTTACAGATTTTATAAAAATCTGTAGAAAAATTAGATAAACTTCAGTCTGACAGTCAAACCCTCAACCTGTCAACATCATAAATAAAGAGCTACCTTCGTGTTAAAAATGCATTTCTGCAATATTTTAAACTTAAATTAATATTTATTAATCAGATTAATTAAACTATAAATCAGTTAATATTCCTCAAAAATGTTTCAGAAAATTATATTTTATTTTGAAAGATTTTTAATAAAGAGAATTGCATTGCGTTGACAGATGACTAAAAATGGCACTAAAATCAGCAATTTTAGTAATTTCAAAGCGAAAATTCCTTCCAGTCAATTTAAATTAGTTTTGAAATACAGTAAAGTAGTTTGCTTATTGGAAATATTAAACTTATCTATTCCAGTAACCGAAAATCTGCTCCGAATCGTAAAATAAAAATTTCAATAAAACTAAGACATTATTTAATTAGAAATGCTTTTAATTGCTTTTATGAATAAGATATATTATAAACACTATGAATTTTTTTTCCATTAATAATGAATCATTACAATGTTTTCATAGAATAATTTATAAAGTTCTAGATCTTTTAAAATTCTGTATTAATTTGTACCGGTTAGATGATATTGTTATTAAGTAAAAACTATATTTACTAATCATAAAAGGGAAGGCTTACTACAAATCAGCGGATTTGATCTTTTTTTTCTTTTTTTGTATAAACGTGCCGATTTTTGTAAATACGGACGTCCATAGACGACATTATCAGAAAATAAGAGTGGTAACTATTGTAAATTTAAAGCCAAAATACTCTCGGATGTAGCTTATGGTCATACTCAGGACAAGCTGCGTCTTACTAACTCTGGTCATCTTGTGAAACTGCTGTCTAACGTTATTGAAATTTTATTTTGGATTCGGCACCCCTTTGAGAATGGAATGCCAAGTTGATAAGAATGGGCATGTTTGACGTCTCTTTGCTTTTAATTAAGGTAACAAAACTACGCGAAATAATTGTGATTTGTATGGAGAGGAAATGCTTAAAAAACAAACAAGCGGTCAATGCTGAGCTCTATGTTGAAGAAATGAACAGTCAATATAGTTAAAATGACCTGACCGGCGACATATTGTGGTTATTCAACATCACACTTCACTAACATGCAATTAAAGAGCTCGGTTGGGAAGTTCTGCCACACCCACCATATTCTCCTGATTTAGCCCCTTCAGACTGGCAACTTGTTCTGTCTCTATTTCAGGGGTGTTTCATTCAACAACGTTGTTTGTGCATAAAACGTGGCTTGATGAATTTTACAAGTCAAAACCTAGTGATTTCTATCGTTGAGACACTGAACAGTTGGTGGATCATTGGCAAGAGGTCGTAAGCAATGAAGGGAAGTACATTGTTGAATGATTCAACAGAATTATTAATACGTAATAAGTCAGTCAGTTATGTGCCATGCGTGATACACGCTTAGGCGATCATGTATATTTCGATACATGACTGACAAGGCAAATTTTTTCCAGCAGTGGGTTGCCATTTCTTTCTGCGGTAGACCAGTTGATATCCAAGGCTATAGAACCCAGTCTGTCCCACTATTTGGCCATAGCTGGGGGTAAAAGAAGAGGATTCATACCTTTCCTAAGGTTATTAGCACGGAAGTGAATGTAATGGATTCGACTGGAATTCGAACTCGGATCTCCAATTCCTCAATCCAAGCCGCTATCCATTACTCCACTGTGCCTCTCAATTATGTGCTATGCGTGATACACGCTTTGGTGATCATTTATGTTTCGATACATGACTGACGAGGCAGTTTTTTTTCCAGCAGTAGGTTGCCATTTCTTTCTGCGGTAGACCAGTTGCCATCCAAGTCTAGAGAACCCGGTCTGTCCTGCTATTTAACCATAGCTGGGGGGAGAAGAGGAGGATTAATACCTTTCCCAAAGGTATTAGCACGTAAGTCAATGTAATGGATTCGACTGGAATTCGAACTCGGCTCTCCGATTCCTCTGTCCGCGCCGCTATCCATAACTACACCGTGCCTCAGTATTAAAATAAATTATTTTAAAAAAATGGACAAATTTATGTAGCAAGCTAATCTAATGTTCGATTTATCTGAATTTAATCTGCAATAGTCAATGCTTTACGTTTGATTTGATTTGATTAATAGTCAACTTCGAATTGATAGCAAACGGGATTATGTTTAAAACTATGTATGTGATGTTGAAAATGAATATATTTTGTTCAGAATTCTTCTCGTTTTGTATGTCTTCTTTCTTCAAGGCCTGAGCGATCATAGCTTTCCACAGTTGACTATCCTTTGTATCTCTAAGCAACGCTTGTAAACTACATCCGACATCAAGGCCTCTGATCGGAACATTGGTGGTTTTGAGGAGCGTGAGACCACTGCTTAATTGCTATTGTTCCCAGGTCCAACCTCAGCCAGGGTATTAGCACCTGTTAGGATCCCAGCTATGGGCAAAATATTTAACCCCCAAACTGGGGTCAAACACTATGAAAGTATAAATATATATTTTTATAGTGAAAATATCAACAATATTTTTTTGTAAAAACAAATAAAATTTTGTAAAGAAAATTACTAATGCTCGCAAGAAAATTAAATTTCGGCATTAAATGACCCATAAGGTGTTGATATGCCGCTAAACAAACAAACAAGCAACACTTGTGCTCTTGCCAGCCTTCCCTATACCTGCTATCCATTTAATTAAAACTCTTTATTTTTGTTATTCTTTGTTTCCCCCTGCTCTTATTATCTTCAGTATATCCTGTGAGTGTTAAAATCACCAAGCTATCTGTTCTCATTATACGCCCGAAAATCTTCAGCTCTTTTCTTATTGTAAATATGTGTCATTTTTGTTACAATTTTCCTTAAAGCTTCCTCGTTTCTCACATGATCAGTCCATGGTATTCTCAGTATCCTTCTATAAAACCACATCTCTGTTGCCTCAAGCCTCCTCTTCATCTGTGAGGAAATTATCCAGTATTATGTAAAGGTCTTTATACCCTCTCATGAGTACATATACAGTGGCACATAAAACAGTAAGAACGAAAGTAAGCAGGGGCAAAAAATCTCTATCCTGCATTCAGCATAAAAAAAACTTCAGGCGCTTGGCTAAAAGGTAAACAGAAATGTCATGAAATAATTTGCAAAAGCTCAGTCTTAGTAAGGACTAATATTATTACAAGGTGAAGGACTATAAAGAAATATCATTGGTTATAATGCTGCTTACATATTTGATAATGGGGGAAAATATATGACAAAGTGGAAAAAATTTTCTTGTGGCGCGTTTCGTCCTTTAGGATTTCATTGGACTAAATTTGTTATGTTGGCGTGACTACGCATGCGCATGAACAAGGGAAGCTTAGAATTTTTTTTTTTTTAATATCTAGCCGATTTCATTTAGATTATTTTTCTTTTGCTTTCCATCACTTTTGTTAGTAAATATCACACACTGTGATAATAGAAGTTCTGCCAGGAATGGTGAACTTTTATATGAGACCGGGCGCAAATTTACTGTAGATAACCTTGCGATCAAAGCACTCTTTTTCGTCCTAGTGATTTTTTTCTCCTTTGATCAGTAGCATTTTTATGTCAAAACTGTGGCCAGTCTCGTTACGATGGGCAACCAATGCATTTGATGTATTGTTTTGTAAAATGTTTATTTTGTGTTCATATAATATTTTATTTAGATTACTTGAGGTTTCTCCTATTTATTTTTTGTGACAATTATTACAGGCGATCGTGTAAATTACGCCTTCAAGTTTTAACTTATTGTTTTGTTTTGTATTGACTTTGTTTTTGCCAAACAAAATAAAATATATAAAAATAAAAATTAAAAATTAAAATTCCCAGCATCTCTTGTGTAGTCACGCCAACATAACAAATTTACTCTGATGAAGTCCTAAAGGTCGAAACGCGTCACAAGAAAACTTTTTCCACTTTGGCATACATTTTTCCCACATATTGTTTCTTATATATTAAAATATATATCGTTATCTCATGACAATGTAATCACCAAACTTTGTCTTTTGGGGCTTAAAATTGTTTTGCCATGTTTCAATACACTCAATCTGTTTACAGTAGATTAAATCTAGAAGATTTTCTGTGATTAAGAATTAATTCAAGTGTAACTGGCAGAATTAGGCAACAAGCTTGTTAGGTAGGCCATTCGTTGTTTTTCGCTGTCCATCTTGTATTCAGTATGTACTGTTAGTGTCAAATTCTCCATGCCCTCTTTCCTCATTAACATGTTTTCACTATGCTATTCTCAACATCCTTCTATAGAGTGGCATCTCCGTTGTCTCAAGTTCCATCTTCATCTGCAGAAATCGTCCGTACGCCTCCCCGGTTTTTTGAACAGGAGTAGAGGTCTATCCTTTGTTTCCTGTTTAGAATTGAGTTTCCGGTTCCTTTTAAAGTCTACTTTCACTCTATACTTCTACGACTGAACTTTGACATTCTGTTCACTAAGTATTGTTTAGTTTTTCTTTTCTCCCCCAATAGGAGTAGATAGGTTCGCCTATTATCCAGTTCACACTCCGCCTCGGTCTTTTGAACATGACTAAAGGTTTATCTCTTGGTTCCTGCTTAGGATTGGGTTTTTGGTTCTTTCTAAATCTACTTTCAAACTATATTTCTAATGCCTCCGACTAAACTGTGAAATATTATTCACTAATTAAATATTGACCCCTTCAAGTCTACAGTTAGAGGTTATCTTTCCAGTATAGACGCAAATACTTCACTTATTGCATTTTCTTACGCCAATCCAATACCACACAGTAAGCCTCTATCTCGATTTACTGCCAGGTCTTGTATTTGCTGAGTATTATTAAAAATATCACTGTCATATAGGAGGATAAATATTACTTGGCGATTCAACGTCCTTTTCTTTGTTTCTAGCGATTCAAATTTATGGTTCTACGCATATTCCTTCCTATTCTTCTTCTTCTTCTTCTCTCTCTCTCTCTCTCCACACACACACACACACACACACACACACACACATACACACACACACTCTGGATTTGTTCAGCCCGATTTCAATGCTAACTCCACAGTTCATTATTTCCAAAAAGACGAGGAAAAAAAGCATAGTTAATCATTTACTCTCGTTAGTCAAACGGCAGATTTGGCGACATTCAAAGGCTGACATGTTCATTTAGCTGCATACACACGAACAGAAGGAAAGGAATTTCGCAATAGAGATTCTGATTACTTATCAGGGAAAGCCTCAGTATCAGTTTTTGCTTCACAAACTTTATAGATGTATCTATCAAGACTTGAAATTCTCTATGATAAAGTCCAAAGAAGAATCTGCAAAATTATTGGCCCTGACCTGGTATCTTCAGTCACATTCCTACATTTGACTTTCAAAAGAAAATAGATACTTTTCCGAAAAGGAAGGAAAATATAATTAAAAAAATATGAGATATTTATAAGTCGACCATTTGTCCTTGCTTTGAATATTAATGCCACATCTGATCTGGCGCTTCTACTAAATATTTAAAGATTCTTGATAAAATCAAAAGAAAAATCTGCAATGTTATTGGTTCTGGCCTGGCATCTCGTAACGTAGCTTCGCTGCGCCATATCTATAAATACTTTCATGGTAATTGTTCTAATCAACTTTTCGCTATGTTACCTAGACATTACGAATTTAAGCGTAGTACTAGACTGGCGGAAAGATCTCATCATTTTACAGCTGAAATTGTTATATGTAACCGTAAGTTCTATGCTAACAGTTTCTTCTATCGCATTTCTCGCTTTTGGAACTCTCGTCCGGCTTCTTGCTTCCCAGTCAACTTTGATCTAAAATTTAAATGCAATGTCAATCGTTATCTTCTGCCTTCTTAATACCTGTTCTTTTATTGTTCTAATAATAGCATTTTCACACATTCCCTAACACTCAGTAATCCCTTATGTCTTAGTGGCTTTATTGTCATACTTTGTATCTAATGATTAAAAAACATATTTAAATAGAATGTATCAGTCAACTTTGATCTTCAAAAATTTAAATGTAATGTCAATCTTTTTTTCTGTTTTCATCCCTGTTATTTTATTGTTCCTCTCTCCTTAATAGTAGTTTTTCTCATATTCTCTCACACTTAGTAACCTCTTGCGTACTAGTGGCTTTATTGCCTTTCTTGGAGTGAAATGATTTTTTTAAACGCAGCGGCCTCGACCGGAATTTGAACAACCTGCCAATACTAGTTTAGTATTTTAATTATTATTATGATTCTTTTCTTGATCCGGGAAGCGGATAATCCGGCACTGTTGGGAAACCAACGCAATCGAAAAATCGGTGACTTACCTTTCTATTCGACAGTGTGACGTGATCTCAGGAATCATTTTTTCTCATTACATCCCAAGTAAGGCAATGAAGTCACTAAGACGCAAGGGGATACTGAGTGTTAAAGACTATAAATAAAACATTATTAGTGAGAGGGAACAAAAAAGAACAAGAATTAAAAAAAAAAAAAACAGAAGATAATTATAGACATTGCATTTAAATTTCTGAAGATCAAAGTTGACTGCAAAGCAAGAAGCCAGAAGAGAGTTCCATAAGCGAGAAGTGCGATAGAAAAAACTCTTAACGTAGAACTTACGATTACATATAGCCATTTGACGCCGATCTAATACTGCGCTTAAATTCATAAAGTCTAGGTACCATAGTGGAAATTCCATCAGAACAGTTACCCTGAAAATATTTATAAGAAAGGCACAGAGAAGCTACGTTACGGCGGTGGGAAAGTGATTGAAGCCGAGATGCCAGGTCAGAACCAATAATATTGCAGATTCTTCTTTTAATTTTTTTCAAGAATCCCTAAATAAATAACAGGAGCGCCAGATCAGATGTGGCAGTAATATTCATCTTAAGGGCGAATGGTAAACTTATAAATATGTAAAATAGATTCTGCAGATAAAAACTGTCTAGCACAACACAGTGAACCAACCTTCCTAGCATCAGATCTAGCATTTGATTCATTATAATCTTTCCACTTCATTCAGTTCCTGCTACTAAACGTTGATGTAACACGTCAATATTAAAATGAGGTCCAATAAAAGCAAAGAAGGCAATTAAGTTTCATGATTTAAGTATCACTTGTTTCTATGTTTTTGTCCACGAATACGTTGAAGAGCAAGGAACTGGCCACGCCGATTTATTCGGCCATTTGGTATTCATACAGTCAGGAGTCAGCCGGCCGATCAGTCAGAATATTCAGTTAGAGAGGGGCTATCGTTGAACGGACGGGGATTGAGACGAAATGATTCTTTCATTCTTTGCTCAATCTTTTATCAAAATAACGAATAAAGTGAGAACTCAGCAACAAATAAAATTTGATGTTTAAAATATAATTTAACGGTCCCCGGGACTAAGATTACGAGCACGGGTCTAAGAAGAATTTATTATTTTATTAATTAATACCAGGAGAGCAACTCATTGCGCCATCTTGGTCTTACGTTTTCCACTGACATGAAGTGAAAAGATTATATTGAATCAATTGCTAGGTCTACTGCTAGGAAAGTTGGTTCACTGTGCCGTGTCAAGCAATTTTTTTCCGTCAGAATTTGTCTTACATATTTATAAATCTACCATCGTCTGTGCATTGAATATTGCTGTCATATCTGGTCTGGAGCTCCTACCACATATCTCGACATTCTTGACAAAATTCAAAGAGGGATCTGTAATGTTATCAATCCTGACCTGGCATCTCGACTTCAGTCCCTTTCCCTTGACCTTAAGGCCTTTTCCTTCTGTTTTTTCTATAATATATATTTCATAGCAGTTGTTCTAATGAGCTCTTCTCCTCAGTACTTCGACCACATGAATTTAAGCGTACTACTAGATCGATAACTTTGTCTCCTCGTCTTACTGTTGAATTAGCTAGATGTAAACGTAAATTATATTTTAATAATTTATTTTCTCGGATTTCTCACCTGTTAAAATTTATTCCGATTTCTTGCTTCCGTGCCGTCTACAATCTTCAAAAATTTAAATGCAATGTCAATCGCCATCTTCTGTCTTCCTGAAAACCGTACTTTTATTGTCCTTTCTCCTTACTAAAAGCTTTTCATTCTCTTTCACTTCCGTTAACCCCCTGTGATCTATTGGCATTATCGCCTAGCTTGTGGTGAAATGATTAAAAAAAAATTACATCGGTAAGCTGTCAAATAGAAATTATTATTATTATTATAATGAATTCAACACACGATGGGCATTCGATCACCTCACGTTGAATCACCGGTTCTCGTGCGATAACCGAAGTTAAGCAACGTCGAGCTTGGGCAGTACCTAGATGGGTGACCGCTTGGGAATTCCAATTCCAGCCAGGTTATTTATATTCACTTATCCACACATTACCGTTAGGCAAGGCATGAATCCACTCCTATTTCCTACAGCTATGGGTTAAATAGTAGAATTTGTCTCAGTAAATCATTATTTTCTCCAAAAGAATTATTACAATCAAAAAATATTTTCGGGCTTTAAATAATCCGGAAAAGTTTGATAATCCGTAAAAAGCAAATCAATCAGTCAATCAAAACAAGATTAGGAATCCGGTAGCAATAGTGGGTGGGTCTTTAGAAAGGTTTAAATCCGTCTGTTCTCCTCCAGCTATGGGTTAAACAACAGGGTACACTTGGCTGGATTTGGGTGTGACATGTCAGTTTTCAAGATGAACTTGACTGCCTGCCATGAAAATCATCATTTAGAGTCCATGCTTCTGCCAGGATACGAACGCCGTTAACTGGCGCTGGAGGCAAATATACAACTATTTCAGTTGTCAATAAAACCAATAGATAATCTTTTATTCACCTGTTTTCTCTAAAATATACATTAACGATGATGGGGATTAATAAACTGCTAGTGGTAGGATTTTCATCGGAGATTTTCACTGTATAATGATTAATATTCACCACTGAATTATGTGCATTGACAAGGAGGGAAATAAATGCTGGAAAAAATTAATTATAGCGTAAAATAAATTTTTTTTTATTATTATTATTCTTCATACGTATTTATTGATGAACCTACACACGAAGGTGGATCGATAAGTCGATAATCTGGCACGTAGTTATTAAATAAATATTGGTCTGAAATTATCACTGTATAATGTTCAATTAAAATTCACTGAATTAAGAAGAAAGGGAGTGATTTTGAAAAATGCTTTTGGTTACATAAAAATAAAAGTATTTTTTATCAAGCTATCAAGGACTTTTTGATGCACCTGCGAATATGTATATTGTATGTATTACCTTTCTCTCTGGTTTTACGATATCTTTTCACACGCTCTGTTTATTTCACTCCTTCTCGAACATACACACACACATACACACACACATAAACACACACGCACACACATATATATATATATATATATATATATATATATATATATATATATTTATCTATCTATTCATTACTTTCTTTGATTACAACAGAAGCCGCTCATATTCAATTAGCATCATTGCCCCTAAGAAAGGCATGAATCCGCTTCGTCTATTCGTCGTCATGCTACACCGGTTAACAGAAAAGTGAAAGGGTGATTAAGTGCTTTGCTAAACCACTTCCCCATAAATAATTCAATGGCCACACGGAGGTGGTAGCAAAAAGCTGTAAGACCTATTGTCAACCATGAGAGGGGTAAATCATTTATGCACAGTTTTTTAACACCATGTCCTTTCAGGACGTAAGTGAGCATGGCTCTCCACACATCCATAATGGGAATCGAACCGTGTCTGCTCGCTGCGTAACTTCTGGTGCTCCCAATGGTCGGTTTTTTAATCCCTCTCTGGTTAAGTACTTCTCCTCAGTGATGAAGAAGTGACTTAAGGGAACAGAAATGTAGTTCTACAAAAGAATGTTGAGGATACCATGGACCAAACATGTGAGCAACGACGAAGTTTTCGAGGAAATGGAAACAAAAAGGAAACATCTACTTGACATTAGAAAGAGACAATTGTGGTTTCTAGGGCACATAATGAGGAAAGAGGGCTAGGAAAATCTGATACTCACAGGACAGATTGAAGGCAAGAGAGTCAAAGAAAACGCATAACATAGTGAGCTTGAGTAAATGAATGGCGGAACAGGTTTTAAGAGAAATAACAGAAAGACGATATTTATTATGAGCTACAACGGACAAGAAGTTGTGGAGAGTCATAATCGCCAACGTCCTGAGGGGCACAGCATATAAAGAAGAAGCTACGTTAAACTATTTTTTTTCTGAATTTCTCGGATAACTTATCATCATTTATTCTACATTTGTATTAATGTCCTCGTGTTTGTTGATATTATCAGAATGTTTCGGCCGCTATACTCTCCGGCTTTCTTCGGGCGCCTGTCAATCCGGTTAAACTTCAGGGTACTTTAAACCGAGCCTATTGTTTAATTTATGGGGGTAGATCGACCTCGTTCCACTGTCCATGTCTATAGACATCTCTGCTTGTTCATTTTTAATACTGCTCAATAGGTTAGATTTTTCACTGCTTTTAGAAAATCAACTCTACACTCCGTATGAA
The DNA here is from genome assembly GCA_903632075.3 of Acanthosepion pharaonis. Taxonomy (NCBI): domain Eukaryota; kingdom Metazoa; phylum Mollusca; class Cephalopoda; order Sepiida; family Sepiidae; genus Acanthosepion; species Acanthosepion pharaonis. The sequence goes on from CAHIKZ030002966.1 coordinate 1,820,501, forward strand.
AGCTTGGGTTTGATATAAGTACTGACACCAAAAATTAGATTTATAGCTTTTACCAATTTCTGAGTATTTAGTTTTAAAGATTGTCTGAAAAAAATGTACGGAAATACTCCATTTTCGCAGGGTTTTGCTTTTAAACTGATTTCAAAATTTTACTATTTCACGAATAAACATAAATAAAGTTCATATATTTTGTATTAGATACATTGGATGCAAGAAATATTCAAACCCGAATTCTAATTAATCACAACAACAGTCCTGAGTCATTGGCAGGGTGTAAAGGTCGTGTAAACTAACGACGGGAGGGACAAACACAATTATTATAAGATATTATGTCTGTATATATATATTTTAACTGTAATGTCTCTAACATTTTCGTATTAACATTTTGCATAAATATCTTACAAAAAACAATTCCAAAATGTTTATGAAGCTGGTGCTTGAACAAACCGGACCCTGTAAAAGACAAGAGTAGGTAGCTAAATTTTTGAGTTTAAACTAGTAAAATATGAAATTTTTAATGGAATATAATATATTGCTTTTCTTAGAGTTTATTGCATTTCGATGAAAATATAATCATCATAGCATATATTTTAATGAACTATAAGTTAAAACTATATATATATATATATATATATATATATATATATATATATATATATGACGTTTTGTATTATATGCTACAATATAAAAAGCTGTATATTTTATTACAGCTTTTAAATTATATATTTTATTAAAAATATGCTAATGTTTTATATATATATATATATATATATATATATATATATATATATATATTACAGTTTTAACTTATAGTTCATTAAAATATATGCTATGATATTTTTTGTTTTATATGCTACTAAAAGTTGTATATATATATATATATTTTTTATATTATATTTCATTGCAATATATATATATATATATATATATATATATATATATATGACGTTTTTGTATTATATGCTACTAAAAAAGCTGTATATTTTATTACAGCTTTATATTATATTTTATTGAAACGTGATATATATATATATATATTACAGTTTTAACTTCATTAAATATATATATATATATATATATATATTGTAATGAAATATAATATAAAATATGGGTACGTGTGGTTAGAACGTTTGCATTCTGACCATGAAATCCGAGTTCGAATCTCACCATTGTCGATTTGTCAGGGAAGGAGACATCCTCGCAATGAAGGGGTCGATTACAGCGTGCCTGAAACCATAACACGTCAAATTGGGTAGACGGCACCCTTATGTGTCGTCGATAGCTGTTCTACCACGAAGTGACGTTTGAGCATGCTGGCCTTGTTCAAATTGTTGATCACACTAGATAACACGCTCTTTCCCAAAAACTAAGGTCTGCTCAGCATAGTTGTTGTATAGGTGTGGAATAAACACAAACTCACCTGAGCAAGCGTCTGCAATAGGGATTGTCTAGTAGACGGTTATCCTCGAATACGAGTGGCCAGCTATAAATAATATATTTTAATTGAATATAAAACAATTTTATAGTGATACAATATAAAACTGTAAAAACGAATACTTAAAATTAAATTTAAATAGGGTATAAATTTTTTAATGGAATATAATACGAAAACTTTTAATGGAATAAAAACAGTAGAATATATGAAAAAATTTTATAGAATATAATGTAAGACCTATTTAAAGAAATAAACATTTTAAAGTGATACAACATAAATCTGTAATGAAACATAAATATTTGATACAATATAAATGCATTGAATATTCCTGTCATATCTGGTCTGGTGCTTCTCCTATGTGTTTAGAGATTCTTAATAAAATCTAAAGTAGAATCTGCAATGTTATCGGTCTCGACCTGGCATTTCAACTTCGGTTACTTTACATCACCGTAACGCAGTTTTCCTGTGATTCCTCTATAAACATTTTCATGGTAATTATTCTGATGAGGTTTCCGATGTTGTTCCTCGACTTTACGAATTTAAGTGCAGTACTAGATTGGCAGCAAAGTCTCATCATTTTACAGTTAAAACTGCTAGCTGCAACCGTAAGTTCTATGCTAACAGTTCCTTCTCTCGTACGTCTTGCTTGTGGATCTCTCTTCTGGCTTATTGCTCTCCAGTCAACTTTGATCTTCAAAAATACAATATCAGTCGTTATTTTATTTTATTATTCTTTTTGCTTTTCATTATCCATATTTTTTCTTTTGGATATATTCTTTCACATTCAGTAACCCCCCTTGTGTCTTAGTGACCTTATTGCCTTTCTTATGATGTAATGATTAAAAAACATATTTTAATGGGATATAATATAAAACTTTTAATGCAATATAAACTGTAAAAATATAAAAACATTTTTCTAGAATGTAACGTAAAATTAATAAGAGATCGGAGACATTATTTAAGTGAGAAAACATTTAGAAATTGCTTTAGGGTAGTTTTTACTGTGCGTAGTTTCGTAGGAAACATTTCTTACAAGCAGACACACACTTAATTTAAAGGTCATGAAGATATTCTTAATCAGCCATCACGTGATACTCAGAGACGTCAACTGAGTTCGTGTTTATTATCCGATTTAGATCAAGATTACAAGATTCAAAATCAATTATTATTTAAATAGCAATACTTTCCAATGCTTTTTTTTATTTATTTAAATTCTACTTAGATTTATGGAGAAAGCTTTTCATCTACAATGTTGGATTAATATATCCGTCGTCTGACATGTAGTTTTTAGCTCAATTTTCATCTGAATTTTCACTGTATAATGATAGATCTACATTATTAATACTTACTGCTGGATTACGTACATGGAAATTGATTATGCTTGAAAATAAATATTTGTTGCGCAAAATATATTCATTTTCATCATTAACCTAAGGACTTTTTGATGTACCTATATATATATATATATATATATATATATATATATATATATATATATATATATATATATAAACATAAAACATTAGGCAGCATATGATTTACATACAAAGAATAATCACACATAGAATTAATCAAGTATCAATGTGATTATTGGCGACATCCATCGCTAGAAAACATAATATATGCATTAAAATCCTGTTCATCCATAGTGCGAGTTTTGATCCTTGAAGAAAAACTTGTTGTCTGTAGTTTTTCAGTTTATTTGATGTTAAAATGCTAGTACTTACGGACAGTCTTCCATCCATCATCAGGCATGTGTTTTTTCCTTATAAAATTAAAAACTTGAGACGATATACCTGTATGTCGACCGAAAGATGTTTTGAATATCTGCTATTATTGACGGTTGTAAGATATCGGAACGTGCAAAGACGCAACGCTAAGTTTTTTCAAAATTTTTTAAGTGAGAATTTTATTTAAATATTTCTTGTGATGTGTTAAATCCACGTATTCTATTTTAACAAGTGTATTCAGTTTTTATGTCATGAACTAAGTATATAGTTCAATAATATAGTGTAAATGTCATAGTAGTAATTTTTTTATAGGAATTTTTTTATGTACTGCGGATCGATAGTTTTTAATAAACATAAAACATTAGGCAGCATATATATATATATATATATATATATATATATATATATATATATATATATATATATATATATATATTTAGATAGATAGATAGATAGATAGATAGATAGATAGATAGATAGATAGATAGATAGAAAATTGGTGCATCAATAAGTCCATAGACAAAAGATGAACATGAATATATATATATATATATATATATATATAGAGAGAGAGAGAGAGAGAGATATAGATATATATTATGAATACTGCACAGATGTTTTAAAATGTTTACAATAGATAGTTTAAAATATTGCAGTTTGTACTAATAGTTTTAATACTTATTTCTTAAAAAATTCTCGACAACACTATAACTTATTTATCTCCCCTGAAACCTTATTCAAGCCAGTTATCTAGTAATCAACTCAGTGTTCTTCATTTCACAAGCAAAAGAAATTAACTTTCAGATCGACGCAGCAATTTTGTCTTTGAAATTGATGAACACTACAATATTTGTCTTAAAATAAACAACAACCTGATGATGACATTCTGTTAATGTCGAAAGTACTCGGAATAAAATAATATGTATCAACACGGTAATTTTCTCCCCCACCCCACCAAAAAAATAGCTTGTCCGTGAATATGAAAGGATCCAATGTCTGAATTATTCAATGAATCATGTCTCAGTATATATATATATATATATATATATATATATATATATATATATATAATGGCAGGCTACTCGTTTCCGAGTACATCCGTCTGTCAGGTCGGCTAGCAAAACTGCCTGTGATTTATACTACAACTATGTCAAGCGAAACTTAGTTAATGTTTCTGTAAGAGAACGCATAATCTGGCGTGATCATTTTTTTAACAAGATCAGCACGGTCAAACGCACGATCACGAAGACTTGTGACTTCGTGCTAGCACAGCCATCGACGGCTTTTGAACAGTTCCTTCAACTCAATTTCACGGACTATGCTTACTCTAACCCGTGATATGGTTTTCAGGCACCTCCCAAAAATAAAAACCGCGTGCTGAAACCGTATCCACAGGCTGCTATAATCAAGAAATCACTTCCCTGAAAAATCGACCAAACACACACACACACACACACACACACACACACACACACACACACACGTCACGTTGAGTGGCTTGAAGTTAGTTCCATCAAACGTCGTGATTTAAAAAGTAATTGCATAAATATACACAGGACAGCCCCTGAAAACGTATGTAGCAAGATTCGAAATTACTCGGGAAGAAAATAATATAAAATAAAAATAAATATGAAATTTGCCAAAACAAAACAAAACGCCTTATCCGGAAATTTTAAAAAATGAAATAAAAAATTGATTGACAGTACTTCTACATATTATTAAACCAAACATGTTTGAGAGAATTTTTGCTACCGAAATTCACCTTAGGATTCATTCCTGTAGTTCACTGCTAATAAGCAGGATTTTTTTTCTCCTGATGATGGCCATGCTGGCCGAAACTAGTCGAGGTACCTAACTGAAATAATAAAACAAAAAAATAATATACAACTCAGTGTGTCTGAAAATTTTAATTTTTTAATATTTTTTATTGTTCAAAACATATATGTGTGTGTATGTGTGTACGCTTGCGTGTGTGTGACTGTGTGTATTGCGTACAATAACAAGCACCAAAAATTACTTAGTGACTTCGATTCAAATCGTAACTGAGTTTCATGCTAAGGTGATCATCAGACAATGACATCCGCACTTGATAGATCCATCCACGGTTACTTTTTTTTTTCTTTGCTTATTTTCTTTTTTTTCCTTCTTTACACGACTATTTTTACGGGTTTGTTTTTTGTGTGATTATTTAAGGTGGTTAGTTTTCTTTGAGCATCTTGGCATCAGATTATCGCCATAGCGTGAAACCCATGTTTGCAATTTAAATCGGAGTCCTTGAGAACTTCTTTTTCTTTTTCTTTTTTATTTTATTTTATTTATTTATTTTTTTTTTTTATCTTTGTTATTGTTACAGCTCCGTCTGCGCTTAATTTCTAGAGACATTGAACACTAATGTTGTTGTTTTTTTTTATGGTAGATATCGGAGTTTTTTTTGGGGGGGGGGTGCTTTTTCGTTTTCGTTCGTTATTTTTCTCCTTTGGCAGTCTTTGTACTGGTAAAATTGTTCTTTGACGCTTTACCGATTATGTGATTTGTTCTGGTTGCCGTAAATGCTTTACCGATTTATAGACATATTTTCATATATATATATATATATATATATATATATATATATATATATATATATATTAATGCCTTCCAGAAACGAAGCAAATTATTAACAGATATAAAATGCCGTTAGAAAAAGAAAGGAGTGTTGAACTGCTATACAATATCTAATCTTCTATATGGCAATGACTGCTAGGCAATCTTCTCACAGGTGAAGAAGAGACTTAAAAGGACATGAAGGTGGTCCTGCCCACAAATGCTATTGACAAAACACGGGAGCTAAGAGGAAGCTTTAAAGAAGATAGAAATTACAAAGAAAATGATATACAGTTGGGAAAAGGTGCTGGGATTTTTGGTGGCACATAATAAGGAAAGAAGGCCTAGTGATTTTGACACTGACAGAACATGCTTGAGGCAAAAGAAACAGCTTAAGAAATAGCGAGTAACCTACTTGACGAGGTTGAGTGAAAATATGTAGAACAAAGACAAGGGATTGATAAATTGATACTTAGAGCAACAAAAGGCAGGAAGTTGTGGAGAGTCATAATCGCCCGCATCTTGAAAGGACATGGTACATAAAAAAAATAAGATTCAGAGAAATAAATATCAGAAGAATCCAGTAATGATGTTCCCAGCGATAACACTGACGAGTTTCGTTTTCATATAAATCGCAGAAATTTACAAAAAACGTCTCGGCACTGAAAAATTGGCGGGAAACAACTGCCCATAATCCAGAAGTTCACCTTTTAGGGTTTGATTTTAAAACTAATGCTTATACCAGGAAATTCACAAAAATTGTTTTAATTATTGTAAAAAAGCTGAATTAAAAATAGTCCTATGGGCATATCACGTTAAAACACCGGTTTCCGTACGATCACTGGTGCTAAGCAATGTCCAGCCTGGTCAATACTTATATGGGTGACCGCTTGGTGGATATCAGGAGTTGTAATCTTCGATGAGCAGGTAGTGTAATGGATAATGGCTCGGAACAGCTAATCGAAGAGCCGAGTTTCTATTCCAGTCGGATTTGTTATATTCACTTACGCGCAATTACCCTTGGAAAAGGTATGAATCCATCTCGTCTCCCCCTGGCTATTGGTTAACTAGTAGAACTTGTTATTTATAACCCTTACTATCAAAAAAAAAAAAATGATTCATATGATCTAAAAAATATTTTCTGACTTTAACCCCTTCTCCGTCACTAATTTTTGGAAAAACGTTTCATTTTCAGACATTTTTTTTTATTTGTTTTTAATATAGTGACTAAGAAATTAAAATACCTTGAATT
>CAHIKZ030002966.1:1837500-1862500 GCA_903632075.3 Acanthosepion pharaonis
ACAATATCCTTACAGAGGAAGAAGAGACTTAAAACAAGAGAAATGTGGTTCTACAGAAGAATGCTGAGAATACCATGGATTGAACATGAGTAATAAGGAAGTTTTAGGGAAAATGGCAACTAAAAGTACTTTTATACTTAGAATCAGAAAGAGAAAGTTGAAATTGCTAGGGTACATAAGGAGAAAAGAGGGCTTGGAGAATTTGATACTCACAGGACATGTAGAAGGCAAGAGGGATATATGAAAGCATGAACAACCTACCTAAATGGTATAAATGGTTGGCAGAACCAGGATTAAGAGAGATAGCAAAAAAAACAAAAAAAAACAAGCTTTACTAAAAGCTACAACAGACAGGAAGTTGTGGAGAGACATGATTATGAGACATATTATGATTGCTAGTTTAAGAAAAAGCAACAGAAACAAAACCAACAAAAATACAAGACAATCGGGGAAAAAAACTTGTTAGAAACAAAGAAATGAATAATGAACTGTTACGTAATATCAGTTTTCCTATATGGCAGTGGAAACTGGACAATCTCTCCAGACATGAAAAGACTTGAAGCAACATAAATATGGTTCTACAGAAGGATGCTGAGAATTCCATAGATCGAGCATATAAACAATGACAAAGATTTAGAGAAAAATGGAAACAAAACTTAGTCTTATATTTAACATCAGGAGGAGACAGTTGACATTTCTAGGTCAACTAATGAAAAAAGTGGGCTTGGAAAATTTGATACCCACAGGACAGGCTGAAGTAAAAAGAAACAGAGGAAAACGACACATAACCTACCTAGTAAGTTTGAGTAAATCGATGGCATAGCTGGGTTTAGGAGAGATAGCGTAAAGCCAAAATTTATTAAGGGCTACAAAAGAAAGGAAATTGTGGAGAACCATGTCCAGCTACGTCCTGAAAGGACGGGGCAGATACAAGAAGAAAAAGTTTTAAGACAAAGTCTTTCTTGTGTGAAATAATCAAAGACAGAAATCATTCCGATAATCGAGTCTGCATTCAACTGCACGATTAATAATGTCCTATAAAATCTACGATATACTGTATTCTATAAATAGATAAATGTATGGACTCCCATGCAGACACTCCCTGCACTAATTTATACTTAAATCTGTGCACAATTTTACCACTGATTTTTGAAAATATATTAGAGGTGTGCAAAAGTTTCCGGCGTTTTTACTATGTTTTTATTTTAAAAAATCTCAGTCTACTGTACAACTTTAAAAGAGAGAGAGAGAGAGAGAGAGAGAAAACGCGATGTAAACTTTTGAACATATTTAATAATAATAATTAGAGTGATATTTGCATAAACCTCAAACAAATTTTGTACAAACTATGTGGGTCGGATTATACTCTTTGATTTTAGTATAAAATATGGCTTAAATTTAAAACTAAGTGTCTCTGTCTCTTCAGCATTCCTCAATGTAAAATTGAAACTGGCGTTTGTTTTATTTCCATCGATAAACCCATTATTAACCTGACGAAGTCCTTTGGGAAGACGAAACACGGAACGCAGAATGTTTTTTGTTTTTTTCATTTTGTCATTCGATTACCCATCAATAGTCTGATATATTGATTCGTGTATCTTATCTTCCATAAAATATGATTATGAAAATAAACATTATCTATGATATGTTTCAAATTCTAAAACATCGAAGCTAAAAACAAAATCTGTACAAGACGTTAAAATTTGCAAAAGAAATGACCCGGAAGAGATGAAAATAGATTCTCTCTCGGTTTTTTCTTTTTGCTTGGCATTTGAACTCTATAGAATTTTTTTCGGCTTAGGAATTAGCAATATAAAGTAAGGATAAAACGAAAAACGACTGGCAGAAATTACTAGTGAAAATGTTTTAGCACAGAGTTCAAGTAATTTAAGACTATTACTATGTAGTCAAACAAAGAAAGGCAAACAATTCGACGTGAGGATTTACAACAGAGATGAGGCAATAAGACAGCCGATTTACGCCGCGTCTCGCCGTAAACTTATTTGTTAAGGCATTGTTCATAAAAGACTAGCTTCCGGGATATGGGATACGCGTTTAGGTTAAGGCAATTTGAACCCAATTTAGTACGGACTATCGTATGTTGTATAAGAAAACCCGTTAGGATCGCAGTATAGATTCTTAACGTGTCTATTTCGAAAGAGATCTCAAATTTTCGTAATCTGGTGGTATTACTTTTTATATACCAAGACTATTATTGAAGAGATAAGGACAAATTTCTGCGATGATAATATAACACTTGTAAAACATTATCAAATATCCATTTTGAAATGATTTGGCTTAAGTATTTGTATTCCTTGTGTTGGGTATTTGTACTTCTTTCTCCTCGATAGTTATACTCTTTTTCGTATTTATAGTCTCTCTCTCTCTTCCTCTCATTCTCTCTATCTCTCTCTCTCTTCCATATTTGTCCTTACTTTTGGGCTTATATATTTCACTTCGGTATTTGTATTTATTCCATTCGATATTTGTACTTTCTTTTTGGTATTTTGTACTCTTTTCTCTTCAGTATATGTACTTTTCATTGCTATTTTATATCATTCTCTTCAGCCAATGTTGGTCTTTCTTTTCGATTTTTTACTTCTTTATCTTCGATGTTTATGGTTCTTTTTGTTCGATAGTTGTACTTAATCTTCGGTATTTGTACTTCTTTATCTTCGGTATTTGTACTTCTTTATCTTCGGTATTTGTACTTCCTTATCTTCGATATTCATTGTTCTTTCTCTTCCATATTCGCGCTTCTTTCTTTTCGATACTTGTACTTTGTTTAATTTCGCTACTTGTACTTCGTTATTTTCGCTATACGTACTTTCCTTCTCTTTAGTATTTGCACTTCTTATGACAATGCACTCTCGAATATTTTTTGTCTGGTTGCCTTTGCAGTTGAAGACGAACTGGTTAGAATTTCAAGTGCATACTCTCTTGACTGAAACCCTTTTCCGTGTTTGTCATTTTCGGACCTGATCATACAGGTATTGTGTAGTCACTTGCTAGGAAATGACAGTGTCTCTCTTGGGAACACTGTAAATATTCACACAGAGTTGGGTATACCAACAATATAAGTAATATTACAGCTCTTCTGTAAGGTGTTAAATTAAATTTGATACAGATTAACCATAGTACTTTTATTAAGTAAAAACAAAAGCGCTGAAAATCGAATGTTTTTTTTCTAAAGGAAAGGTGTTCGGTTTTCGGAGTTTTCCCCTTATCGGAATCTCGGATAATAGATCGTGTACTCGTATAAAAGAAACAGTCTTCGAGTATTCAAAGATTTCTTCCCTTCGACACAGATTTATCATTTCTAATAAATCTTTGTTTCCAACGAAAGTTCGACTTTTCTTATTATTTAGTTTAGTTTCTGGAAGGCATCTTTCTCTTTTTTAATGTCTCTTTAGATTTCTGTATCACTTTTTGCATCGTCTGTTATAAAATTTCCCAGATAGTTACATTTCTTTATTTGCTTTATCTTGTCATCTTCAAGTGTAACCACTGAGATCAGAAGGTGCATTGGGATAGCCAAAAATGCATTCCAAAAGCTAAGCAGAGTATTAAGAAACAGAAAAACTTCGTTAGAAATAAATAAAAAAGTACAGAACTCTTACGTGATACCCATCCTCCTATATATCAGTGAATTCTGGACAATCTCCTCACAGAGGAAGAAGAGACTTGAAGCAACAGAAATGTGCTTATATATAGAAAGATTCTGAGGATACCATGGACCGAATATATGAGCAAGGATAAAGTTTTGAAGGAAATGTAAGCAAAAAGGAAATTTATACTTAACATCAGGAAAGGACAGTTGAAATTTAAAGGGTGCATAATGAGGAAAGAGGGCTTGGAAAATTTGATACTCACAGGACAAGTTGAAGGCAAGAGGGTGAGAGGAAAACAACGCTTAACATAGAGCGTGAATAAATGGATGGCGGAACAGGTCGTAGGAGAAATAACAAAAATACAAAATTTATTAAGAGCTACAAAGGACAGGATATTGTGGAGAGCCATGACTATGTGCTGAGAGGACACAATACATAAAAAAGAGTTCGTAGTTCGCATCTTGGGCTGTCCCTCTTTCTAATGATCAAAATTCTGTCTTCTTACAATTGATAGTCCTTTTTTCACCCTTTCTTTTCTGTCTTTTTATCTTCTTATACTTGACGCTTAGTCCTTCCGTCTTGATTTCTTTTACTAATTTGTCTAGAAGTACCTGCAGTTTTATTTCTGTAGCTACCATCAACATCGTGTCATCTGCGCATGTCCTGTTGTTAGGATTGTGTTCACCACTAATAGGTACTAATAGCTCTCTTGGGATCACTCCGCTATGCAGATTAAATAAATCCAAAGACCAGACGCATCTTACTGTTACGCTTTTTTTTCTACTTCTTTTTTTGCGTGCTTACTCTATTTTCTTTCTCTACAGTCCAAGAAGAGACTTGAAGAAAATAGAGATATGATTCCACAGAAGGATACTAAGAATACTACGGACGGATCATGTGAGCAACAAGAAGGTTTTAAGAAAAATGGGAACTAAAAGATCAGAAAGGATTGTATACACCACTAATAAGTACTAATAGCTCTCTTGGGATCGCTCCGCTATGCAGATTAAATAAATCCAAAGAAATTTTGGGGACATATAATGGAGAAAGGTGTGGAGAATTTGATACTCACAGGATATATTAAAGTTATGTAGGGCAGTGTGAAACAACGAGTAGCCAACCTAATAATATTGTGTAAATAGATAACAGTAAAAAGAACTGGAGGGGGATAATAAGAGAAGAAATATTGTTTAGAGCTACAAAGAGTAGAACGTTGTGCACAGTGATGATCACCCAAATCCAGAATGCACACGACACATAAAAAAAAGAGATTCGCGTTACAAATGCACTGCTTACCTCCCACTTGCCCTAAACGGCAGCGTTTTTCTCTTTAACATATAACAATTGTAGAGGGGCGCTTCGACCGGGTGTAATGGTTAGCAAGCTTGTCGCGTTAGGTCAGTTTCGACTGGATAGTGAATTCGATCCTCACTCGGTGCCTTACACTTTCGGCCAAGTGCCACATCTAAGCTACGCTTAGAAAATCATCTTGGCCACTTCAACGTGGTGTAATGGTTAACAAGCTTTCCGTGCTAGATCAAATTTAGACTGAATAGTGCGTTCGATCATCACTGGGCGCTCCACACATTCGGCCTTGTGCCACATCTAAGCTACGCTTAGAAAATCATCTTGGCCACTTCAGCGTGGTGTAATGGTTAACAAGCTTGCCGCGCTAGATCAATTTAGACTGAATAGTGTGTTCGATCATCACTGGGCGCTCCACACATTCGGCCTTGTGCCACATCTAAGCTACGCTTAGAAAATCATCTTGGCCACTTCGACGTGATGTAATGGTTAACAAGCTTGCCGCGCTAGATCAATTTAGACTGAATAGTGTGTTCGATCATCACTGGGCGCTCCACACATTCGGCCTTGTGCCACATCTATTCTACGCTTAGAAAATCATCTTGCCACTTCAACGTGGTGTAATGGTTAACAAGCTTGCCGCGCTAGATCAATTTAGACTGAATAATGAGTTCGATCCTCACTGGGTGCCTCATACTCTCGGTATTGTACCATATCTAAGCTTCGCTTAGAAAATCACTATAACAATTCTATAGATTTCACTTTCTTTACTATTTGTGTTTGTAAACTCATTCTCTATATGTTCAGACCATTTTCGTCTTATAAATGCTTTGTCAACTGACCTCCTCGACGACTTGGTCGAGATTTCTACTATTCAGTTAATAAAACACACTTCTCTTTTGCATACTTACCTTCAAAATAAATCGTTGTAAGCCGAGCCAGCTGTACACAAGGCGAAGAGAAGTTTTTAATATATGCAAATTAATTCTTTGGAGTGGCGAGTTTGCTTTCTGCGTTCGAACGAAACTGCCTTTGATGTCTGACTGCACGCTTCGCTTCCGATGGGCCGTCAGATCATCACGCCCGAGCTAATCCATACAACCACATTCAGCGTCATGGACAGATTTTACGCCTGCCTACACTTACTCTGTAGGTAATTTTCATCAAGTTGAAACTATATATAGACATTTGGTTCTTACGATCCAGAATAGCCATATTTTTTATATGAGTCTTTCAAGGGAAGGTGATAGAGGATAGACTGGGTGGAGATGTTGCACGGGAAGATGAAGAATTAGTTTTGCTTCACTGCATATTTCACCAAATAAAATTGTGTCACTTCGTTTCGACCACACACACAAACATGGACGCATAAACACCTAGCCTCTGTTGGTGTGTGCATGCGTATGGGTATATATGTATTTGGGCATGCACATGCGCATGCTCACAACAGATTGAATGAACAATTGTTGATGGTAGATAAGGTTATGTAAGTGCGCATGTGCATATATACTAATGCACGTATGATTAGCGTATTTGACAAGATTAGTTCTTTTTATCTGTATCTTTTTCAGATAGGTAGATAATCCTATAAAAACTGAGATAGATAGATAGATAGATAGATAGATAGATAGATAGATAGATAGATGCGAACAATGACAAATAAAATTTTCAAAAATACAAACCCACAAACGTGGACGAATTCGTACAAATTTGTTAAGGAAAGCAACTTCTTAGTTGATAGTTAATGCAAGTTCTTTGTGAGTGCATTTTTAGCATAAAGACTTTGCTCTCTGAAAATATAAACCTTTTATATTCCTTTCCGAATGAGGCCAGTTTTGAGGAAATCGTTTTTAAAAGCGATAAATAATTTACTTCCGGTTTTATGATGTGCTGCCCATCGTTTGTTAATGTTCTTATCGTTCAACTAGGGATGGGTTGAGTCTTCATTTGACTCAATATCCAAATATCCATTGACGTCATTTATATCTTTGCACAATGTTTTCAAGCTTGAAACTCATCAATAATCAGAAACGGCCATTTGCATGTGTTTTCCGTCTGGAGTGAACTAGAGGAAAGAATTACACCTTCCTGTCGACTAAATATCGAATCATAGGATTTTATAGACACCAGCCGGGCCGGCTCAAGGTACTAGCAACTCAGGGCGCCATCGAGGCCGAGGACGTCATCATACCATCATGTCATGTGTTTGGGATCTTCCAAAACTAAAGCTTATAAAAATATACTTGCAGTCGTTCATGATTCAAGACAGATTAAAATTCTTTGACTATTTTGTGAATAGAAAATGATCTTGTAAAGAAGATAGGTATAGAAAGTGCCATAAAAAGTTTTGCAGATCTAAAAGCTAGAAAAATGTTTTATATAGGATAATGAATATTTTTTTAAATTTATATTAAGTTGTATCTCATAATAAACTCGTTATTCTATATTTTCAATTTTTCTCCTTTTGAAAATTTAAAAAAAATTATACTTGTAAAGGCGCCGAAGTTCAGCTTAACCAGGTTACCTGCAACCATATGGCCGTTACCAGTCTGCCCAAACACATCTTAATACCTATTTTTTATTTGCTTATATTTATTTTGAGCTATGTTCAACATTCTGTAAGCAATTGTTAATATTAATCTTTTTTTTTCTTTTTTGACTAACCTCATAGGATGTACTTTATGTTTTTCGTAACTCACCCACGGCGTTATAGGAAGACTGTGAGTACCTATTTATTGCTTCACCTGAGCATTTCTTCATAGCATCAATCTAATGCTTTTGAGCTGAGCCGTATCATTTGCATAAAATCATTTTCGCCCTTCATTACTTATTAAATAATTAAATGATTCATTCATTAAATCATTTTCAAAATTAATCAAAAAACTTGATTTTTTTTTATTTATTTTTTTCAAAGATTAGCTTTTAAATCTTTTATAAATGTCTAATATGTGGAAGAGGTTCATAGCTCTCATTCAGAAATATGAATACAAGCGGAAAGAAAAAATAAATATATTTAGAATCAAAACAAAAACATTTTAAATGTAGGATAAAGCGTTAAATTTATGAGATGGTCACATAAAAAAATGGCAAATCAGAAATTTTAAAACTTAATATCTGATTTAGCCATCCACACTTAACATATGATTCATTCCGCACCCGCACACTTTTTATTTTCTTTCTATCTATCTATCTATCTATCTCGATATATATATATATATATATATATATATAAGAAGAAGAAGACGAAGACTTTCTTATTATCATAATGCTCTGTAGCCTACATTGAGCTCCTCTTGGATTTATATACTCCTCGGAATTATCCCTTCCCGTCAAAAACTGGTAAGAGGTATAATTATAATATATATATATATATATATGTGTGTGTGTGTGTGTGTGTGTGTGTGTGTGTGTGTGTGTGTGTTTATTTATAATATATATATGTGTGTATGTCAAAATTCAGATATTACTAAAAAGTATATCTGTAAAAGATATGAATAAAGACAAAAGGAAAACATATCTTAGCCTGATGAATATTTATGAGCGTTCTTAAATTCAAAAATTCTAAAAACTAACGATATTTTTACTTTTGTATATAAATAATTGTTGGCAAATAAAATCCTTACATTTGCCTTGATAAAGTTCCACAGATGACGAAACCGGTCGACTAAGATTAGTTTTCCTTTTGATATATATATATATATATATATATATATATATATATATATATATATTATAATTATTTTTTTTTTAAAATATGATTCCTTTTCTCAAACAATGTTTAGAGCCTCAACATCGCTTGAGAATGAAACTGTACTATAATTTTATGTTTAATATTGAAATTAAACTTTAGGTCTTGAGTCAAGTTTCGAAACAGTAATTTCTGTGTCGCGATGGAATCATATTTTTTTAAAATAATTATAATTTAATCTCTACTTCTGTATCGAGCACGGTTTTTTAAAAATAAAAACATAAATACTAAAGAACTTTGAAACCATTAATCTAACTTCTTTCCTATTACATCAATACACACACACACACATTATATAATTTTTTGTCATCATATTTTTTCAAAAGTTTTTACAGGATATTTTTTATAGGACGTGTGTGATTGCAATTTATTTTATTACTCTCAGTACATCCAATTATGAGATATGCCAAACGGTTGAATATTTTTTTTTAAATATAACTTCAGTACATTTTTATATACCAACACCCACGTGCGCGCGAACGCACACACACACACATACACATATATATATATATATGTGTGTGTGTGCGTGCGTGCGTGTGTGTGTGTGTGTGTGTGTGTGTGTGTGTGTGTGTGTGTGTGTGTGTGTGTGAAAAGTGTATATAAATATAAATAAATATATATATGTATAATTATTTCTATATTATATGCGTGGTACTTATTAGAAAGCGCTCAATATCAGAGATAGAGCTAACATATTTGGTTGGATAGATGTGAGTTTGTGATCCTGGGTTTCACGATCGCTAAAGCGTGAAACCCAGGGTCACAAACTCACATCTATCCAACCAAAAGAAAAGTGCGAAGTAAAGTTTTAGCATAGAACTTAGGGTTACATCTAACCATTGCAACAGTAAAAAGGTAAGACCTTCCCGCTAATCTAAAACTTTACTTAAATTTGTAAAGTCTAGGAAAGCGATATTTATTCTGTACAATACAGAAATGTGGCACAAGGCCGTAGGGGTGATTGTGGAAAGGACGGTATTCTTCTGTCTTAACTATAACTTAGCTAGCCGCAAACGCTGACCCCATCGCACAAACAATATTCCTTACACCAAAACAACACATTCATACGTACCTTTCTTACTACATCCACCATAATGTCTCAATGAAAATACTAACTAGTCCCCATCTTTACAATTCATTGTCTGTTGGGGAGAGGAATAAAGCAACAATTCTAAAAACTAGCCCCAATGAAGTCTAGGAAAAGCTCAACACAAAAATTACAATGGAAATTTTTATAGAAAAAGCCCAGAAGAGCTACATTACGGCGTTTGGAAAATGACTGAAGCCGTAATGACAGGTTAGGACCAACTGCAGATTCTTCTTTATATTATATCAAGAATCTCTAAATAAATATTAGAAGCACCAGACCAGATGTAACAGCAATGTTCAGTGCTTGGATGAATGGTAGCTTTATAAGTGTGTAAGATAGATTCTGACGAGAAAGAATGTCTAGCACGACACAGGGAACCACATTTCCTAGCAGAAATACTAGCAATTGATTCATTATAATTTTTCGATTTCATTTTGGAGGAAAACGTTAGACCGGGGAAGCACAAAGAGTCACTGTCATGGAGGTTAGCATCAGCCATGTTTTTCTTGTCCACAGTTTACAGCAGATGATAGGCCATTTTGAGATCGGCTGTCAATTTAACCATATCGAATCGATCAGACTTACCATGAAGCCAGGATTATATATATATATATATATATATATATATATATATATATATATATATATATATATATATATATGATGAGCTGTGATACAGTGAAACAATCTGTCTGCAGATAACGATTTAATGGTCCCGAAAATTAATTCGGTTGAGCTCTCGAGGGAGAAAGGAATTTGTAAATAGTCACTATTACTGCTGCTAATACATTGGGTTTGAATACTTCTAAAGTTTTTTTCATTCTATTTCATTCTCAATATCCCTTTGCGTCTTAGTGGCATTATCGTCTTGTTTTGAAGCTAATATATATATATATATATATATATATATATATATATATATATATATATATATATATATATATATATTGTGTATTTGGGCAGCAATACTTTTATATTAGTTTCATTAAAAACGACTGGCAAGATAAGAATATGCTGCCATTGCTAAATTGAACACTTCTCCAGTTTACTCACTACCACACACATTAAATGTTGAAGACAGACTAGCCACGAATGTACACGATTGACAAATGTAACCTAGTCTACATGGTAATACAGTGCCATCTACCGTAAACTTTCTTTAAAATAACACAAAAACGAATGATTTGCGAACATATATTTATATGGGCTTTTGTCCTTGTTTTTGTGTGATGATCCCCCCCTAAAGTTTATAAAAGTATTTTGATACACCTGGATATATATATATATATATATATATATATATATATATATATATATATATATATATATATAGCTATCACTCGTATTCAAGGATACCCGTCTACTGGGCAGCTAGCCAGTCCCTATTGCAGACGCTCGCTCAGGCACATTTTGTGTTTACTCAACACCCATAGAGCCCACCTGTGGTTTATACGCAACTTTTCTTCATTTTGTAGCTTTTTTTTGTATGTGTTTTTCATTCAGAATTTTATCATTTCCATCATTTATAGCCGAGTTGACGCTCTGCTATGGGCTCGTAAGTGATTCTTAAAGCCAGCTTCACTTTTACAATCTCTCTTACACACGTGGCAAGCGTCATGTTTGTCTATATTACCTATGTAACTTGACCGTCCCTGTGTACAATCATGAGATGCTTGTGTACCGCAAAAGACTTACAAATCTACCTTTTCTAGGCCCTTCCCTAATGAATGAGTGAGCTGTGCATCCTTAGGTAAGGCTGCTCAGACACTAAGGACTCTGCCGAAGCATTTTGCTCTTCGGTCAACAAAATCAACGACGTTAAGAAAAGCACTAAGCCTCCCACATGTAAATTTGTGACTATGTACTTCCAGTCATGTCAAGTCTGCACACATTGCCACGTTTCTATCGCCACATTTCCATTGCCGGGGTCTTTTGAAGAGATATATGCATATGTAGATGGCAATGCTACATGCCTGTTCTAAACATATAGCATCCTCTCCATCCGTTTAATCTGATGCTGAATGACAAGCCGAAGCAAGAAGACTGAACGAATAAAGGAATTGTATATTTTATTTTCACGGAGTTTGACAGATATTTATTTGCATTCATTTTGAAAGAAATATACTTAAGTATTTGCGACAGACAGTCTAATTAGAATTAATGTATTTATTTAGGGTATTGTCAGATTGTTGTATTTATTTTGTTTGTTTTTTGGCATATCAACTCCTTATGGGTCATTGACGGTCATGAGGAGGCACGGTGGAGTAATGAATAGCGCCTCGGATTGAGGAATCGGAGAGCCAAGTTCGAATTCCAGTCGAATACATTGCGTTCACTTACGTGCTAATACCCTTTCCCAAGGGTATTAACAAGTATGGATAAATAGAGGTTTTATAGCTTTTCATGGCAATTGGTCTACCGCAGAAAGAAATGGTAAATATGCTTCGAAAGTCATGTATCGAAAGATACATGTTCGTATGGCACATAACTGACTGATTAGTCATTTAATATTTTTTCTAAAAATGTATTGCTGGTAATTTTTTAATATGTACTGCTGGCACCCCTACTATAAAAATGTATTTCTAAACTTTCATAGTGTTTTGGTCCCAGTTTGGGGGGGGGATTACTATTTGTACATAGCTGAAACCCTAACAGGTGCTACCACCCCGGATCAGGATGAACCTAGGGACAGAAGCAATTAAGAGGTGGTACCACGCTCCCTCAAAACCTCCCGATCAGGATCCTTTTTGCCGGATGAATATTATCAGCTTTGACTTCCTTAACTTTCAACGCATTTAACGGATTTTTTTTTGTTGTTATCAGATAATCGACAAGTGATATGAAGCATATGAATTAACGAACCGTTTTCATCTGTGTCCCTTTTGTTAAGTGAAGTTTTTAATCACACTTTGCTTAGGAAAGAGATTGAATTCAGAAGAGAAAGTAGAAATGCAAGTAATTAATCATTCAGCTATGACTACGAAGTCGATATATGTCTATATGGCTGACTGCTCGTTTCTGAGTATGCCCGTCTGCTTGGTTGGTTAGCTAATCCCTACTGCAGACACCTGCTGAGACACATTTGTGCTTCTACAATACTCACATAACTGATCTCTGATTTAGAGTGCAACTATGATTAAAAATATCTTCGAACGAATGTATCCTGTAGATCTTAGAGAAGACTATCCTTATTTGAAAATCGTGGACTGGCGCTACAGAATCGCGAACAAAGAACCGCGCCAAATAATAGAAACCACATGACATGAGAACTTCTACAGCAAACAGCAGCAATAACTAGAATTGATACCACATAATAAAGATGTTGAAGTTTCAATTCGAACAAAAGGTTAAGAAGGATCCCCCGCCAATACTGGAAAGGGCGATAACTAGAATTCAGAAACCGATTTTCCTGAAAAATTGTTATAAGAGAAAGAGTTTATAAATTTCAAACTACATTAGTATTGGGTGTTCAGTCAACGAATTCCGAATGTTTCCATATAAGTTTCTCTCTTGTAGGGATTCGAAATAAAATAGTCCTGAAGATAAAAAAACGATGAATATGATTATTCTAGAAACGATTCGTACAGTTTATTTTTCAGCCATTCTTCAGGCAATAGTTTCTCTCTTGTTGGGATTGGAAATAAAATAGTCCTGAAGAGTATATGATTATACTCGAAACGGTTCGTACAGTTCACTTTCCGGCGTTCTTCGGGCAATGGTTACTCTCTTGTTGGGACTGGAAATATAATAGTCATGAAGAATAAACCGATGAATATGATTATGTTAGAAACGGTTCGTACAGTTCATTTTTCCGGCCTTCTTTAGGCATTATTTATCTCTTGTAGCGACTGAAAAAAATTGTCACGAAGATTAAACGGATCAATATTGATTAATCTTGAAACGGTTCGTACAATTCACTTTCGGCGTTCTTCAGGCAATAGTTTCTTTCTTGTTGAGACTGAAAAAACTAGCCCTGAAGAATAGACTAATCAATATTGATCATTCTAGAAGCGTTTCGTTAATTCTACAGCTTTCTTTAGATAAATGTTTGTTATCTGCATTGTACTTAGATATCTAATCTAAATCATAATCATTATTTTTTTAAAATTTTTATTCATAATTTTTTTTCCGAATTATCTATTTCCTTTTTTTTTTTAATTAGATGTAGATAATTGTATGGATTTTTTTCTTCATTTTATTTACTCATGTTACAATTTTTGCTCTCGCATTGTATAAATTTTACTATTATTATTTTTTTTCCTATTAATTTTCCTTCATCGACACTATATGCTCCTAAACTCTTCGATCGCTGTACGAAATAACTAAAAATTGAAAATAATTATAGCTTCCGATGAGATTTAGATTTACGTCCAACACCTAAAAAACTTGTCTTTCAACAAATGAATCATAATTTCTTAGTGGTCTCGTCAACTTTTTAAGTAAAACACGTAAATACATTCATTTAAACCTTTATGGCTGGAAGCACCGAAATGCGCCGGCAAGTTTCACACACTTACGATCCAAGAGCACCCGAATGCGCCCGTTATGGGTAGCACTATATTTCAATACACAGCATTGACATCGCTCATAGCTGATGCTAGCCCCTTAGGAGAGCGACCTTCTTGGACTAACGAGGAAAGATTATATTGAATCCATTGCTAGGTCTGCTGCTAAGAAAAGTTCGTTCACTGTGTTGTGCTAGACAATTTTTCTCGACAGAATCTATCTTACATATTTATAAATCTACCATTCATCCTTGCGTTGAATATTGCTGCCACATCTATTTTGATGCTCCTGCTATGTATTTAGAAATTCCTGATAAAATCCAAAGACGAATCTGCAGTGTTATTGGTCCTGACCTGTCATCTCGGGTTCAGTTCCTTTCCCACCGTAACGTAGCATGTCTGTGCCTTTTCTATAAATACCTTCACGGTAATTGTTCTGATGAACTTTCACCCTATAGTACATAAACTGTATGAATTTAAGCACAGTACGAGATTAGCAACTTTGTCTCGTCAATTTACAGTTGAAGTGGCTAGATATATTATGTTTTATGCTAACAATTCTTTCTCTCGCTCTTCTCGCTTGTAGAACTCTCTTCCAGTTTCTTGCTTCCCACTCAATTTTGATCTTCAAAAATTTAAATACAATGTCATTCGTTATCTTCTTAATTCTTATTCTTTTGTTGTCTTCTCTCCTTAATCTGAGTTTTTCCTATATTCTCTAGCACTCTGTAACCTCTTGTGTCATAGTGGCTTTATTGCCTTACTTGCGGGCGAAATTATTAAAACAAATATGATCAACTAAAGACACCGAAAATATAAAACTTTTTTGAAATTTACAACTTTGTAAAAGTTGTACATTTTCCAAACAAAATATTATAACCAGTAATACGAAAGATAAGATGCTAAATTTGGTATCCATTGAAATGAAAATCAATTTGCTTTCAAATAAAATCAACTTACAATAGCTGAATTTTAGATTTTTTTTTTTTAGATATATCAATTGCACTAATAACACGAATTCAAATTTTTCAAGAAATTGGCCAAGACTCCAGGGATTTTACAATTGAAATCTCTTAAGGACTGATTAAAAAGAAGCAAAAGTTTTTAAATCACCAGCTCTCTACGATTTTTATAAATATTTCAGATATTCATGAAAGATGGACAACCGAGATGTACTTTCGAGTCCAAGTCTCTTAAAAAATATTTCTCGCTGTTGTTGAAAAGTGGATTGATTATGACAAGCCAAAAAAAAAATTATTTACACTATTTATATTCGGACTATTGTCCTCAACTTTGTTGTTATTACAACGTTTCGGCCGTTGTGTCCTCCGGGCTTCTTCGAGTGTATTTTAATCTGGTTAACCTACAGAGAATTCTGAACTGAACCCTTTATTAAATCTCCGCGGGTAGACTGTTCTCGTTCATGTCTAAGGATATCGTCGAGTTCTAATTTTTATTTAATACTGTTCACCTATTCCCACTGAGTACAAGTACACACTACCCGACACTGCAAATCTGAATTTGGTGACATAGTGCTTGTGAGTTCAATGCCTGGGTCGGGAAGTGTGTTCTTGCACTCAATGGAAACTTTTGTTGAAACCTAATAGAGTTCTTGCTTATCACAGCGTCAGGGTCACCTACGATTTCGAATTCAGAATTGTCCGTCTCCTAAGCTACGGCGATGATAGATTCAAAAAGTTTACTAAAGATACTAAAGAGATTGATGGAATGATATTTTGATGGGGAAGAAGTCTGAACTGAATTCTTGTACTCGGAGCATACACTACGCATCATCCACTGACATGGCAAACACTTATTCTTCAAGCAGCGGCTACCTCCATATATTAACTAATATAATGTAAAGGAACAGTCGATCGGGCAAGGTCGAAATTGTGCCTTTACGCGAAACTATGTACAGATATGAAAAATTTCAGATCTATGAAGAGAGGAGTTTTGTTTGAAAGCACAATTTCGGCTTTGCCTGATCGACTGATTCTCTCGTTGGTTTAAGCGTACCGGGTGTAAAGGTTATATAAATAAGTGGTATGTTGAAAGTATGAACATATAATTTCGAGAGAAAAACGATACCTGGAGAAAATAAAAGAAAAAAAAACGTACAAAAGTTAAATTTATCGTCAAAAACTTTCTGCTTTTTATCAAAAAGAAAGATTGCAGAACATTTTGTTATAAAAATTATTTTTATTAAAAGTAAATCATTTTTGAAAGGATTTTTTATTCGACATTATTTCTTATTACTATAAGTAATAAGAAATAATAATTAAGTAATAAATAATAATTAAATAATAATTAAGTAATAAAAAAATAATTATTATTAGTGCATACATGGATTTCAGCTGCTATCCCGGTTTTTTTTTGTTTTTGTTTTTTGTTTTTTTTAATTATTTATTAAACATTAGAATTAAAACAACCGGCCTAAATTGCGAAGTCCTACAGGCCGATTGTTATTAATTTCAGGGATAGCAACTCAAACACGTGTACCAACTAAAAATAACGTCCATAGTAATAATAAAAAAAAAAAAAAGTAATAATAAAACACTATTTACCTTTAAACAAAAAATGTTTTTAGACGAAAAACATTCCCGTTGCTACGAATCTACGAATGACTGAACTTTAATAAAATATTCAGCCCTTAGTTAATGAAGAAATTTTAAATTTCCGCTGAAATTTAAAATATCGGTGTTAACACAAAATGAATAGCGTACGAATGAAACTCGAGGCGAACAATGCTCAAACAACGAGAGCTTAAGAATAATTGAAG
Organism: Acanthosepion pharaonis; assembly: GCA_903632075.3. Lineage (NCBI taxonomy): Eukaryota > Metazoa > Mollusca > Cephalopoda > Sepiida > Sepiidae > Acanthosepion > Acanthosepion pharaonis. The sequence goes on from CAHIKZ030002966.1 coordinate 1,854,542, forward strand.
ATTTGTGAAATGGCGGGAATCTACGGCCGTTTATGCCTATACATCGTTTCATTTGTATAGATTCAGCCCAGTGGTCGGCCGGCAGCAAATTCTAGATTTGCTTTTAGGGGGTTTTTTTCTGGTATTCTTATTCCAATATTTTCTATTCACAATTGAAGGGCACACTATACAAGATGATCTCGACAATTTGAACTACTTTTATAGAAATCCCAAAATTCTGTCAAGTATTTCAACTTGATAAAAATAATGAACGAACGTATTTTGCAGATAAATCAATGTAACGACCCTCCTGTTCCCAACACAGCCAGTTTCTTGTCGGCGCTTGTCGGATAAATGAGAAATCGCACTTGAAAGAAAGTCATTTCACTGTTTGTGTGGAAAAGAAGTTTCGGTTTACAAAAAAAAAAAGTGGGTTCTTTTCACATTATTCGAATATTTTACTTCATGAATATTAAACATCTTTTGTACGGAAAGGCTGTCTGTTGCTGGAAGAGATGTGTGCTTGACTGGGTGCATTTAATGAGCTTTATTTATATTTGTAAACAACAATCGGCAATAGAAGGGTAGATTCTTGAAGGTAGTTACACAAAACAACATGAAGAAAAAGGTTCAAAAAACGTGCGTGCGTGCACACACACACACACACACAGATAGATAGATAGATAGATAGATAGATAGATAGATAGATAGATACGAAGAGACTGAGATAGATATATGACGTGAACATAAGGATCAACATTGCATAATGGCTGGCAATCAGGATAGCCTGATGATCTGAGGGTCGCTCAAGTCTACACTGTTTATATCTACAAAATTTCTGTCCCAAATATATCTGGATTTCTGGGCTGGATTGACGGAACCGTTTGAATTACAATTTGTTTTTCCAATTTTACCTTCTGTTCACTGAAACAAAGATATCGCCTGACTATTCTTCTTATCTTTGTCTGTAGACAAAACATTTGTTATGTTTATGCTTGAGTCAATCGATAAATATTGGATATGTTTATACTTGGGTCGTTAGGTAACATTAATTGCGTTAATACTTGAGTCAATCGATAAATATTGGATGTGTTTATACTTGAGTCGTTAGATAACATTAGTTGCGTTAATACTTGAGTCAATCGATAAATATTGGATGTGTTTATACTTGAGTCGTTAGATAACATTAGTTGCGTTAATACTTGAGTCAATCGATAAATATTGGATGTGTTTATACTTGAGTCGTTAGATAACATTAGTTGCGTTAATACTTGAGTCAATCGATAAATATTGGATATGTTTATACTTGAGTCGTTAGGTAACATTAGTTGCGTTAATACTTGCGTCAACAGTAAATATTGGGTGTGTTCCTAATTGTCTAAATGGGTAAACATTAGTCGAGTTAATACTTGAGTCAATAGGTAAATATTCTGTATGTTTATTTATTTAAGTTAACTTTTAAATACTGGTTATGTTTCTAATAGAGTCTCTAGATGTTGGATGTGTCTGTACTTGAGTTAATTGGTAATATTAGTTGTATTTATACTTGAGTCAGTTGGTAAATATCGTTCGTGTTTATTGTTGAGTCAATAGGTAAATATTGTTCCCGTTAATGCTTAAGATAGCACTAGTCGATTCTGCAAGCAGCCACTCGATGGGTGACATCCTTGAGAGGGATCGTAGCCCTCAGTAGGGGATGCAGTTGGCGTATTTTAAGCCACGCTGACAGTACTGTGTCTTCCGGATTGGTTTTGGTGAACCAGATGTATTTAAATGCCCTTTACGTTTTTAATCTATAAGGCAAAACATCTCTTTGGCCTACACTATTGGCTTCTATGTTCAAATTCCTGTCGTTTGTACATTTCCCACTGGATCACCCCTCTTACCCAATTTTGTCGATTCTTGTGTTCCTAAGCGAATTTGCTGGATTCGTTTATATCATAGTTATCGTTCTTTATAAGCATCTGGTGGAATTTGGAAGCAAATTTATCAGTAAATTTAAAGCAAATCAACCAATAATCTTTGCTTTTCAATAAATAAATAAAAGAACATCTTTCTTCTTACTATATAACGTGCACATTTCTTTCAGCAAATTTTATAATGATTGTATTTATCAAAGTAGAACAGGGACTCAGCTGTTCGCGCAACAAGCTTGTTAACCATCACTGTACGGAAAGCCCGCTTCAGTTATACCAGTAGGTCTAATTATTAACATTAGCGAACGTCTTGGGAAGCGTATTAACAGAAAAAGGACAGCGCGAGACGGAAAATTGAAGGCACATGAGAATGCCCAAAGATGCCTTCCAAAAGCTCAGTAAAGTATTAAGAAACAGAAAAATATCGTTAGAAACAAAGAAAAGCTTACTGAACTGTTATGTAGTATCAGTCCTCCTATATGGCAGTGAATGCTAAACAATTTTCTCACAGATCAAGAAGAGATTTGAAGCAACAGAAATATGGTTCTAGAGAAGGATGCTGAGAATACCATGCACCGAATATGTGAGCAACGACAAAGTTCTAGCGACAATGGCAACAAAAAGAACATTAATATCAGGTAGAGAGAGTTAAAATTTCTGGAGCACATAATGAGGAAAAGGAGCTTGGAAAAATTGATACTCACAGGATAGAATGAAGGAAAGAGGACCAGAGGAAAGCAACGCTCAACCTACCTGCGTTCTTCAGCAAAAAGGATGGTAAAGCAGGGTTTGGGAGAGATGGTAACAAAAATATTAAGAGCTACAAAGGCCAGGACATTGTGGAGAGACATGATCGCCAACGTCCTGAAAGGAAACGGCACAAAGAAGAAGAAGAAGAAGAAGAAGAAGAAGAAGAAGAAGAAGAAATCTCATAGTAAATACTGTTGATAGGAAATTAACGCATATTAATTAAGCACCTGATTAAAGAGAAGAGACATCAATTATTGCATTGGAAACATTCATAGATTAATAGAGAAAGCTTTTCCAATATTTTTTGTCCAACTCAGATCGAAATACAGTATTTCTCCGATGTATCAGCGTATAACACGCACTCGTAATTGAGACAGTGATATTTAGGGTAAAAAAAATAATTCTAAAATCTTGTGAACGATACTGTCTGCTCGTTTTCGGGTATACCCGTTTGCTCGGGTGGCTAAACAACCCCTGTTATAGATACCCGCTCAAGTACATTTATCTTCTGCGTTGTTTATACTGCAATTATGCTGAGCCGGAGAGAGCGAATATTCTAGTTTGATCAGTAGTTGAACAAGACCATTACGCTCAAATCCTCGATCACAATGACTTGCGATTTTGTGCTTGCACAACCACTAACGTCTTTTACCCAATTTCACTTACAAGACTTGAGTAAACCTGCGGTATGGTTTTCAGGTATCGTGTCCTATATTAAAAAATGCCACCTACCGGACAAATCCAAAGGCGGATTTCATAGCCGAAACCTTATCAATCTATTCACACGGTCACACGATTATTGTGAGTAATAGTCATTTATATTTTATTAGTCCTGAGTTTTAATCATAATTTGAAAATTTCATACTTGAGTCATCAGAGAACTAATGTGTCAAACGTGGGTATTTAGGAGGTAACCTAGTAACCAAATCTAACCATGGAAATATAAGACGTTGCAGGGAATAGGCTTTTCTTTACTCCCAGACATATTTTCCCAAGAACTGCTATTTTCTGTAATAGATCCCTGCGTTGTTGCTTCCAAGTCAAGGGTCAATGTTTATCCTCACTTCAATCTTCACTTTCTACACCCTCCTCTTATATTCATATTTCACGCGATATTCAGTGACACTCTATCTTGAGAGGCCCTCGAACCTTGTTTTAGTTGAACTTTAATATAAAAAATAGATATATGTCCAGCTTTTTACTAGCTTCCAGTCTTACTTTGCGATTTCTGTGGAACAGGGATATGCACTATTAGACGGATTATTATCGTTATAATTATTAGCATAGTACCCGTAAAAAAAAAAAGACGGGGTTACGCACGTATGAATCAGGACAACTAACAAATACCAGACGATCTTTGCACTTTGTCTAAAAATATTACCCTGAGTTACTCCTGCATAGAATCAGTGTGTACTATCTGCACATTATTTTGTTAAACACCAAACAAGTTTTTTTATGTTTACAATATTATTTATTAAAATAAAAAATCAAATAAATAACTTTCAACCAAACATGCATGAATGAAAAATGACTGTAGATAGATAGATAGATAGATAGATAGATAGATAGATAGATAGATAGATAGATAGATAGATAGATAGATAGATTGATTGGCATACATACATGCATACATACATATCCGAGATAGTACGCTTGTAGACATAGGCAGTCATGAAGGTTTCATATCTCTATCTTTTTTCATATATATATATATATATATATATATATATATATATATATATATATATATATATATAAGTGGACATTGAAACAGACTGTCGCCTCTGGATGCTGGCTTCAATGTCCACCTTTTATATTCACATACGCTCTATCCCTGATACTGAGCACTTTAACCCATAAATATAGCATACCTTAATAAATAATATTTTATAATATATATATATGGCACCGACATTATTCTGGACTATTTTCACTCCCTTGGCACCGATATTATTCTGAACTACTTTCATTCCCTTGGCCCTGACATTATTGTGGACTACCTGCACTCCTTTGGCACCGACCTTATTCTGGACTAGCTTCACTCCCTTGGCACCGACATTATTCTGGACTAGCTTCACTCCTTTGGCACCGAAATTATTCTGGACTACCTTCACTCCTTTGGCCCTGACATTATTCTGGACTAACTTCACTCCTTTGTGTGTGTTGATGTGGACTGCGTTTTATATATGTTCATTATTATTCTTTGAATTTTTGCAACATTAATATATGGCACTGTGACTGTTCTCTAGGTAACTTCAGTTCTTCCTCTGATCTTCAGCTCGAATCGATACTGATCCAAGCACGCCGCTGCTGATGGGTAAACTTGTCACATTAAAGTTACACAATTTTAATTTATTTCATTCTCTAACGTGGTTCAGGCATTTTCTACGCATCATCTAGATACTTTATGAATATTTTTTATGATTGTTACGCTGGGGATTGTTACTCAGATCAAGCGAGTTTCAAGTTTCAGCTGTATTCAGTTATTATTATTATTACTACTACTACTACTACTACTACTATTATTGCTTAGTGAGAGAGAGCAAAAGACCAACAAAATGATGCTGGCTTACAAATATACTAAGCGCATTCTACCCATTATGACACCCAGTCTGATAAAGGTATACCTGGCACATGCATCACAGCCAAATGCACCTGAAGGCCCAGTTAGAAATACCTTCAAATCAGATAACGCAGTCCGTTCAAATGGTCTTTGATTTAGGGTGTTCCCATCTATCTTGTTGATTGTCTAATTCTTTAAAGTTTTTAAAAACAACTCTATCGACACCCGGCCATGAAGCTCTTCAATATTCCCGCTCATGATCAGATATGCACCTTGCAACAGTGCCTAAGGGACATGTCCAACTGGTTACGGTCAGACAACTGAAGACAAATCATGTGCATGTTAACACCTAACCCCCCCACTCTAATCTATCAAGATCAGAAGCTATGAGAGTTATGCCTGGAGTAGCATCAGTATCTTAATTATTATACTATCTTCTTTCGCGTGGTGTTTCGTTTTCAGTCAAATCGCACAACCTCAAACCGATGGCAAAATATTTGCAGCACAAAGCAGAGTTCTGAAGTGACGTGATACTAGGCTTTATTCTGATTCTCTCAATGCAGAACCTTAAGTTTGGAGGTATAGATCCGGGCTCGGAGTATTTCTTAAGCTTGTCAATTTCTTTGATGTTGATATTATGCCCACCAGGAAATGCCAATCGATGAAGGGGCATTCTTCTTCTTCTTCTTTTTCTTCTTCTTCTTCTTCTTCTTCTTCTTCTTCTTCTTCTTCTTCTTCTTCTTAATCTTAATGCACAGATGCTTTACACTGAAGATTGAGTAACAGCGGCTCTTCTCAAGTCACAAGCACACTTCTTAGTATTGTAATCGATTCCATTGTGCGCGTTATCGACTCGAAATGAGAACTCGGAAAGCAGAGTTCGAATTCCAGTCGAGTTCGTTATATTCACTTATGCACAAATGCCCTTGGGAAAAGTATGAACCAATCTCTTCTCACCTCCAGCTATAGGTTAAATAGCAGGACAGACTGGGTCAACCGCAGAAAGAAATGGCAACGTACTACGGGAAAAATCTTCTGTCTCGTCAGCCATATATCGAAAGATACATGACCGCCCAAAAGTGTGGTACTTAACTGACTTCAGTGTCTGCAATCCTTTCGGTCTCGGGATTGTTTTCGCCTAAGTTCTTAGATTTTATTTGATCTATCTACCTACGATTAAAAAAATCGTATCCTTATTTTTTTGGTTATTTATAATATATCTTATTTAATATATAATTTATTTCCCACCTTATTTTTAAATATTTCTTCCTTTTTTTTCTGTGTTAAAACTATTTTTTCTTTCAATTGTTTTATTTTTTTTTTTTTTTTTTTTTTTTTTTCTTTCGTCTTTTCATTTCTGGATATTTACTAAACTTAAATACAACACAAGGAAAAGAAGATTGTGTTATTCTAGTTTTCCAAGCGTAGTTAGCATTCCTTATTTACATGAGTTACATACTGACTATTGTCTTCATCTTTGTTGTTGATATCACAACGTTTCGGCCGTTATGCCAACCTTCATCAGATGCATATCGAACCGGGTAACAATAGTTCGCGTGTAAATAATGATAACTCTTCATCCCCAAAATTCAGACAGCATTCTTTTTCTCTGGTGATGGTTTGAAAAGTACATCCTGATGACTGCGACAACAACCGAAGAAGCTAAGTACAATTCTTTTTATTTTTATTCTGGAACACTGTCGAATTTGGTATCTCTGTGGTACACAAAATAAAAGCTATCCTGCGTTTATACTGAATGCAAAAATTGAATATTTGACATAAGGAAAGAAACTATAAAACTTTAAAAAATGGAGCAGGATTCATCCCTAAAAAATTGCATTTATTTACATTTTCTCTCTTCTTTTCTTTAAATTTGCTTCTTTCTTTCTTTCTTTTTTTTCTTTTTTTTTCTTTCTTTCTTTCTTTCTTTCTTTTAATATGTTTTTCTTTTAATCCATTCTTCTTATTTATCGTTTTTCTTTCTTCCTTTTATTCTTTTTTTCTCTACTTCTATTTCCTTTTATCTTGAGGTGTAGCTTCGTGTGAGGAGGGGGATGAGAAAGAGAGAGAGAGTAAGAGGAAAGAGAAAGAATATGAGAGGAAGAAAGGTGTGACAAACAATGCAGCAGCCTCTCATAATCAATTTTTTGCACTCTTTTACTACAAAGAAAACAGGTTTTGCTTTTCTTTACTTTTTTCTTATATTTGCTATAATAATAATAATAATAATAATAATAATAATAAACGACTTATTTCAGGTTGCAAAAAGTACAAAACTAAGTAAAGTAATGCCAACTAAGTTAGAATAAAAAGAAATTTTCAAAAACTGAATATGATTTTGAAAGAATATTTCGACAAAAAATAGATTTTTATTATCGTTTTTTAATATTTCCAGCACGCAATCAATATTTTTCATTATAATTTCAATATCATCGTCGTATTTACTATCATCATCATCTTCATTAAGATAATTATTTGATATATTATTTCTTTTCTATCCTATCCTATTTAGTTTTAGGAATTAAAAACTTAAAAGTTTTTTAATTCCTAAAACTAAAAATGATATTTTAAATTTTTTTAAAATATTGACAAAATAATAGCAGAAATTATTATTGTTTTATTGATGTTGTCGCTGGTGCTATTGATGTTACTGTTCATCATAATATATATATATATATATATATATATATATATATATATATATATATATATATATATATATATATATAGATAGATAGATAACACGTATAT
>CAHIKZ030002966.1:1867500-1870000 GCA_903632075.3 Acanthosepion pharaonis
TTAATAAGCATATTTCAGAACATGTAGAGTGAGACTGAAAGCCGACAATGTCTTCAAAGAGAAATAAAAATTAAAAAAAAGAAAATTGTAGGGAAAGTAGAAATCATTTTTTTTAGACATTTTCTATTCCCTCCGGGTGTTATTTATACACTCAACATTTCTGGCCGTTTGTTAAGTAAAACGCGAATGAAGACTTCAGAAGTTCAATAAATTAAAAATAAAATCAAATACGATAATGTTTCAAGTGAAATATATGCTCTTTCTGTTTTATTTTGTTTTTGTTTTTTTAATAAAATGTTTTGTTTTGTCCATCAAATCTGTATACTATTTTAGCTTCTGCTTTCCAAACTTGATATTTTATTTTAATTTACACTAAAACATTAGATTTTAGATACTTAAAAATCATCAACGCATATACTCGAGTTTTTATGATTATCTTATTTACACAAAAAAAAAAAATGGACGGCTGCACTATGCACAGGTAATTTTTTTCGGAATAGGTTAAAAAAATCATGTATTTTCGATGACCGGTTGCACTATACATAGGTATTTTTTCGGGAGAGGAGGGGTAAAATTTATGCAAAAAAAAATACAGGGGCCTCACTAACCATGAAATCGGCTTATACACGATTATATACGGTACTTATCAATTGTAAAACTTTTCAAATAAAAGATTTCAATAGCAATTAGTTCATCAGTGGGTAATAGTTTCGTTTTCATATGATTTACTAATTTTCGTATTGTGCCTCAGAGATTTTATTTCTGTTGAAACACTTGCTTCATCATATGCATGTTTTGCTGTTTCTTTTTTAAATGGGTTGATTGTAACTCTTAATAGCGGTCGGGTACGGTCTTTATTTTGCCAAGATTTAAATACTATAGATAAAATAATTTCAACTAAATTGATTTGTCTGTTTAAATAGTTTGATTTTTCAGGCTAACTTAGTCGTTTTCGTGTGTATGTCTGTGTATGTGTGTGTGTGTGTTGACCTAAAAATAGCAAAAAAGTATAGGTAAAATATCTTAAAACATATCTCTAAAGATTACTTCCTCATCTCTTTCTCTGTGTGTATATATATATATATATATATATATATATATATATATATATATATATATATATATATATATATATATATATATATATATATATATATATATATATATATATATATATATATATATATATATATATATATATATATATATATATATATATATATATATATATATATATATATATATATATATATATATATATATATATATATATATATATATATATATATATATATATATATATATATATGTATATATATACACATTAAACCCAGTCTGTTTCATGCTAAACCCAATCGTCAGGTTATATTCTATAAAAAGACAAGAGAAAACACTATACTTAGCCGACACGTTTTTCCTTGTCTTTTATTCATTTTGTTCTTTATTACACAGATACGCTTTATCTGAAAATAATTTACACTATATATATATATATATATATATATATATATATATATATATATATATATATATATATATATATATATATATATATATATATATATATATATATATTTAACCCTTTTCCTTTTAAACAGCTGACAAACTCTTAAACAAAAATATTTGTATATATACCACTAGGTTGCTGGCGGGGTTCTTATTCAACATTATTTAAGGGTTTCTTGGATTCGTGTTACTGAAAAGCGTTCTTGCCATTTCAGGGGGGCTGAGAATGTTTTAAAACTCAAACAGTCCGTGGGCTTCGTTCTTTTGACCGTTTTTCGTTGCTAATATTCTTTTTCATCGTTACTAAAAGTCGAACCCGTTATCACGAGAAAGGTAAGCCAGTGCCCATTTCTAAATTTCCTCCACCTTCTCGCCCACATCACCGTCGTCATCACTATTATTATTAAAAGTTTTTTTTTTTCTTTCCCCAGTAGCAGCAGCTTTTGTAAAAGGATTGAGGGAGGAGGAGGAGAAGGAGGAGGAAAAACAGGAGGTGGGCAAGGAGACGTGGACTATAAATGTGGAAGGAGGTCATAATAATAGTGAAGTGAATAAAGAGGGAGAGAGATAAAGAGAGAAAGGGTTTAAGAAAGGGAGGGGGTGGTGATGGCGGGGGCTGGATACGGTTAAGGCTGTTGTGGTGTTGGTGGTGGTGGCAATGGATGTCGTCTTTTCGAGTTCCAACGTTTGTAGCAAAAGCTTCCCATCAACTGTAATCTATGTTTGACTACGGCGGCAGCAACACCGGTGTGTCGGTGAGTATGGCTTGTAATAATTGCTATGCGCCTCGCTTTAGCACTCAGGGGGAACTATGGCACAACTTAGTAATTATAGTAGTAAGGAAAGGAAGGAAGACCAGGCGAGTTCAAGAGGGCGAGTGGCAGAGAGAAAACGCGGGAAACGGGTGCGGGGTGGTGGAGAGGGGCTGTAGTAGTAGCGGATGATGTAAAGGGCACTAGTTAAAGATGATGATTATGATGATGATGATCGTAAT
>CAHIKZ030002966.1:1877500-1885000 GCA_903632075.3 Acanthosepion pharaonis
CATCCCTTCACGAGAATGAGTTTTTGTTTTGGGGGGTTTTTTTTTGCTTCTTTTTTTTTTCTTTCGTGTTTTCTAATCTTAATATTGATTTCCTTTATTTCTTTCGTATTATTTAATATATTTCAAGAAAATCGTGTTCGTTTACGCTGAACAAATTTTTACACGTGTATTTTTTGGAAATAATCTATTTATATTCTGTTTCTAAATACATCACAGTTTCTCTTGGTCTTCTTGTCATTAAATAACTCGCTCTATATCGAGAATTTGATGAAAATGGAATTAAATTTTTCTTCGTGTCCCAATGAAACTGCCAGAGATTTGATACAGTCAACAATCGAATATTTTTAGAAAATTAAACAATTTCCCATAGTATTCACCGTCAAAGCAGCGATTAGCTATTCATCGAAAAACCGTGATTATTTCAACGTACTCATTTACCGAGAAACATTAAAAAAAATTCATAAATATACGCTCGATACACCCTTTTTATTATTTATCACAAAAATAATGTGAAAAATATTGTAAGTAGAAAACTCTGAAATTTTTAATTAAAAAAGATCTCATTAATATAGATACACATGTATAAAAATCAACATATTCAGTGAAGAAATGTAAAAAAAAAATCCTTGATAATGGCTAATAGAATAGCTGAAAAATATATATATATATATATATATATATATATATATATATATATATATATATATATATATATATATACAGAACATTTGGACAATTTTATACACTTTATATCTAGAAAAGAAAAGACTTATATGAACAGAAGAAAAATTAAAATAAAAGCTTAATCACAGTACCTTCTCCGTTGTCTTTAATGAAACATGTATAAAAGAGGAATTGCTACCCAAATACGTATACACACACACACATATATATATATATATATATATATATATATATATATATATATATATTAGGGGATAAAACTATGACAAAGTATAAAATTGAATAGAAAGCTTAATCGTAGTACCTTCTACATCGTCTTTAATGGAACTTGTACAAAGAGGAATTGCTACTCAAATATATATATATATATATATATATATATATATATTAGGGATAAAAGTATAAAATTGAATAGAAAGTTTAATCGCAGTACCTTATCAGTCGCCTGTAATGAAATTTGTATAAAAGAGGGCCTGCTTCCCAAATACACAATTATATATATATATATATATATATATATATATATATATATATATATATATATATATATAACAAATTAATTAATAGGCGAATATCGGTTCGAGTCGTGCTACGTAGCTACTTTACTGTCTGTTTCGCTGGATTAAATTAAATTAATTACTCTTATTCTGCTGTTCATTTGTCTTGTATTTCTGTAAACCCGATTAAAAATTAGTTAACCTAAAAATTTCCTTCGTTCTTTTTAAAGATATTTTTGGCCAACCAAAGTGGTCTATACTAAAGGCTATGTCTCTTCAAGGCGTGGGGGATTATGCCTCTTCACAGATTCCTTTTCTTTATTGTCTGGGAACGTCTTGGGAAAGATAGTGGAGTACTTTCCAATGTCAATGTCGCTGTTTTGAAATCAGCGTAACATTTCTCTTAGATTGACTGCCACGTAAGGGTAGAGAGCCAAGTCTACTCTACTATTTAGCTAACTGTTGGTGATATATGAAAGATGGATTCATACCTTTTCCGAGGACACTAGTGGGAAAATGAACACCGCCGACAAGGATGGAATTTGAACTCGGCTCACCGGTTTCACGTTACGCGCCGTGGTATAAAATAAAATAATAAAAAAATATGAAGAAATGAATAAAAATAGAAACTTCTGACATTATATTGGACTTTAGCGCCTATTTGAGAGGGAATTTAGACCCTAATAGCACTTTACAATATGGTTAAGGATTATAGACTAAGATGTCACTACTGATATCTTGTTGCAGGTGGTTAAATTGCAACAAACTGTTGAGATAATCGCAAAAACGATGCAGTCGAGATTAAGTCTTTTGCTTGGATTTTTAAAATAAAAAAAATAAAGAATTTGATAGAAAGAAGATAGATATATATTTTGTTTAAATATGGCGTTTCTACATGCAATAGTGATAACAATATTACTTCCGTTCCACTATTAAGAGCATTATCTCTATCACAAAATAGATGTTATATTTGTAGGTAAAAAGAAAAGAAAATTAAACTCAATTAAAAGTAAATCATTTAATAAATCAGTACTTGGTGTTATTAATTTCGAGAAACATGATTCATGATTCATAGCTAAATCAGTTGGAAAAACTTCAGAGGTGTCATTATTTGAACGAGTTATAAGTTATGGATACTGGTTTGTATATAAAAGTTAAATATTGCCTGTCTCATAAATTGTTACGTTTAGTTTGCAAAATTTGTCTGGAATTGAACATTTTTAAATAAATGATAAAGTTAATGAAAATAGTTTAATTCATTGTTTAGTGTTTTTGAGAAATATTTAAATAATTTCATTTACATCTAAAATATTTGGCATTTGAAATAACATCAGAGTTTAACATTTAATGTTGTTTTATAAACAATTTTCCCATCCAAGATTTTCTTTATTCATAATTTTATAGGAATTTCCATTTGAGAACATTTCAGGTGTTACCTTCTTCTATGTGATATGTCCCTTCGATATACACAATGTCGTTAATTAGTTATACACTGTTTTCCTCTATCCCTTTTGCCTTCAATATGCCCTGTGAATGCGAAATTTTCCAAGCCGCCTTTCTCAGGTGTTTCTTTACTTGTTCTTAAATCGCTATCAATGGTTGACATTATCTGCTAAAATACAGCGGGTGCACTTTTGAAAATTTCAATTTTTACTCACCTTTGAAAAGGTGCCATCAAATGAACCAAGCCTCACCAACCAACTTTTGTTATTTAAAAATATATATAAAACAATACTATTGTATAGTGTTGCCAGTTGTAATTAGTTCCAATATGATTCATAGCCAAGCCAGGTGAAACTTTTTAAAAGACTGTATGAAATTAAATGTCTCTTGGGCCTAATGCAATCCTTCATTGTAGTACTTTTCTGCAAGTATCAGGATATTGAGTTGCAAATTATACAATGACAGTCAGAGGTCATCTTTTGTTATATCAATTCTGTTCTACTTTGCTTAGTCTTCATTCATCTAAATATGTTTAGATGAAGGCTTCTTGTTGCTCATATTTTCCACAATTGCCCTTGGGATTCCACCATTTTTAGTTTTCAGTTTATATCTTCCTTCAAATGAGCAAAGTCTCAAGAGGGTGCATATGACTCCCAGTTGAGAATGGCTTCTGTAGAATATGTTTCAAAACCTTGTGACCATTTTGTTAAATCAAAAAAAGTGTCGAATGCAGAAATTTAAATTGAAGTGTTTTGACAAAATTTGAATTTCATATGAAAAATAATTTGATGATATAATTTTTATTCAGCATTAGAATTTAGTTGTCTGGTAGAACACAGTTGTAAAGCATTATTTATTTTTATTTATTTGCAATTTTATTAAAAAACTATTTTCAAAGTCAGCAAGACTATTTGAGTAAGGGTAGAGACACCTACCTATTTTAATGTCAGTGAATGTACACATGCTTAAAGAGGATTGTGTATTGCTAATTGTAATATGTTCCAATATGATTCATAGCTAAGTCAGTTGGAAGGTCATCAGAGGTGCCATTATTTGAATGAGTGATAATTTATGAATACTATTTTGTAGATAAAAATTAAATATTAGCTGTTTCATAAGTTGTTACATTTAGTTTAGGAAATTTATCTGAAATTGAACATTTGTAAATCAGAATCAAAATAAATGATAAGAGTTAATGAAAATTGTTTAATTCATTGATTGGTGTTATTAATTTTGAGAAACATTTAAATAATTTCATTTTCACCAAACAATGTTTGGTCTTTTGAAACAGCATCAAAGTTAAATTTTTAACATAGGTTGCAAATTTCCATATCCAAGTTTTTCTTTATTCATATACATAATCTTATGAAAACGATCAACAACTTTTATTCAACAAGTTATATATATCTTTCAAATAAATCGTTTAATTGCAATTTGTTCATACAAAACGTTTAAAATGGATATATTATATTTAATTAGTTATCATTAATATAATGCAAATAATTAATACAAATTTGTATTAAAATGCTCAAGGCTTTTCGTACGAAATCAATTGCCAAAAAGAAAAATATATATTTATTTTCTTTACCTAGAATGTTTATTTATCCGCTATGAAAAAGAACAGCAAAGAAAACAAATAGCTATAAAAATACTCACAAAAATAAAAATACTCTCAAAAATAAAAATACTCACAAAAATAAAAATATTCTCAAAAATGAAAATACTCTCAAAAATAAAAAATACTCTCAAAAATAAAAATACTCACAAAAATAAAAATATTCTCAAAACTAAAAATACTCACAAAAATAAAAATACTCTCAAAAATAAAAATACTCTCAAAAATAAATATACTCACAAAAGTAAAAATACTCTCAAAACTAAAAATACTCACAAAAATAAAAATATTGTCAATAATAAAAATATTCGCAAAAATAAAAATACTCTCACAAAAGGATTCATTTATGTTTAAATATTAAAATATATCATAAAATGTTAATTATTTATAATTTTATTATTTTATTTAATTTTTTATAGATTTTTAATTAATTTTAATTTTAGAATTTTTATATATTAATTTTTAATTTTTTAATTTAATCTAATTTTTTAATTTTAATTTATTTAATTTTGTTCCCCCTTCTAAAAAAAACTGCGAAGCAACAAAATATTAAAAATATTTTAAACGCGTATATTAACAAATTACTTCAGTCACACCTTCTTCTTCTATGTGACATATCCCTTCAGAACTTAGATAATCATGGTTCTCCACAATTTCCTTTTCCATTATAGCTCTTAAGTTTTTTCTTCTTCTTTTTTTTTACCTCAACTAAACCATGTTCCGACATCCTTTTACTCAAGTTCGCTAGATAGGTTATTCGCTGTTTTCCTCTGCCTTTAATCTATCCTGTGAGTATCAAATTTACCAAGCCTCTTTCCTCATTATGTGCCTTAGACATTTCAACTGTCTCTTCCTGATGTTAAGTATAAGTGTCCTTTTTGTTTCCATTTTCTCTAAAACTTCGTCGGTTTCTCACATGTTCGGCCCATAGTATTCTCAGCATCCTTCTATTCAACCACATTTATGCTGTTTTAAGCCTCTTGTTCATCTGTGAGAAGATTGTCCAGCATTCACGGCCATATAGAAAGACTAACATTACGTAACCGTTTCGTACTCTTTTACAAAATTAAAAAAAAAACATTAATGTGATCTTAAGTTTTACAGATTATGTATTTTTCATCCGATCTTCTCATAAAATGAACATTTTTTTTTATATTCATTATCCTCCTATAAATATTTTTTGTTGTTTTGTCTTAAAATACGCCTTTTGTTTTGTTTCTTTTAGTTTTGTTTTTTTTTTTGTTTTTTTTTTTTTTTGTTTTTTTTAATTTTCGTTTGTATATATTTTCTGGAATGAGACCTGTAGACCTTTTCCGCATCTAAGACATATAGACAATTTAACAGCCAACGTTTTGAAAAACATAGAAAATTAAATTTTCTGGTTTATTTTGAAAATTAATCGCAGTAATGATTTCAGAAAATGATACAGTTCAGTAACATCGTCATAGATGGAGACTAAGAAAAATAAACTTATATTGTTTATTTTTTTCAGCAAAAAAGTAAAGAGGTGGGGGGGTACTGAAACCACCACCACCCCTCACTCCCAAATCAGTACTCGCCCTAGTGCCATGGATGTAATTTCATATATGGGCGAACTGAGATATTTCTTACTTTAATTATAAATAAAACTGTAAAATCGTAAGAAATTTATCTTTTCTTTTTGCTTTATACGGGGTTATTGAAAAAGAAAGAGAAGATTTCGAAAATTTAATAAAAACAAATGCTAAGAGTTTGAAACACATTCAACACATTCAACACATTACTAGATAGGAAAAAATTCAAAGTTTATTAAAATAAATGACATTTTTTTCAATCTTGTTTAAATGGTTCTTTTTGTTGTTTTTTTTCTTCTTCAGATTTTATATGAATTTAAATTGTTATAATTTGTTTCAACCCTTAAAATGGCCAAAGAAAAGTTGTTTTGTGTACCGCAATTTGCGAAGTGTAACCTTAAAATAATTAACTTTGAACCTTTCCCTATCTAGTAATGTGTTGAATATGTTCCTGTCTCTTAGCATTTGTTTTTATTAAATTTTCGAAATGTGTTCTTTCTTTTACGATCATTTTTTTTTTACATAAAATTTAGGCGGTTGAATTATACACAGGTAATTTTTTTAAGAGGTTAAACTCATGCATTTTCGGTGACAGTTTTGTACTATATTCTGGTAATTTGTTTTGGAGAGGTTACAATTCGTACAAAAAATTCAGGGATCGATCGCATTATACCTGAAGTCGACTTATACACGAGTATATACGGTAAAATTCTTCCATTTGTACAGGAATATTATGTTATTATTTGAAAATTATATATTAATTTTTAATTTTTTTTTTTTTTTTACATCAAAATCACTTCCAGCAAGTTCAATTTAATCACTTGTAATATATGTCTCTTAATTTGTTTCTTATATACTCATCTACAGGTATAAATAATGTTCTTGGAAATAAGTCTAAAAATTCTCTGGTGTATAAAAACTGTATTTACCAACTTTGGTCGGTAGTTTATACATAGAATTACAGCACGTTTATTGGGTTATTAAATATAGAATTCTTGTATGTGTCAACCAGTGAGGATGAAATTCACTACTAAGTCATCTAGAATAGCCTCATAAAATCATTACTCCACACCGAAACACCACTATCAGTTTAGTTCAGCTATTATCAAGTTAAAATTATTCTTCCAGCCTCGTGTATAGTTGCGTATTTTCACCAACGCCTACAACCCTCCCATACTTGGATTTTTTACGCAATACAGACTTCCTATACCCCCGCAGCCAATTTTCCACCAATTTAGTCTTAAGCTAAGTCTAGTAAATATCGAAACAGAATAGTGAATTTCATGATTTCCATGCCATAAAAAATAGTTGTTTATTTGAAATATATATATAATATATAATATAATATAATATATATATATATATATAATATAATATAATATATATATATATATATATATATAATATAATATATATATAATATATATAATATATATATATATATATATATATAATATATATATAATATATATATATATATATATATATAATATATATATATATATATAATATATATATATATATATATATATATATATTATATATATATATATATATATATATATATATTATATATATTATATATATATCTTATATATATATATATATATATATATATATATATATATATATATATATTATACTATTATATACATAAAATGGTAAAATGGTTGATCATATCCGAGTAAAAAAAGACGACTAACCAATC
>CAHIKZ030002966.1:1890000-1895000 GCA_903632075.3 Acanthosepion pharaonis
GTAAAAAAAAAAGGAAAAACATCTAAGATCATACACATTTTACATAACTAAAGCTCTTGGTAAGGTGTGAGCTGTACTTGTAAATACAATATTTTGCATTTCTTTAAAACATGAAATACCAGGAATCCCTTCAATGAATCTATTGGAATCTTTCCCAATCAATCCGAGGGCTCCAACTAGAACAAGAATTATTGATGTCCTCATGTGCCACATTTTTTTAAATTTCCATTGCAAGATCCTTGTATTTTGAATATCTTCAAAGATACCTTTCAATCTGCAGGGACTGCCATGTCAATAAGGTTTGGTTTGTTTTGTTTTGTTTTACGGCATATCAAACTCAATGGGTTATTTAATGCTGACAAGACTTTTATTGCTGGTAATATATTTTCAGAAATGTATTACTGGCATTTTTTTCAAAAATGTATTACTGTATTAATTTTTCTTTAAATATATAACTGGTAATATTTTTTTTTCAAAACTGAATTGCTGGTAATGTTTTTTTGTTTCAAAAATGTATTGCTGGTAATAATGCATTGCTGGTAATAATTTTTCTTCAAAAAATTATTGCTGCTAATAATTTTTTTAAAAAAGTATTTCTGGTATTAAAACCTATTTTTACACTTACATAGTGTTTTGACCCCAGTTTGGGGGTTAACTATTTAACCATAGCTGGGACCTCAAAACTTCCTGATCAGAGGCCTTGCTGTTGGACGTAGTTTATTGCCTTACCCAGGACACGGGTGTAGTTTATCATCATACCCAGGACGACATGTCAATAAGAAAGCACATTCTGTTTTTGGGGGTCTTTGAACACGGTGTCTGGACGTTCAGTTTTGATTGTTTTGTCTGTGTGTATTGTAATGCCCCATAAAATCGTCACAGGTCCTAATCTCTGTAAGCTGGTCTAGGTGATGTTCATACTAGTTTTTTTTTTGCAGTTTCCTTCCCGTAAAAGTTGCATAATTTCCAGTGCAGATATTGGCACACTCTATCATGCCGAGTTTTATATTCCGTGAGTGCTAACACCGGGGAACCTGATGCAATTATTTCTGGATATTTATCACAGAATCTGCATTTTGGGTTAACGCAATTTTTCAGTATGTGTGCTTGGTAATTTTCAGTTAGCAAGCATTGGTCCTGTGCAGCAGGAATAAAACCTTCGGTTTCAGCTTTTAACTCTGCACTACGTAACCACTGATTATTTAAACCTGCACTACGTAACCTCTGGTTATTATTATTTCATAACTGGTGGCGTTCATTGGAGTTCAAGTGACTGCCAGTTTTAGCATAATACGCCATCAATCTGAATAATTTATTATTATTCTGTTATTTTGAATCTTAATATTATGAGCTTCTTGACATTCTATAATCTTTGTCTTTCATCAATTGATTTTGTTACCTCTTCTACTGAATCAACTATGAAAAATGTGAAACCGCACTGGAATAGCGAAAGATGCCTTCCAAAAGTTAAACAAAGTATTAAGAAACCGGAAAATTTCATTGAAAATAAAGAAAAGATTGCTGAACTGTTAGGTAACATCGGCACTCGTCTGTAGCAGTAAATACTGGTCCATCTCATCTCAGATGGAGAAGCGACTTGAGGTAACAGAAATGTGATACTACAGAAGGCTGCTGAGAATATCATGGACTGAAAACGTAAGCAACGACGGAAGTTTTAGAGAAAATTGAAACCAAAAGGACACCTATATGTAGCATTAGAAAGTGATAGTTTACATTTCTAGAACACGTAATGAAGAAAGACAGCTGGGGAAATTTGACACTCACGAGACATATCGAAAACAAGAGGTACAGAGGAAAACAATGCATAACCTACCTAATGAGCTTGTAAATGGTTGAAAAAACAGGGCTTAGGAAATATTGAAAAAAAGACAAATTTTAGTAAGGGCTACAAAAGATAGAAAATTGTGGAGAGCCATGATCGCTCACATCCTGAAGGAACACAGCACATAAAAGAAGAATATTGTTTTCTGTTCTCATATACATCTCCAATGATGAACCACGTCTTTTCTATTGGATTAACATATGGATATACTGATGGACATTCCATTGACTTAGTGTTTTTGAAAACTTGGAGGGGGGCAATATGGTCTAGCAGAATGTTAAGGATCATTATCTTGCATGAATATACTCCTTAGCTTAAGGCTTCTTACCCATGACCTTTAACACTGAAAAATGTCTTGTCCAAAAACAAACACTCTATTCTCTACATTTATCGTTACACTATTGTCAACTTTGAAGGGTACTATAATCTTTCCGCCCCAAATTTTATTCCGCTTTTATCTTTTCTATCTATTCTATTATTCCTCCTCTATTCTATTATTCCGCCGCTATCTATTCTATTATTCCTCCTCTATTCTATCTATTCTATTATTCCGCCTCTATTCCCATTATTCCCCCTCTTTTCTATCAATTCTATTATTCCGCCTCTATTCCTATTATTCCGCCTCTTTTCTATCAATTCTATTATTCCGCCTCTATCTATTCTATTATTCCGCTTCTATTCTATCTATTCTATTATTCCGCCTCTATCTATTCTAATCGTGTTCGTTGACTGTTTCCACAAATGACCCAATTCTCTGACCAATTTACATTATCCTAAAATATAGCTCGACAATTATCTAAAAAAAAAAAAGAATTGGGAAATCAGTTTTCACGTACTTCTTCGCTTATCGTACACATTTCTCTTTTTAACTTGCGTGTATTTAGGCAGCAAATGTTCTTAAAGGAAAATGTTATTAAAGACAACAGACATTTTGTGTCGATTAATTTTATTGATCGACTTTTTTCCGAATTACGAATAATCCTTCCCGGAGAAGGAGGAAATTTCGTCAGAAATTGTCTATTGATCTTTTCGGAAGAAATATGGTCCAAGCTTTCGACTTTCTTAAGTCATTATCAGTATAGGTAGATACAAATGGCGAGTTTCGTAGGACTAGTAGGTGTAGGGGAATAGACAAAGAGTTTTGTGACGTAAGCAAGATGTGACGTGTGTGTGCTTGTTTTGTTTTTTCTATACATTTGAGGATAGGTGCTCTTAAATTATAATTGTTTTTATTTATAGAAAGTTGTTTTTGTTGTATGAATTTTACTTCAAGTATCATGTTTCTTTCTTACTGTTTGATTTTTGTATTATTTTGGTATATTTCTCTTTTTGTCGTTTACTCAAACGTGGTCGTCCAATTGCTTTGGTGTGTTGAGCCAATTTTTTTTTAATATTTTGCATTCTTTTTTTCTCTGTTTGCCTTCGTAACACCAGCTTCATGAAATATTTTCTTGCTGGTCAATTCATTTTTCTTTTAATTTTGCTCAAATCTCTTTTTTCGACATTCTTAAAGTCAGTGTCCTGGGTACGAGGATAAACTACATCCGGCAACAAGGCCTCTTATCGGGAGGTTTTGAGGAGCGTGGAACCACCTCTTAGTTGCTGTAGCCTTCAAACTGAGATAAAAAAAAACACTATGAAAGTGTAGAAGTACATTTTTTATAGTGAAGATGATAGCAATATATTTTCATCGTAAAAAAATTCCGAGCAATACCTTTTTTTAAAAAAATTAAAAAATACCAGTAATACATTTTTGCAAGGAAAAAATATTATCACCAAGATATATTTGCAAGGATAAAGGGAATATTACAGGGGGGGGGGTATTACCAGCAATACATTTTTGCGAGGAAACAATATTAACATCAATATATATTTGCAAGGATAAAGGGAATATTATAGGGGGAATATTACCAGCAATTCATTTTTGGTAAGGAAAGCATATGACCACCAATATATATTTGCAAGGATAAAGGGAATATTATAGGGGGAATATTACCAGCAATTCATTTTCTGCAAGGAAAACATATTACCACCAATATATATTTGCAAGGATAAAGGGAATGTTATAAACCAGCAATTCATTTCTATAAAAGAAATTACTAATGCACTCAAGAAATTTCGACATTAAATGACCCATAAAGAGTTGATATGCCGTTAAACAAACCAAAACAAACTTTAAAGTCAGTTCCTTTCTTGGTCTTGCCGTTGTTTTCAGTTGCTTTTTTTAAATGTTTCGAGACCTGTCTCCAATTTGTTCCGTAATTTCTATCGCTCAATAACTTTATATATGTCTATATTACTGAGATGAGGTATCGTAATTTATCCACATGGCCCGGTGGATAAAAGCGTTGGTTGGTTGGTTGGTTGGTTCTAGCGATTTGGCGCAAAGAGTTGTGAGTTCAATACCTGGATACTGCAGTGGTAAACCAAAACAAACTTGTTGAGTTAAAGGGAAATAACTGAGTCATCCAGAAGAGGCCTGGCACGTGCAACTAGATCAATCTACCCCAGTGGGCGAAATAATGATTTCAGATCGAAATTCCAATCACCTGAAGAAGACCGAAGCCGAAACGTCGTAAATATGGCTGCAAAGATGAGTACAACAGTTCGAAGAATTTAAATAGTGTAAATAATAATAACTTTATAATATCGTATTTCCCTTTTGACATTGTATCTTTCTTACGACCTATGGCAATCTTTGTATATCTTAAATTAAAAATAAATTCCTGCTAAGAAATTTGGGTCACTGTGTCGCGCGAGACATTTTTTCTCCGTAATCTACCTTACATATCTATAAGTGTACCATTTGTCCATGCTTAGAATTTTGCTGCCACATATGGCCCGGTACTAGACTGATGTCGAGATCTCATCAATTTACAGTTGATCTGGCTAGATGTAACCGTAAATTCTATGCTGACAGCTTCTTTTCTCGCATTTCTCGCTTGTAGAAATTCCTTCTGGCTCCATGCTTTCCAGACAACTTTAATCTGCAAAAATTTAAATGCATTGTCAATCGCCATCTACTCTCCTCCTGATTACTCTTTCCTCTTCTCGCTCATTATTAATGTTTCTCTTCCTAATTTTTGCAGACTCTGTAACCTCTTGTGTCATAGTGGCTTTACTATCTTGCATGGGGTGATACCGATTAAAAAATACC
>CAHIKZ030002966.1:1900000-1975000 GCA_903632075.3 Acanthosepion pharaonis
TTGATCTGGTCATCTTGTCTAAATTGAGTGATCCTCTTGAATTTCAAGTTGAAGAAGAGGTTTTTTTTTTCAATCTCAAACGCAGTCTGGTTTGTGCATATACAATTCGTTTGCACAGTTTCCAGTGCGTCGAATATTTCTACCCAGTCAGATATCCTTTTGTAATCTGATGCATTATTATATAAACTTTATCAGTCTTTCATCAGTTGATTTTAATTATTCTACTGTTTAAACGTCAACATTACTTGTCTGCAGCCTCAATGGGACCTCGGAAGCGAATCGTTTGTACTGGTTATCACGTTGACGAAAGCAACCATCCACAAGACCTTGGGCGGCTGGTTAGTCCCTGTCTCGACGATGCCCCAGACCGCGTTGTCTTGATGGTTCAGATCAAGAGACCACATGTTGGGGTAACATGATGAAAAAATTTCTCGGACAGACATTCCTTGGTCACCTGACTTATGTGGTAATGAGTAAAATCCTTCTGGAATATGTATATACAACTGTCCTTCGATTTATGACTTGTCCATTAAATACAGCACCTCGATGTAAGTAGTGGCATTGACCCAGAGGCCTAGCGAGGAGAAAGGAAGTGGAATGCCATGATCCTCTTTGCTCATGACCCCAGAATCAATAAAGGTAACGTGAATTTTGTGTTCATCCCCATGGATCCCTCCGTTAGTTCTGCATTGTGCCACCTGTCGTTCCTGTTGTTCCCCTATCCACATTCAAGAAACTTACTATTTCTGAGTCACTGTGGTTGATGGCTAATGTCACGAGCAGGGCGTGTCTTTTCAGTATTTCTGTCTGATTGGAAGCTGCTGTGTCAATTTTCTCGATACGTCTGAAATGAAAATGGAAATGGTATAATTTGACGCAGTTGGCATAAAATTATGTTAAGTTGTCTTTCATTTAAGAACAGCGACAGGTATACTCTCAGAAATTTGGTTGCTGCATCTCTCTCTCTCTCTCTCTTTCTCTCTTTCTCTCTCTCTCTCTCTCTCTCTCTCTCTCTAAATATATACGCATTGATGTAAACTTGTAAATAGCTAATTAATGTATGCATACATGATATATCAATAGCTGTATGGATCGAATTTAATTCAGTTTCATTAATGTTCATACCATGACAGTTCAGGACGTAGACGATTATGACTCACACTTTTTTTTTATTATCTATGAATTGCCAGGGATTCGTGGAGAAGTCAGTGGATTGGTTTCTTGTGGCCTTCTCTACGTTTTAGAATTCAGGGCTTTCTGTCTCTTACACAGTTCGTCAAGTCTAAAGAGAGGTCAATCTACTTAGTGGACTTGATAAAGTCCATCAGAGGATGTAACGCGTTGATAATTTTAATTTTGTCTTTATTCATATATATATATATATATATATATATATATCGCATATCTTAATAATGTATATATATAATAAAATATATATATATATATATATATATATATATATATATATATATATAAATAAAAAGAAAGAACAGTAAGATATATAATCCGGTGTTCTTATAGATTTTTGAAACACAGTTAGAACTGCAAAAAAAACATATTTTAAATCAATTAATTTATAATATATATATATATATATATATAAAATATATATATATATATATATATATATATATATATATATATATATATATATATATATATATTATACAATACATTTTAATGTACGCGATATTATAGGTAAAGTGTAAAATATTTCGTTTAATTTTCAAACAGACTGTTTGCTGGCCATACCGTGTTGACTTCATACATACATACATACATATATATATATATATATATATATATATATATATATATATATGTGTGTGTGTGTGTGTGTGTGTGTGTGTGTGTGTGTGTGTGCGTACATTTAATGCTAGTGGCATCAAACAGTGTATATTTATTATTAGCACGCAAACATGCACTCCCACGAATTTTATGCCCTAACACAACACACGCTCAGATGGTAGCCGACTGACCCTACTACTCTGTGCAATCCACAAAATCAAAAACAAACAACGCGCATGCGCGAAATTAAAAATATATTATGGTGACAATTTATCCATCGCACCCTACATATGATTAATACAATATTCTTGACTGGACCATGACAAGCGAAACTTTAGGTCGTATTTGATAAGTATCGTGAATTGTTTATATTTTTTATTGCAATAGATAGATAGATAGATAGATAGATAGATAGATAGATTTAAATAGATTAACGTATACAGATAGATCGATAGATAGATTGTAAACAGATTTAGATAGATTGACATAGACATAAATAGATAGACATGGATAAATATAAACACATTGAGACAGATAGATAGATAGATAGATAGATAGATAGATAGATAGATAGAAAGAAAGAAAGAAAGAAAGAAAGAAAGAAAGAAAGAAAGAATTGTATGTGTGTGCATTCGAGTGGAACAGGTTTCTTTTTGTAGGTCGTTCTTATTTACAGTCAATTTTGCACGAACGAAAATCGATCCCAATTGTTTTCCCTTTTAAACCATCTCTCACTACACTACCAACAAATCCAGATGACGTGCATTCATCCGGTTGATTTTGTGCACAATCAATTAATGCATTCACACAATAAATGTGTGGGTAGTATATGTGTTATCGGCGGGGAAAGTGGAGTCGATTCAGTTTCGTTCACTTCACACTAATTCCATTGGAAAATCAGCTATGGAGAAAGTAACAGTTCAAATGAATGAAGAGAAAGTGTGACACCGAAATCCGAAGGCGCAGTGGAATAGCGAAAGATGCCTTCCAGAAGTTAAACAAAGTATTAAGAAACAGGAAAAAAATTCGCTAGAAACAAAGAAAAGAGTGCTGGACGCTTATGTGATATTGATAATATGTCAGTGGATGCTGGAAAATCTCTCCACAGATGAAGAAGATACTTGAGGCAACAGAAATCTGGCTCTGCAAAAGGATGCTGAGAATAACATGGATGGATCATGTGAGCAACGAAGAAGTTCTAAGGAAAATGGAAGCCAAAAGAAAATTATACTCAGAATCCGAAAGAGACAGTTGACATTTCTAGGGCGCATAATGAGAAAAGAAGCGTTGGAGAATTTGATACTCACAGGACAGATTGGCGGGGGGAGAGAAGGGACAAAGGAAAGCAACGGATGACCCATCGAACGACAAGCTGAAAGAAGATCGACTAGACGGGATAACAAAAAGACAAACCTTGCTCAGAACTACAAAACAGGAAGCTGTGGAGAGCCATGATCATCTACGCCCTGAAGCGACATAGCATATAGAAGAAAATGAACAATCCAAACTGAAACTTCTTGTCTTGTCAAGAAGAAAGAAATCTAAATTCAAACGTAGAGGAGATATTAGGAAACTAATTCTGTCGGCCATTTCTCTGTAATCTCCCGAAAAGATATCATCACTAGAATCAAATTTTTCTCCCCAGAATCTATAAGTGTACCATCCGTCCATGCTTTGAATATTCCTGTCACATATTGCCTGGTGCTCCTGCTATACATTTAAAATTTTTTGATAAAATCCAAAATAGCATCCACAATGTTATTGGTCCTGACCTGGCATCTCAGCTTCAGTCATTTTCCACCGCCGTAATGTAGCTTCCATCTACTTTTTTTAAATACATTTATTTATTATTCACACTTTTTACTTTTATATATATATATATATATATATATATATATATATATATATATATATATATATATATATATATTTGGATGGATAGACTCACATCTATCCATCCAAATATGTTAACTCTATCTCTGATATTGAGCGCTTTCTAATAAGTACCCGCATATAATATATAAATAATTATACATATATATATTTATTTATATTTATATACACTTTTCACACACATATATATATATATATATATATATATATATATATTATTTAAAAATTTAAAAATTATAACAAATATGTTATAAAATCACTACAAAATAGCCATTTTGTTTCATCAACACCTCTGCTGTCTTATCAAGTGATGATGTTGAATGCAGATTGTAAAAGATATATATATATATATATATATATATATATATATATATATATATATATATATATATATTGCTAAACCGAATCTTAGCCCGAAATATTCAAAATTATATTTAGATATTATATTAAATTATGTTATATTATACTTATTATTTCAATAAATTATATGTATTCAAATTATTACTTACATTTGTATTTGTTAAATACTTTTATTATATGACAATAAAATATTAAATTCAATTTTTCCATTCAAATTTTTGTTGTACCTGAAAGCATCTCATTTGTTTTAACGATAAAAGTTTTGCCCTATTTTTAAATAAATTCAATCAGGATAAAATACATAATACTAATTTTTTTTATTAATAAAACTTGAATCTTGCTTACTTCCCTTGATATCTTGCTTTAATTTTCAAGCTCTGATCAGGCACTTCAACGTGATGTAGTGGTTAGCAAGCTTGTCTCGCTCACTCACTCACGGGATGTTCTATACTTTCAACATTGTGTCACATCTAAGCCCCGCTTAATAAAACGCTAGATATAAATGATTAAATCGCACTTATTTGATGTTCCATTTTTTTAATATAATATTGCATGCATTCGGACCAGCAACCAACTTAATGTTTAATTAATTTCCATTTAGAGACTACACACACTCAAAAAGATTTGAGCTTTATATATAAGATTATATAAATGCGTTTATTCATGTGCACGTTCTTTTTTGTATATATCTCCTTAGTCAATGAATAGCAATTTAAATAATGTCGGTGATGACAGTAGCGTAGCTAAACCTGCAAGCAATAATCTTCTTCATGGCTCTCCACGACTTCCTGTTCTTTTGTAGCTCTTTATAAGTGTTGTCTTTTCGTTACTTCTCCTCAACCCTGTTTCCCCATCTATTTACTGAAGCTTGTCAAGTATGTTATGCGCTGTGTTCTTCTGTCTCTCTTGTCCTCAATCTGCACTGTGAGTATACATATAATAATTACAGGTTGGAGGTGACAAACAAGAAAATCTTAGTCAATGTTTCTTTTACTGAAATGAAATAAAACAAAAAGAAATGTACCACTAAACTGTTAATTCTGCACGCCCAGTTAACCATAAGATGTCTGTTAAATTGCTGAAAATTGTTATAGAAAAATAAAATAAGAGTTATTCATATAATAACCCTACTTTGTCAGTAAAGCTTGCCTTAATTTCTGATCACTGACAATAATTCTTTTCGTTAGTAAAATCATTTGCAATACCATTCTATGCTAAATATTATATACAAAGCATTACTCTAGTAAAATAATTGCCAATACATTTACATTATAAATATAAGTTTTCTGTTAGTAACATTTGTTTAATTCCTGCTCACATACAATAATTATTTTCTGTAGTTAAATCATTTTAAATGCATTTATATAGTAAAAAGTCATTTGCAATGCATTGATACAGTGAAAATTATTTGGCTTACGACCATATTACGTTGAAAGAACGGTTCCCGTACTATCACCAACTTCGCGCCTGGTCAGTACTTAGATGGGTGACTGCTTGGGAATACGAGGTGCTGTAAACTTGGATGTGCGGGAGGTGTAATGGATAATGTCTCGGAATTGTTAATCGGAGAGCCAAGTTTCAATTCCAGTTGGGTTCGTTATATTCACTTACGTGCAAATACATTTGGGAAAGTGTTGTGAGTAGTTTTTCACAGTGGAGGCTTGTATTTCGCTAAGTGGTCCTAAAAGGGTCCCGACGTACAAAAAAATGTTAGGAACTTGAAATAGAGTTAATGACGCAGCAATTCAGTTGTGGTGGTTGATACTTCAATGTCCGACATCGACTGACCTCCTCCAACTCCACTGAGCTCAACTGGCAACCGCTACTACTACTATTTATTATGTGTGGGAGAGTCTATTAATAATAGAATAGGTAACGTTCAGGTATAACAGAAAGGTATAAATCCACCTTTTTCCCCCCAGATATGAATTAATTAGTAAAACCGAAATCATTATTATCTCTAAAAAAAAAATTATTCTTAGAATGTAAAAATAATTTCTGTCCTTAAATAACCTACAAATGTTTGATAAACCGTAAAAAACAAATCAATCAAACAATCATTTGCAATGCATTCATATAGTAAAAATTATTTATAATGCATTTCTATAGTAAGAGATTTATTCTGTTTGTAACCCTTGCTTTAATTCGTGACTACTTACAACAAATACTTTTCCTGGTAAAATCATTGCAGTAAAAATTATTACTAAAGTAAGTCTGTAGTGAAATAATTAGCAATGCATTTACATTATAAAATAGAATAACTTTATTCTTTGAGTAACGCTTGCCTTAATTTCTGATTTACTTTCAATGTAAGTTTGCATTAAAATTATTTACAATGAAATTCTATAGTAAAACAGCGGCGGTGCATTTATATTACAAATTTATTTAGCTTTAAAAATCAAATTTTTAAAAATATCTATTT
Source organism: Acanthosepion pharaonis (assembly GCA_903632075.3). Lineage (NCBI taxonomy): Eukaryota > Metazoa > Mollusca > Cephalopoda > Sepiida > Sepiidae > Acanthosepion > Acanthosepion pharaonis. The sequence continues at coordinate 1,906,464 of CAHIKZ030002966.1, forward strand.
TGTTATTCGTTTTCAATATGGTCATATTGAATCTTTATAAAGATGCAATTATTTTATTGGTGACTATTACAGTTAGTCAAATAAAAACATTTTCTTCCTTAAAAGCGGTAATAAACTTAGCATTTAGATCACAGCTTAAATATATTTTTTTTAATATATCTTCTTAAATGTAACAAATCTAAATTGTAATTTATTCAAATTGCTTTTTTAATGAATTTATTTATCCTTACTGGCTTTGTTTACAAGAAAAGGACAAGCATTTTATCGTTAAAAATGAATGAGACGTATTTTTACATTATCATCAAATCTCTTTAACTGAAAATTATTCTTGAAGAAACAAAGTATGATGTTAGATATAATGGAATTCAGAAAGAAAAAATAAATTAATTAGATAATAAAATCATGAATTCTCCATACCAATCGTTATAGACATTTCTTTGATTTCTTGGTTGAACCTCGTTCTGATATCTATAGCTGTGTAGAATAGAAGTGTTGCACATCAACCTCTACAGAAATGTTTCTAAAGTGAGAGGGGGTCTTTTCACGGGAATGTCCCCATTTTCCTGTCTTCTAGGATCGAGCTTTCTTAGTAGGAAACCACAAGTAGCGTTTTGCCCCATCAGAGTTACCTGTAACTATTTAGCTTTACTGCCGATTTTCGTAGAGGTTCACTCTAGGTTTGAAATCAGAAGTATCCTTCTCCTAAATTGGTTGCCAACTAAAACTAAAGATCGTAATCTGTCTTGCTATTTCCACCTATGCGTTAAAATATTTAGAATTTGGCAAAAACGTGTCGAGAAAATGATATGAAGCTTTTCTCTCGGAGAAAAATGTATAAAATACATGATAATCGAAAATTAACCTTAAATAAACCAAAAATATGTTGGAATATTTGGCTGTAAGAAAAATTAAGAAGGCGACATTTTAGCGGGGCGCTAAGGTAAGTTGATAAGAGTGAAGGTAAGTCGATGGGTACTAAGACGCAATTGCCCTAGGCAGGCTATTTTTGCGTTAATTTTAAACGACTGGATATTTTCTGATAGATACCGCATTAAAATATGTCTCAGGTTTCAAAATATAAAAACAAATTATTTCCTATTAAAATAGGCGGGTCCCGTAAACGAAAGTTTTAAGGCTGATTCTAATTTTACCAAAGAACGCGTTTATAAATTTAGTCGGTGAAGACGCGATTAACATAAGAGTTACATTTACTTAGCAACGATAAAAAAAAAAAAAAAAAAAATTCTAAAAGCATAAAAAAAAGATTTGTTAAATGATGAAAGCAAAAAAAGAGGAACTTATCTTCCATGTTGAGACCCTGAACACAAATTCTACTCCTCACCCCAAGATTTCAGGTTGGTGTTTACGTGACATTATAGGCAAAAGTTCCCAACACATTTTATAAAACTATGAATACGTATTTTAAAACCCAAACCGGCCATACACCTGTGGTTATGTGTGCATGTTTGTGCGTACCCGCTGGACTTTGATTTTAAAATACTTCTTTATATATCTGTGTGTGCGGGTGTAATCGTTGTCTGTATAGCTCTTAAAACACGTGTCTTTCGCTCAATGAAATTCGTATATAGAAAGGGAAATATGTTAAAATGAAACATAAATATGGTAATTTCATATAGGGGCTTATTTTAACATATTTCCTATATATAAATCTCATTGATTTATTCACTGATATTTATTTGTAAATTTTATTAAATGCTATTTTTTTTTTCAAATTAAGCACGGCGTTTTTAAAAGTAGCACGTGTGCAAGATTAACGATTTTCCCCTGTATTTTTTTCATTTGTTTCGATAATGCTCCCTTAAAGCGAAACATCAACAAAGAAATAAAAAAATTAAACATCCAACTGGTTTTCATGTATTCCATTTTATATGGATTAGCCAGGATTCTGTTGTTAATTACGACGTATGAGGGCATAACAATTCAGTTCCTTGAAGTGAACCGCCAGACATATTTGATTATAGTGGTGAAGGTTAAAAAAATTGATAACAGAGGACATAGTGCCCCAAATGCCAAGGTTTCAAAGAGCCCCTCCCATGTCTTTTGAATTCAAACTGTTCTTTCTATTAGACTGGCTGTTAACCAAGGCTTAAAGATCCCAGTCTCCCATATTATTTATATTATAGTTGGTGAGGAGAAGAGTGGTGAATTCATATTTTTCCTGGGGGTATTTATACGAAAGTGGATGCAACGAATTCGACCGGAATACGAACACGGCCTTCCGTTTTTTTTTGTTTTTTTTTTGTTCCAAGTCGCTAATCATTACATCACCCACAGGATATCATACGTACGCGCGCGTACACACACGCATGGCACATACATACACGAGGGAAATGAAGTACTAAACATTTGTTACTATCGAGAATAAAGTAGCTTCGAAGCCAAAAGTTATTGTGACCGAGAGCGTGAGCGTGCTGGTCTTGTTCAAATTGTTGATAACGCTAGATAACACGCTCTCTCCAAGAAATTGTAACTAAGGTCTATTCAGCATAGCTGCAGTATAAACCACAGGTTGGCTCTGTGGGTGTTGAGCAAACACAAATGTGCCTGAGTGAGGGTCTGAAACAGAGATTGGTTAGCCGCTCTAGCAGACGGGTATCCTTGAATACGAGCGGCCCGCTATTTTATTTTTATATTGTATATATATATATATATATATATATATATACATATATATGTTTGTTTATTTTATTCACTATACAGGATCAAATTTGACGTACACAGACCTCATATTTGATGTGAGTAATTATTGGAACCAGGGGAAGGTTTACTATAATTATATTGTTCATCTTGGTGTAAAGAGTCGCTCAAACACTTTTTTGTTGTACGGAAATATATTTTGTAGTCACAATTAGGAATTTTTTTTTGGGGGGGGGGTAAGATTATAATTTCTCTTTTATTATTAATATCCGGTCAAGAAAAATATTTGTGTGCTTTTTTTCCTGAAAAATATTTTTCTAACTTTTCATAGTCTTTCTTTGTTAGAAATATAACAGAAACAGATGAAATCTATTTGCTTTTTGCTTTTATGCCATTAATTACCATCACACATTTACTGTACATGACCGGTGTACTGAAAATGAAACTTGACGCACGTGAATAATGACAATAAAAGATAATATAAAAAAAAACATTTAATTTTTTTCAGCTTTATATGGAAATCTATATAGAGCTACTTTTCAGGACTATATATATATATATATATATATATATATATATATATATATATATATATATATCTTACTTATTATAAAAACGCAATTGTGTGTGTGTCTGTTCGTTTATATATTGGATCGGATTTCCTACATTTTTCAACCGATTTCACCAAAACTTCACAGGACTACGTAAAATTACCTTGCGCCAAAAATTGGAAAAACACAATTGTTTTTGCACGAAATCAATTTGAAAACACGATTAAGGGGCATTAATAAAAGGGGGACAACTCATATCAAGTTATACTTATTATTATCGAGTTATCGAATTATACTTAACATAAACCCCAGGTTGGTTGTGTGTGTGTGTGTGTGTGTGTGTGTGTGTGTGTGTGTGTGTGTGTGTGTGTGTGTGTGTGTGTGTGTTCGTTTATATATGGCATCGGTTTCTATTTTTTTCAACCGATTTCAAAAAACTTCACTTTTTTTGGCAGGTAGTGTTTCTTATTAGGAACCAAACTTTTTCTTTATTTTTACATTCAGAATGCTTTAAAAATTCCATTTACAAGACAATTGTTTATAATAAAATTCTATTCAATCGGTAGAATTCATAACGATTGAAAACAATGTTTTGTTTGAGTTTGGGTTTGACCAATTTAAAAAAAAAAAAAAAAAAAAAAACTAATTAAGACATGCGTGTCCGTCAACCTTAAACAATAATCTTTGTCAATTTATTTTTTCAGTCTTTATGATGGTCGATACTTGATCTATCTCTTACTGTTACATCACCGGGCAACGCCGGGCTCTATTAGTATATATATATATATATATATATATATATATCCAACAATTTCACATCACTGGACAGAACCGCACTAAAACCAGTACTAAAGAATCATTTTACTGTCATTATAAACAGCGGTAATCTAAATTACTTAAGGACGGTTTTTCTCTTGACACCGCTATTGCTTTAACTACTTTCACTCCTCAGTAATGTTTATTGTTTTAAGAAGCGATGATTAGAATTGTAATAAAACATAAACATAAAATGAAATTGAATTCATACATTTTTGTTCTTGAGAATTTACAACAAAAATATTAAACGCTATTTATTTATTTGACTGTTTATTAAGAATAATTTTATATTTACAACATTCTAGAAACTAATACAATTAAAACTAATGCAGTGCAATATTTATCATTTACCAATTTATTAAGAAATAAATATAAAACATTTTTTATTCTTAAATGTATAAACGTTTACTAAATTATTAAAATATGTGAACCAACTATAAGGAAATCCTTATTATTTACTATTTTATAAAGTTCCAATTAATTGGCAATTAGCCAATGTTTTACCAACCATTCCAATAAATAATATAATAAATAAATATTATAAATGTTGTCAATTCTAAAAAACAAAGAAATTTATAAATTCACTTTCATCATACGTTATTTTTATCATTTCACTCCAAGCAAATCAATAAAGCCATTAAGACACAAGGGGTCTTTGAGTGTTTTAAAATTATGATTAATAAAGAAAATACTATTAAGGATATAGAATAATAAAGAACAAAAATGAAGAAGACAGAAGATAACGATTAACATTACATTTAAATTTTTGAAAATCAAAATTGACTGAGATGTGCGACAGAAGATACTGTTGGAGTAGAACTTACGGTTACATCTTGTCATTTCAACTGTAAAATGATGAAACCTTATCTCAAATCTAGTACAGTATTAAGTTCATAAAATCTAGGTACCATAGAGGAAAGTTCATCAGAACAATTACCATGAAAGTATTTATAGAAAATGTACAAAAATGCAACATTATAGCGATGGGAAAGTGACTGAAGGCGAGATGCCAAACCAGGACCAATAATAATGCAGATTCTTCTTTGGATTTTTATCAAGATTCTATAAATGTATATAGGTTTTATTACAATTCTAGTTATTGCTTTTTAAGACAATAAACATTGCCGAGGAGTGAAGGTAGTTAAAATAATACCGGTGTCAAAGGAAAAACCATCTTTTTGACACTCCGTTGTTTTTTTTTACGTGGGCGAAAGTCCATGTTTACCGAATTTCGTTATTGTTTTAATCACAAAGTGGATATGTAAATGAATTTCATTGACGTAATTATTGTTAGCAGACGAAAAATGTGACTTTGGTTTAGTTTGTAGAAAATTCTTACGACCAGTGAGTTGCTCTCTTTTCATGACGTTGTCAAGAAGAACCTTGAAAGGCGCGTCCGTATTTGTTCTGCAGCACTGCACATGATGATTCGTTGTGCGTCCGATATGGGGGCGTGTTACTGAAATTTCTTTGATAATTATAAAAGTTCATATTTTGAAAGCCAACTCAACTACACATGCACACACAGACACACACAGACACACACACACACATTCTATACACAAGATTTGTTAAAAACGACATTTTTATTTATTTTTGTAAGCGTATTTTTTTTCCTCTTAGGACATAAAGTATGGAGATAGTGTCCGAATACATTATGTCTAGAAAAGAGAAAAAAATTACGCTCACAAGAAATATTAAACAAAAATAGAGATTGCTGCCCACACAATATATATATATATATATATATATATATATATATATATATATATATATACTTGCACGTAAGTAGATATATATATATTTCTCAGTTGTTTTAAAAACAGTGCTCGACGTTATATAACGGAGCTATTAAGTATATAGTAGTGAATATATATAATATCCCGTGTTCAGCTTAACGGTCGGTGAGTATCCTGCACCTGAAGATTGCGTAGTTGCATAAAACTCTGAGTTGTGCTATCGACGTGGAATATTATGTATATTCACTAATATATATATATATATATATATATATATATATATATATATATATTATTTTATATGTAAAGTACTTTAGTAGAAAGCGCTGGTATATCAATGCTAGAGCTAACATAATCAAACAAGCATAGATCCACCTTTTAAAAATAAACCAGTTTGTATGATGATCACAAAAGCATGAAACACTGTCACAAACTCATATCCATACATCATATTATATATATATATATATATATATATATATATATAAAAGTGAACATTGAAGTCAACACTCAGAAGCGACAGGCTGTTTCATGTTGGATGCAATCGTCAGGCCGCCTGTAAAAACATAAATCGGCCTGACGATTGCGTCTAGCCAGAAAAAACCTGTCGCCTGAGTGTTGACTATAATGTTCACTTTTATATTTATATTTACATACGCTCTATCTGTAATATTGAGCACTTTATCCCATAAATATAAAACTATATTTCTTCATATATATATATATATATATATATATATATATATATATATATATATATATATATATATATATATATAATCAATTAATTCACTATTTAATCCGTCACGATACTTAATGATGTCGACTGGCCTAGTGCTCTTGAATTCCTACTAAAGAAAAAATACCTTCCGGCAATAATCGAACCTCATGAAGCTTTTTCGTGGCCTAATTGGTAAGGTACACTTAGCTTAAAAGTGGCCTTCTTCAAGGAATAATGGAATACAATTTTGATCCCTGCTGGAAATCGCATTTTCATCAGAGGACTTCACGGTCTTTAGTCCTGCTGACTTCAGTTACACTGTTTTACAAATAGAGATGTTTATTCAAATACGTATACCCACTAAATATTCTGATTTACTAAGCGTAGCTTAGATGTGTTAGAAGGTCGAAAGTATGGAGCACCCAGTGAGAATCGAATTTGCTACTCAGTCGTAATTGATCTAGCGAGAAAAAGCTTGCTAACCATTACACCACGACGAAGTGTCCTGTACCCGCGAACAATAACGTTCGTAGAAATAAGATGTATTGTTTCACATTTGATATATTTATGGGAGCGCTGTGCTCACTATCGGTGATAAAGTGTTTGTAGATATAGACGGTGTCTACACACATGCAAATATATAATTAAAAAAAAGGGAATCTTTTATGCCAACGCGTTTCCTTCCTTGAAGAACTTATCAAGAGAAACGAAACGCGTTCGTATAAATGGTTTTCCACTTTTCGTTTCTTTTAACAATATCGTCTTTACAGATACATTTTGCCTGTATTTTCACACACACACACACACACACACACACACACACAGACACATACATACATATATATATATATATATATATATATATATATATATATATATATATATATATTCTGTGGCTTTATTTTCCTCCCCATGAACTGGTGACATTTCATTTAGTTAATTTAGTTCCTCATTTTCAATGACAAGTAAACTTTCTTGCATTCGGTTCATTGTTTTATTTCTTTATTTGTCCAATCTATGCGGATGCAAATTATTTTATTATTCATCAAATTCTATTTCTAAATTGTTGAAAGTTCATTGTTTTTAATCTATTGTCTTGTGCATTCATTGTCTTAGTCTATTTCAAATGTGTTGTTGCAAAATGTCTTTTCAAAAATGTTATTCTACATTTTCGTCCAGCTTTTCAAATCCGTTCTTTATCATTGTCTTTTTGCTTTTCATGAGACCATTTCAAATGATCGTAGCTTTTTTTCTTTTTACACACTGTGATTTTTTTTTCATTAGTATGTTTAATTTGTGAATATAAATTTTAATTAACAATACACGATTTATTCTGCGCAAATTTCATATCAAGGAGAACTTCACTGTATAGTTGCAAAATTATGTTGATTTCTGCCTCCATATTTTTTTTAATCATTTCACCCTAAGCAAGGCAACAAAGCCACTAAGAAGCAATGCGTGACTTAGCGTGAGAAAATATAAGAAAAAGAAGAAGAGGAATTAAGTAGACAGATGACAACGATTGACATTGCATTTAAACTTTTAAAGATCAATGTTTGCCGGGAAGCAAGAAACCAGAATATAGTTACACAAACAAGAATTATGAGAGAAGAAACTTTTAACATAGAACTTGCGGTTACATCTAGCTATTTCAACTGCAAAATGATGATACCAAACGTAGTATTGCACTTAAATTTGTAAAGTCAAAGTACGAAAGAGGAAATGAAAATATTTATCGAAAGTGCACTGAGAAGCTACGTTACGTAGGTGAGAGTATGACTTAAGTGGAGATTCTTCTTTGGATTTCAGAATCAAATATATGTTTCAGTATTCATAGAATATGCATTAAAATGTAAACAAATGACTAATGGCTTTGTAATCATATGATACCATTCTTTTAGAGATCTGAAACATTTTTAATAACAAAACTAGAAACTTCACAAATTGCAAAACTAAATTTAGTTTACGAACTTTATATGGATTATTCGTTTATCCATAGAGAAAATATCCAAATCTGTATTTATTTCTCTTTTCTTGGATCGTGTTGATTATTTCTCTTTTCTCTGTGTTTATTTTATTTTATCTTTATTTATTTATATATTTTATTTATATATTTATATATATCTATATTTATATTTATATATATATTTATACTTTATTTATATATTTTAATTTATTTTATTTCTCTGTCTTGATTATTTCTGTCTTGTTTATTTCTCTTTTCTTGGACTGTGTTGATTTATAGTTCTTCAGCAAATTAATTATCGGATAGATGCTTAGAAAGTTTAGATGACTGTGTTCGGGAGTTCGATCTTCAATTGGTGTCTCATGTATCATATAATTATACAAGGTCTGTCTGAAAAGCAACGAGACTGATCAAATTCTTGGATGTGAGGAGCATCGTCCACTGTGAATTTTTGCTAGAGAGCCAGACAATAAGTTAGCAAGTCTACAAAGAGATCCTATGGTGTTTGGTTCCCCCAGTGCGCGAGAAGAAACGAGAGTTGTGGTAGTACAAATCGTGACTGTTTCAGCAAGATAATGTGCCTGCTCATAATGACCTGAGCATCCGGCAGTTCCTGGCCGAGGAGAACATCGCCGTACTAGAACAACCTCCCTATTCACCTGATTTTGCACCGAATTTTATCTGAATTATTCGTTTATTCATACCGAAAACCTGGGTTTATTTCTCTTTTCTTCGGCTGTTTCGATTTCTGTAAAGAAATAGTGATATATAGTTCGTCAGGTAATTATGGAATAGTGTTTTGAGAGTTAGTTTAAATAATAGAATAAAAAAGTTTTCTACCTGATTAAATTTAAGTAACCCTGAAAACGTTATTTTCTTTACTTTACGGGAAATGTTTTCAGTGGCCTATATCATTTGGGAAATATCTACTTCGAAATATTTATAAATCCACTTTTAATTGATTTGGCTTGGTTTGGTTTGGTTTGTTTTACGGCATATCAACCTCAATGGGTTATTTAATGCCGACAAAATTTTGATTGCTCGTAATATTTTGTTTTATCAAAAATCTATTTCTAGTAATATTTTTCCTGCAAAAATGTATTGCTGGTAATTTTTTTTTTTTTCAAAAATATATTGCTAGAAATATTTATTTTTTAAAAACATTGTTGGCAATACTTTTTTACCAAAAATGTATTGCTGATAATAGTTTTTTTTTTTCTTCAAAAATTTATTGCTGGTAATAATTTTTTAAAGTATTTCTGGTATTAAAACCTCTTTTTACACTTTCACAGTGTTTTTACCCCAGTTTCGGGGTTAACTAAATGCCCATAGCTGGGACTGCTACCACCCCGGGTCAGGGTTGATCTGGGAACTTGAGCAATTAAGAGGTGGTTCCACGCTTCTCAAAACCTCCTGATCAGAGGCCTTGCTGCTGGACGTAGTTTATCGTCTTACCCAGGACGTTTAATTGATTTATATAAGTATAAGGTATATGTACACACATAGGTATGCATTACCTACATATATACGTGTGAGTGCATACATGTGAGTACACTTACGAAACGAAATTTTAGGCCCAACGACATTTAGCAAGAAAGACAACTACTGCGTTGCTCTGATTTCCAGCCTTTCAAACCCCTTAAACACTTCTTTCTACCAGCAATTTCATTTTGTATAAACACCAACATGTAACTTGTAATTAAAAAAGGAAATACTGTTAACACCTTAGTATTACATCCTTGGGACATTAGAGGTTTTGGATAGTTAATTTCTAATTAGTTAAGAGTTGTTTTGTAGGTACGAGGAGAACAAATACCTTATTAGATAGGCTCTCATTGGATTCAGTATATATATATATATATATATATATATATATATATATATATATATATATATACAGAGGGTGCGATGGATAAACTGTCGTCTAAATTATGTAGAAATGAAAATAACACTGAAATCTCATTTTAACAGATATATTTACCAAAATTACACAACAATAATAAAGAGTATATTTATTCAATGTAATTGCCATTGGTTTTAACCACGGCCTCCAGATAATTTCGGAATCGCCTGCATCTCATCTGGACGGTCTCCTTGTTTAAGTTGGTGAATGCTGCCATAATCCTTGCCTGCAGTTCATCTTTGGTGTTACAAGGTGTTTTGTTGGTCACTCGCTTAATAATCAAGGGGGGTGCAGTCTGGGGAGTTAGATGGCGACATGTAAGGGATGATGTGGTCGCAGAAATTGTATGACAGCCATGATTGGTTTCTCTTGCTTGTGTGGCATGGTGCAGAGTCCTGTTGCCCGAGATAGTTCCTTTCAGTTCAGCACTACCTCCTCAAGGTACTTGATGTAGACCTCCGTGTTGAGTCTGGGGCCCTATGGGAAGATGGATGAGGGATAATGTTGCCATCAATAGTGATCACTTTAAAAAATCTTCGTAATCACCATTAGATTCATCCAACTCTTTTCGAATCCAATGCACTGTCCTCAGATTGACGCCCCAAAACTCTGAAATGTTTGTATTGGAGCATCCGGTGCAAATACCGAGCAGTACAGTATGTCGTTTCCAAATTTCTGGCCTAGTGAATTGTGTCATGGTGCTCTTTTTCTCACAGACGGCGCCCAACTGACCCTACCATATGTGCAGTCGACAAAATGAAAAACAAGCAACGCGCATGCGCGAAATAAAAAATATAAAATTCCGAAAATTTACCGATATGAGAGAGAGAATATCAAATAAGACTTGTGTGTAAAAGTTTAAGTACAAGATAGTCCAAACGTCACTAAGTCACATTACTAATTCTTTTAAATTATTTACATCGCTCGATTGTCTTCATCTTTATTATCATATTAATAACCCTTCAGACACTTTACGCTTCGGCCTTCTTCAGTTGATATACATTAGAATTTCGAACCGAACCCTTTATTTAGTCAGATTAGTCAGGGGTAGATTGTTCTAATTCCACGTAACATAGAACTCTATATTATTTAATTCCCTTTAGTAACTCAACTCTCCAAGTTTTTGTCCCCTACCCTTTGGGTCATGTCACCTTCTGGATTACTCAACCAACGCTTTTATCCACTGGGGTATGTGTCCTTGGGGAATGGGGGATTCATTTATAATTTATAAAAAGACCTGGTAGATTGATTTATATATTATATATATATATATATATATATATATATATATATATATACTGTATATAGGATGCTATGGTATTGTAAATTTAAAACAAAAATAAGAGTTCTTAAATATCTTGACCCACCATGTATTAGTTTGTCCGGAATGTAATATCGTATTTAATACATACAACTTTGAAACGTAGCGAACTACTGCGAAATCATGCATAAATACTAAATGGCAAAACTTAGTTTTGGTTTCATATCTACGAGAGGCGTTCCGAAATAAATGTCTTCGTTTTATTTGCAAGGAAACAGCAACAGATGTAGGGAACACAATAAAACTGTCAAATGGAGTAAATTTTCACCTACAACATATGATTTTCCCACAAAGTCACCACTGCTGGCTATGCGTTTCTGAATTGGTTTTAATTTTGGTAAAGTTATAGCTACAGACCATCTGAAGTTATTATGCAAATAAAATAAAGCTCAATAACTCGAATTTTTGTCAAATTTTAAACGATTAATTTAGGCGTCAAAACAGTTTGAGTTCAATTTTCAACATGTTTTATTAAGTTTAAGTTGTTGGTTTAATGGCTATGGTTTTACTTCAGCAATTTCAATTTCCGACATGGGGGGTTTAATTGTTTCCCATGGGTCTTCTTTGCTGTCATATTCTTTGTCACCCTCATATAATTTCGTCTTCACAATTGACCATAGATTTTCAATCAGATTCAGGTCGAGACTTGAGGGTGTCCATTCCATTATCTTCTCTCCACTAAACATCTTACGTTAAAAACATTCACGGATAACCTTAAATATATGAGAAGAATCATCATTGTACATAAATACACACTTCACTTTGAAATTACCAGGTTGAGATTTGTACCATTGTAAAGAAAGTTTTGTCCATGAAATCGCAATAGTTCAGTTTAACAACTTCATCGACTTTGAATAGTGTAATAAAGGTTTGGTCGACAATTCCAGACCATATCATCACACTGCCGCCTCATTTTAGCCACAGGCACATCTGCATTGGATAAAATCTATCCTTTGACCTATCCATCAGGTCCATCGAGTGTCACCCTATTTTCGTCCGTGAAAGTTAGTTTAGAAAAATCTATTTTCATGTATTTCTTGGTCCAATTTTAACGCTTTAAAATATTTACTTTACTGAGAGGAGTATGCCTATAAGATTTCTTGACAGATCCCAATTTGCAAATTATTCTACACCTTTTGTCCTTCTTGACGCCCTCAATTCCATCCTGTTCAAAGATCTGAGCACGAGTTAAAAGTGATTGTTTCGATGTAACTTGCTTTAGTTCATGTTGCTATCGAGGAGACACGTTCTTAAAGCCTTTTTCTTTCTCTAGTTCTCAACTTAGTTATATTTTCAACAACTGTCTTTATCGTTCGATGATCTCTTCGAAGCTCCTTTTAAATCTCCAATATAAACGTTACCTCACTGTATAACTTTGTTATTTTCTGTTTTCAAACACTTGTTACAGCTTTTTCATTGCTCATGTTTCAACATGTATTATGGAAAAAATATTTTTATTAGATTTCAGAGGCCTAGTTTGATCTGCATAATAACGTCAGACTGCAGTTTTATAATAAATGTTTAATGTTGAAACTAATTAAAACATGGTAAAACTACCTAAAAATCTAACTCAAGCATTGTTTTGACATGTAAATTAATAGTTTAAAATTTGACAAAATTTTTGCAAAGCAAATTCGAGTTATTGACCGTTATGTGATTTGCATAATAACTTCAGAAAAGACTGTATGCAGAAACGCTCTGAACTTGGCTTATCATGCACATCGCTGTCACATCTGTCGACACACATGACCCACCATCTAACTGTGCTCATATCCACTACTTAGTCTCCGTAAACGTTTAGTAAGTACTGATGAATATTAATTACTATTTGTAACAGGATAAATAAAAAATTATTGGTTATTAGCGGGAAGGTTGAACCTCTACTGCCAATATCCGTCTCTGATGTCGTGAGTTGACACAATAAAATAGGAATGAATTACTTCGTATATTTTATTCTCTTGGGAAACATTTACTCCTTATAAATTTCTTATTCTCTTTGATGTAATGTGTTTATTATGAAGCGCGTCGATTAACATAAAGAATTTAAATGCTGGAATAAATTAAGTTAGAATAATGAGGAAAGTTCAAACAAAACATAAACCTGGGTGTCGTGTTTTATACCTCCTTTTAACTTATACGCTAATTCAATAAGAATTAAATTTAGTTAGGCTATATTGGTTAATTAACTGGTATATCGACACGGATTTTTAAAGTCGATTTTTTTTATTAGGCTTTAGGCAATATGCAAACATTGGTCGGCTTTATGCCAGGGCCTATACGAAAAAATTGTTCGGATTTATACATAAGTCTATACCATCTATATCGGTCTGTTTTATACTTTGAACATTGTTATGGTTTAAACCTGAGTCTATTCATAAACATTGTTAGGGTTCATACCTGAATCTATACGTTTATTGTCAGGGTTTATGCCTAAATCTAAACATAGTTTGTGTTTACATCTGAGTCTATACGCAAGCATTGTCAGGGTTTATTCTATACCAGCGTTTCTCAAACGGCGTTCCCCGGAACACTAAAGTTCCGCAAATGGTGCAAGGGTTCCGCGAGAACAGGTGAGATAAGCTAATGCAATTTTGACTTTTTATTTTATTTCATATACGTAATATGTGAACACACACAAAATCTTCTTGGTTATTGTAATATTATAGTATAGACATCATCCTATCTAACTTATTATGTTATTAAAATATAACAATCTTTGAGAATATATTTAGTGATGTCTATACGGCGCCATTAGGAAACCACCTTCAACGAACGGGACCTGTACTTAAAGATACTTATTTCTCAATGATGAAGTATGGGAAAGAGATGAATGAGTTTAATGGTGATTTGGAGTGATCATTAGTGATGACGACATTATACCTCCATTCATCTTCCCACAGAGCGACAGAGAGTCAGACTCAACACGGAGGTCTGCATTAAGTGTATTGAGGAGTTAGTGCTGCTCTGGGTTAAGAGGGAGGCTGCTGGAAGAACCTATATTTGGCAACAGGATTCTGCACCATGCCATACAAGCAGGAGAACCAAGTCATACAGTTAGACAATTTCTGCGGTCACATCACCCCTTCCATCTAGCCACCCCAAATCCCTTGATTATTATATGTGTGGAGCAGTTCAGCGAGAGACCCACAAAACTCTTTGTAATGGATGAAGTATATAAATGAACAGTATGAATTTTATTTAGCATTACCGAAGAATTTGACAAGGACGTATACATTTTTCCTTAAACCATTTATTCAAAAATATATATTATGATATTTACCACGTGAACTATGATGAAAATAAAATGAGAAAGATATGGTACATAATTTTGTTTTTGCGCAGGGGTTCCTTAAGACATGTAATTTATTTTAAAGGCTACGCAAGGGTAAAAAGAAAAAAAAACGTTGGCCTTTACGTTCACGCTGTTAGGGGTCATACCTTAGTCTATACGCAAACATTATTAGGACTTATACCTGAGTCTATACGTACACATTGATTGGGTTTATATTTGAGTCTATACGCAAGCAATGATCAAGTTTATGCCTGATTCTATACACTAGCATTTGTCGGCATTATGCTTGTGTTTATACGCGGAAATTTTAGATTTTGATACAGTGACGAAATAAATTCTAGACAAGCTTTTTAAATGAAAGGAGAATTTTCAAAAAATTACGTGATAACGCGAAAAGAATTCTCTCCTTTTTAAAGTTCTTGACAAGGAATAATATTTTTAATTTTACTAATTTCGGTTCATTTATATTTATTTTAAAACTTTCTTGTCTCAACAACTAAATAACGTATTCTCAAGCATTGACGGCATCTGTCTGTCATGAGCAAAGTATGCAGCGAAAAAAAGCTGCCGGCTGGAATTGAAATAGAGCCCTTAATCTCTGCTAATTTTCGTCCTTTTGAGGGGCGAAATCCAAATATCTTTCCCTGCAGATGCATACTAATATCTGCTGATTACCAACAGCTGAAGCTTTGTCACGATTTCCGACTGGCGTCAATAAAATTAAAGCCATTTTTCTTGAGATAGGAAAGGATGTTACACAAGTTGAACATGCAGTTGCTCTTCTTCAGTTCACATTGGAGTGCCTTCTTAACAGGAAAGCTCAGCCAAATGAATTAAGTGAACAGATCGAGTGCTAAGACAATATAAATTCACACTTGATTCGTCATTAGGTGGTATTAGATCGTTTGGGTCGCAATCGATTATTTTTCCCCACTCAAAGATTTTGAAATCCGAACACATTCGAAATAGTATAAACATTGCAATGAATCCGATCGTTTTGCAAATATAGCAATAAAAACCTCCCAAATCTGATATTCTTTAATCAAACGTAATAAGTAAATCTAATCCACTCTACAAAAATTACATTTTTGTTGTGTTAATACGAAGTCTAGTGGCTAAAATAGTTTTTTTTTATTTCTATCTGGCTCAGAAAAGTTTCGCGTTCTAACCTGAACTTCAAATGCAAATTTTCAAAAGTTAACTCTTCTTGCGTAAGAATTTGGGCTCAATACAATCTTTCTATCATATTGGACACAGTGTAATGTTTTATTCATCTGTTTTTGTGAGTAGACCCAGAGAAGAAAAAAAAAGAAAAGAATTCTACTTGGCATTTAAAGAGTCCATTGGAACACCCAAAAATGCCGTCCACATCTCTCGATCTCTTCGGGACCCGAGGGAAATAGAAGCAGACTGATTGTTCTTCCTCGTAATCCTTTCAGATAGCTTGGCGGTACCAATCTCCTTTTCCATAAGCTTGGGGGCGCCCATCTCCATCGACAGCCGAAGACCCACTAAATATGAGTGACCGTCTATCCGTACACTAGGACCTCAGATTTCTTTTTTTAATTCAGACCGGCCGCTATCCAAAAAGAAAGTTTGTAAATCGGGTTTCATTGGCGTATTTTTGTGAAGAGGGCTTTTATCGAGTGTCAAATCTGTTGCTGGTAATATTTTTTTTCCAAAAATGTATTACTGGTATTTTTACTATAAAAATCTTTTATACTTTCATAGTGTTTTGTCTCCAGTTTGGAGTTTAACTATTTGCCCATAGCTGGGACCATAACAGGTGCTACCACCCCTTAACACTAACACTAACCCTGAATATAGCAGGCATATGAGTATAGCAGGCATATTACAGTACAACAACAGTAACTTTAACAACAGCGCGGTGGAGTAATGTATAGCGGCTTGGATTAAGGACACCGAAAAGCTCTAATTCCTGTAGAGTTCATTATATTCTTGGGTAAGAAATTAGATTGTTGATTAAGTTTCATTTACGTATTTTAGTAAAGATGGTTTTATCGAGAGTCAAATCTGTTGCTGGTAATATTTTTTTATTACAAAGAATACATATTCTATTCATACAAACCTATCCTAAAAGTTTTTTCGGCACTAAATAACCCGTTGAGGTGTCGGTATGCCGTAAAACAAAATAAACAAAACTAAACTGAAAAATGTGCAATTTTACACGATTTAAAGAAATGATTTATAAAACAGTTTTATTCTTGAGTATTTCTTCTTACAAATGTTACAAAGTCTCTAAGAAAGCTAATTTTAATAATATTTTGTTATATTTACTTTTTAACAGACATCGCTTTCGAAGATTTTTTTCTTCAGTTCTGTTTTTGCACTGCGAAAATTATTTTAAAATGCCATAACTTGTCACATGAAATTAATTTAATATTTTTTCTCTATGACAGTAGTTCAAAACCATTTTTGCCCAATGCACTCTTTTGAACATGTGTCACAACCCCACCACCGTCGCTTTCCATGTTTGTCCGACCTAAAAAGTGTATTTGAAATATGCATAAATTATTGAAGAGATTCATTCTTTTCCATATTAGGACATATATTAGTACATATACACACACACTACAATTCAAAAGTTTGAGGACACATCTGTTATTTTTTTAAATTGGTCCTGAAAGTAGTTGTTTTGTACTTTAAATAAGAGAAAATTGTTATACGTGTTTAAAAAAAAAAAGTGAGACATGATTTTTTATTAGAAATTTTATTATGACAAAAGAAAAGCATTTTAAGATTAAATTTTGCCCTCGTCAAAATATCCTCCTTTAGTCTTGATTACTACAGCACAATATTTTGGCATTCGTTGCAAAATTTTCTCAAAATATAAGTTTGATAATTGATTTCATTCTTTTTTCAATAACTCTAAAGCTCTTTTACATTTTTTGCATGGAAAGATTTCACTCTTCTGTGAAGTTCATCCCATGCTAATTTGGGGGTTTGATTCAAACATTTGAACTGTTGTGTACATTTACATAAATTATTCTTTATAGAGGAATTGTACAAATTTAATAGCAATAGAAAATATTGATGGATTTTAAACTTAAATACATGTACAGTAATTTGCTTTAATTCATAACTAATTATCAAATAAATAAACTGAAGAATATTTCAATAAAAAAAAATCAATCGTTATCTTCTATCTTTTTAATTCTTGTTTTATTGTTCTCTGTCCTTAATAGTATATTTTCTCATATTCTCTAACACACAGTAACCCTTTACGTCTTTGGGGATTTATTGCCTTTCTTTGGGTGAAATGATTAAAAAAAAAAAGTATCATGAAAGTGGAATTATACATATTTTGTTCCTAGGAATTGACAACAAACACTATGTATTTATTAGATTGTTTATTTATACTATTTATTTAAGAAAGAATAAAACAATTAGAAAAAAAGAAAAGAGTATTCAATATCGGACATTGAGCGTTTGCTGATATAGACTATGTGGAAATCAACATGGTGAATATCAGTTTCACGCTCCAAGCGACCTTCAAGAACATGCAATGGCCATACAGTCTTAAATGAATCTTATCCATCTCTCTACGTGTAGATATACAGGGTGAGATGGATAAATTGTCGTTTAAATTGCGCAAAAATGAAAATAACACTGACATCTCGTTTTAACAAGTATATTTGCCAAAATGACACAAAAATATCATGAAATACCAAAGAGTAAATTTATTCAATAAAAATCGCCATTGGCTTCAACCACGGCCTCCAGACTACTTTGGAATCTCCTGCCACCTTTTTTTTTTTTTTTTTTGGCGGTTTCCTTGCTTAAGTTGGTGAATGCTGCTATAATCCTTGCCATCAGTTCTTCTTTGACGTTCCAAAGAGTTTTGTGGGTCTCTCGCTGAACTGCGCCACACATATAATAATCAAGGGATTTGGGGTGGCTAGATGGAAGGGTGATGTGACCGCAGAAATTGTCTAACTATAAGGCATAATTCTCCTGCTTGTATGGCGTGGTGCAGAGTCTGTTGCCAAATATAGGGTCTTCCAGCAGCCACCCTCTTGACCCAGAGCAGCACTAACTCCTCAAAACACTTAATACAGACCTCCGTGTTGAGTCTGACGCACTGTCGCTATCTGGGAAGATGAATGGAGGTATAATGTCGTCATCACTAATGATCATTCCAAACACCTTTGTAATCACCATTAAACTCATTCATCTCTTTCCGAATCCTCTACATTGTCCTCAGATTGACATCCAGACACTCTGAAATGTACTGGAGCTTCCGGTGCGAATGTCAGGCAGAACAGCATGGCGTTCCAGATGTCTGGCGGAGTGAATTTTCATGGTGCTCTTTTTCTCACAGACGATGCCCAACTGACCCGACTTTACTGTGCAGTCGCAAAAATAAAAAATAAAAAAAACAAACAACGCGCTTGCGCGAAATTAAAAATATAAAATGCCGAAAATTTACCCGTTGCACCTATATATATATATATATATATATATATATATATATATATACAGGGTAACGGGGTAAATATATATATATATATATATATATATATAGGGTACAACGGTAAAATATATATATATATATATATATATATATATATATATATATATATATATATATAAGGTTCAAATACTAATATTCCATGGTTATAATTTATTACTTTTGGAATCGTAATTACGATCCAATTCATCAGACCTACAAATTACTCTGTCCTGGACATTGAGTTCTACCTGGATTCTATCCTCTTGGAAATTTATATATATATATATATATATATATATATATATATATATATATATATGACAATAAGAATCATAAACAGAGCATTTGCTTAAATACTTGTATCTATAAAAATAACAACGTTAAACATAAAAATATGTCTTTAATAAATAAATTGTCGGACCTTGTCCATTTCTTAATATATGACGTCATTTGTTTACATTCGATACGCCAGAGCAGTTATGAATGTACGAGATTCATGGAAAGTTGGAGTTTATAAGCAGTAAATTCGACCTTGTCTACCGATTGGTTCTTTGTAGCTCAAGCGGTAAAGGCACGTCAGCGTATATGACGGTTCCGTATAGGATGCAGGTTCGAATCCTGTCAAAGAACGAAAATTTTCTATGAAAATTTCTCGGACATTTAGGCCGGTAAATGTTATTTAATACTGTTTATCATAAACAGAGCATTTGCTTAAATACTTGTATCTATAAAAATAACAACGTTAAACATAAAAATATGTCTTTAATAAATAAATTGTCGGACCTTGTCCATTTCTTAATATATATATATATATATGTGTGTGTATGTATCTTTTTGTGTACAAACTGGAATTTTTAATTTTCTAATTTAAGAGTAATCGCAACGTCATACGCATAATCGTCCAAAGTATCAATGAACAATATCCATTTTTCTCAATTTCTTTTCCGATTCTAACCTCCCTAAAAATGAGAACAGACAAAACATGAGAACAGACAAAAATATGTCAAAAACAGTTAAGAGTCACAGATGTTTTTGATTCATTCCGACCAAATATAGAAAATATACAATAAGCGGCAACATGTTGTGCAAAACGACATCATTATCGCGTACGTGGACAAACACGGCTTTCTCACTGTTCAGACTTCAATGGATTTCCATTTCGTATTTCATGCTTCCTTGGCCTTAATATCTGTCAACATACCAACGCTTTGTTCAGTGTGTTCTTCTATTTAGACGCATGTTCAATGGGGATTTGTGCCTTGAAATCAATACATGCATACGACGATGAATCAATAAACCGTAGCATGACACAAATTTATACACCCTATATATATATATATATATATATATATATATATATATATATATATATAATTTAAAGAAAAAAACAACGCACTTTTAAGGTACCATTGTAATAATTTATTTCACTAGAAAATTTATTATTCTCTGGATCTTCAGACTTCACTTTCAAGTTGAAAGTGAAGTCTGAAGATCCAGAGAATAAAAAATGTTATTCATTAACTACCTATATATATATATATATATATATATATATATATATATATATATATATATTGTTATGGTCCGGTTCCTTGTACTACGTTGATATTCCAAGGTAGAACCAATAAGGAAGAACTTGAATACTGATATGGAATAACACAGATATATTACAAACAGGAATATATACAGAGAAGTAGAGTATTAGTAATGAACAATCGTTTAGTAGGGAGAACAATGTAGTCTCGACCAGTATCACTATTCCAATGTCTTGTAGTAATTGTCTGAACGCGACTCTGTTTCGGACTGCCTCTGACTCGACTGACTGACTCGCTCGCTCTGACGGACACTCCTAACGGACCTCACTGCAGACTTCAGACTGAACAGTATTTAGTCACCCCCCCACGAGGGCATCATGTGGCACAAGGTCGATTTAACGTGGGATCTCAGAGTCCGTGGGTTCGGCCAAAAATATGCCCTTTGAACCCGCATAAACGAGTTCAGGGTCGGTTTACCTCCCCGAAAGAGACTCCGCCCTTCGGCGTAGCCTCGTTCGGGTTCCTCCCCGACCGAAGGCAGAGAGTTCAACCGATCAGCCGGTCAGCCGACTTCGGGCTGAACTCCCTGCTTCCTCTTGAGGCGCAGTATTGAGAGAGAGAGAGAGAGAGAGAGAGAGAGGTGGGGTGATTGAAAAGTAACTCCTTATTTTATATATGAGTGGCCAGTCAGGATTCCTGACTTAACACCCTGTGAATTTTTTCTTTGGTGTTGATTAAAGGAACAAGTCTTCTATACCAAACCAAAACTTTGGAAGAACTTGAAGGGCGAATACAATAAGTTATGCCTTCCATACCACAAGAGTTCCTGGCGAAATTAGTTAACGTGGTTCCTGAACGACTTGAGAAGCTGGTAGTGAAATCTCATATTATCCCTCACCGATATCACGACTCGCTATTAACAAAGAATGTAATAAGTTTTATAAAAAGGCATTTGGGAAAATAACATCAATAGTCAAATCAAGAAAATAGCCACTGAATTAAAATTTGATGATTGTATTTACAAATTCCACAAACAAGCATTCATCACAGTTAAAGACCACAAAGCAACTTTCTTAAAAATACCCACAGTACCGATTACTCAACCCAACTAAAAACAATATCAGTAAAATCAGTAAAAACATCCTTGAAAGAGCATGAAAAAACAGGAAAGATGCTCGAGGAATTAACCAGTGGCATAAAACAGCAGAAGTCATAGAATGGTGTGCTAATATCCAAAGGAAGAAAGAAATCTACACTCATCCAATTCGATATATGTGACTTTTACTTGTCCATCACCGAGAATCTTCTATTGTCTGCTATCAATATCGATCGTGAAATAAATATAAAGCAGATACAAAAACCAATATTATTCCAAAATGGTTATCTGTGAACCAAAAGAAATAATACAGAATTTAGCATTCCTATCGGAGCATATGATTCTGTGAAGGCATGTGAAATTGTTAGAATCTTGTTATTGTGACGACTAAGATTAATTTTCCACATTAAGGACACCAGATTCTATAGAGATGATGGTGTAAAACAAGTCCAAGAAATATAGAACGATTGAGAAAGGAACTGATAAAAAATTTTCAAAGATCACAAGCTAAATATTACCACTACGGCCAATGCTAAAGTAATCAGCTTTCTCGATGTGACCTTAAACTTGAATACTGATTATTACAAACCATATACCAAAGATCTATATAACCAGAGATACGTC
Organism: Acanthosepion pharaonis; assembly: GCA_903632075.3. Taxonomy (NCBI): domain Eukaryota; kingdom Metazoa; phylum Mollusca; class Cephalopoda; order Sepiida; family Sepiidae; genus Acanthosepion; species Acanthosepion pharaonis. The sequence goes on from CAHIKZ030002966.1 coordinate 1,929,160, forward strand.
AGCAAATATTCAAAACACCCTCATAATATTCTAGATAATTTACATAAATCAGTCCAAGTTAGATTATCTACTAACTCCAACAACAAAGAAATATTTGATAATAATAAAATTAAATATATAAAAGCTTTAGAACTAAGCAACCAGAAAGTAAATTTAGAAAAAGACAAAAAGGGTAAAAATAAACAAAAACGCCGTAGGCGTAAAATTAAAGGTTTAATCTACCTTTAAATTGTAATGCTCAAACGAATATCGGAAGAATTTTCATAAATTTAATTCATAAGAATCATTCACCAACACTAAAAAAGGTTTTCAACAAAAAATAATGTTAAGATCAGCTACGTTGCGTTAGTAACATCGATAAATCTATATCCCAACATAACAACATTATATTAAATATATTTCCAACAAAACATCAATTATTTTTTTTTAATAAATACAACTGCCGAAAAAAAATGATCTGTCCCTTAAAAGGCCAATATATGACTGATAATATTATATACCGAGCTAGCATAGATAATGACATCCGTTAACGGCGTAACAAAAAGTGCCAAAAACTCTCTGTCGTTAAAATAGACCAGTCTGTATGCTTTGAATGGATGTCATCATTCGTTTGAAAATGGCACCCCCACCCTACCTTGACTTAACCTCTTTTCGAAAGTAACTAATATGTTGATACAATAGTTGTCAGTGAAAATGTAAACACTAACTCCCCTTATTAAAATGATTGGTTTTCTCCGTTTCCATAGAAATTGATATAACGAATGTATATGCTTATAAAGCTCCGTAAATTTCAAAATTAGTTATTCTAAAATTCGCTTGAGGATGAAACAAAACTAGGTATTTTAATCTATAATTAAATTGAAGTTTTTAGCTTTTGTTTTTGAAACATGAGAACACTTATGTAGCGATGGAATAATATTTTTAAAAAAACATAATTATAATATACACACACACACACACACACACACACATATATATATATATATATATATATGTGTGTGTGTGTGTGTGTGTGTGTGTGTGTGTGTGTGTGTGTGTGTGTGTGTGTGTTTTCCAACATGAAAGAGACTATCGCCGCTCGGTGTTGACCTCAGTGTCTACTTTTATAATTTTATAATTACTTAGGCTCTATCTGATAATTAGTAATTTTACCCATAAATATAGCATACCTTGAAACTATATTTTATCATATATATATATATATATATATATATATATATATATATATATATATATCAAGTATAGGATTGGTGTATACAGAATAAATTCCTATGACCAAAAAAAAATACTATTCTTAAAAAAGTGATCAATACAGAGTAGAGCAAATAGAATTTATTCGAAAATTCTAACATAAATATGTTATAAAATCACTACAATGGTAACCATTTTGTTTCAACACTTCTGGTGTCTTATCAAGAAGTGTTGAAACAAAATGGCTATTTTGTAGTGACTTTATAACATATTTATATTATAATTTTTTAATAAATTATATATATATATATATATATATATATATATATATATATATGGTGAGTCAAAGTAGCACCCGATATCTGTTCTTACAGCTATGAATCTGAAAGGTTATATATCTTTCAATTTGGTACAGATTCAGAAACTTGCTGCAAAATGAAAACAAAAAGAATTAACAAAGAAAATTAATAATACACACGGTAATTTTTTTTTAATACAACGCCCGTGTTTTTTAAAAATCATCACAATGGAATGCAGATTTTATCGCAGTTACAATAAGTTTGTCTTTGTATTTTACCCCTGAAGATGACCTTGGAAAACATCGAAAGTACTTAGGTTAAAAAACACACACACGCACACGCACACACGCACACACACACACACACACACACACACACACACACACATATATATATATATATATATATATATATATATATATTTCTAAAGAATTAATTGATTTATTTTTAATGCAACATTTTTATTACTTCAAACGTTATTATAGTAGTTACTCATAATTTAAATAGACGGACCATTTTTTGTTTGTTTTAAACAGTGTGTATTATGTCTGTCTGTCTTTGCATTCGAGAAATCTCAATAAAGGAAATGTGTTCCATGACAAGGTTTTCAATCTTAAGGATAATACGCTTTCTCATTTAGATGTTTTGTTGGGGGTTTTTTCCTCGAAAATCCATATCTTTTCAGTTTCGTATCTGAAACTTAAAAAAAAATTCTAAAGAATTCATGAAAACAATCAATGACTTAATAAAAAACAAAACAACAAGCCAAAACTTGAAGGAAGAATTTACTCTATCAAATGCAGGAATTGCCAGAATTAATTTATGGCAGAAACCTCAAGAAGTTTAAATAAAAGTATATATGAATACAAAAGGAACATTTTGAAAAAAAAAAAAAACAACACACACAAAATACATTAGTTGTTCACCGTAACGAAACTGATCACATTTTTTAAAAATAAATAAATGAACAAGCCCACGACGATTCATATGAAGTGAGATGAAAAAAAAATATGTATATTTTATTTAACCCCGCCGCTACCGATAGATTTCCAATACACTTGGTCACCTTCTTCCACTCCTCACGTCGTTCGCTTATTCATTTATTTATTTTTTTAATATAGCGTTCATAATTGTTTTGTTTTTGTTTTTTTTGTTTTTTAAATAAAACGTTAGGAAATCATTTGACCGAAATCGCCTGAAGATACCGAAAAGTTGAAACCAACATAGAGGAATTGGCTGATTTCTTAATTTTTTTTATACTTAAAAGCTCTACAGGTTAAATTTTTAGTTTTTTTGTGTATTGAGCCCTTTTTAATAATACGGTTTCCTGATCTAATTCAAATCTGACCATTAACTTTTATTTTTATATATATATATATATATATATATATATATATATATATATGTGATAATATGAAAGAAAGTTATTGCTGACGCGTTTCGTCCAATGTTACGAAACGCGTCAGCAATAACTACAGTGTTCCTATTGTCATTTATATTTATAAATATGGTCTTTTCTACAGGTTAACTCTGAGAAATTTTCACACACACACACACACACATATATATATATATATATATATATATATATATATAGAGAGAGAGAGAGAGAGAGAGAGAGAGACTGAAAATGAAATCGCAACACCCTGAACCGGATGCCGAATTTAACTTGGGTACAATATGCTAGAAAGTAAAAAATATTGTGTTTAAATTTTCAGTCTTCCGCTATCTTGTGACGTAATAACACTTATACATATGCCTTGTCTTCGTATAATTTTGAAAACAATGCGGTAAAGTTCAGTACAATGCAAGAGACCAGTTGAACTCGGAGGTCAAACAAGAGAGACGCAAAAATCGTTTCTTTGGGGTCAGATAGTAAGCATTCCAGACGCTGGATGATCATTACGGTGAATTGATACGACTGTTGATCGTGATGCGTCACTTATGCTTCAATGTCGACAACATGGGTTACATATTCCAAGAACCATTAGCCCGATTCTCGGAGGCGCCATTTTACAGGATTCCCGACACGTTTTGCAAAGTCATCAGTGACAGACCGCACAAATAAGAATAAATTTGGCTCAGGATTGTCAACACTAATCTTTGGGAATCGTTTATTTGCAGCAGTACTATGGACACGCGTGCATATAATCAGATTTTCACTTCCATGAAAACATCGTCGTGCACATCTCTAATGGTATCGTGAGAGGTTCTCCTGGGGGGGGGGTTAATAGTGGTCAGTAACATTCAGGTCCTGGTTTCACGCAGGTGATGATTGTTTAGTTGTGCGACGTAGACCAGGGGAGTAACATCTTCCTGACAGAGGGTATTCGACACGACACAGAGAGCTGGCACCATGTTGGGACCTTCCATAAAATACAACTTTCGCTCGCCTTTGGTATTCGTGGAGAGAATGACAAACAGCGCCATGTCCGTCAACAACATCGTTCAACTCGTGTTGCAATTCCTGCAACATGAAATCGATGTATCCTGTTTCAGCACTGATAACGCCTGCGAACAGGGTATTCGGAAAATGTCTTTCTGCATAACGTTCCAACGCAAGCTGATTAATAACTTCCCTGACCGACGTTTATGGGACATCGCAGGACGTCGTCCAACTACAAAATTTGTTGCATTTTGTTAACAAATATCAAACGTTGTGATTCGTTGACTGTTAGCATGTGATAGTACAGACCCGCTTTAAGGATATTAAAACAGAAGTATTGTTTATACACTCCTTTTTAGAATCTATGCACATACTGATATAGGTGATCATTTCCTGTAATCTATGCATATTAGCAGCACATTTAATCGTGAATAAATTAAAATACATATTAAGGGCGTTGTAATTTAATTTCTGTTATAATATATATATATATATATATATATATATATATATATATATATATATATATATATATATATATATATATATATATATATATATATATATATATATATATATATATATATATATATATATATATATATATATATATATATATATATAATGATAATATGAAGACGGAGACTTTAATTATCCATTAACCCTTCCCAAAATAATTATTCTGTTTCACAATATTTTGAAAGTGAATCAAGCCGATATCTGGCCTGACAATTGCGCTTAGCACGAAACAGAATATCGCCTCTAGGTGTTGACTTCAGTGTCCACTTTATATATATATATATATATATATATATATATATATATATATATATATATATATATATATAAAGGGAATGCCAAGAACGAAATGGATACCTAAATACCTAAATTGAGCTCTCCTGGATTTATACCTCCTCGAATTATCCTTCCAGTCAAAAACTGGTAAAGCGTATTCTATATTTGAAACGTGTCTGTTAATAGAAATATAAATGCATAGTGACTTTCCGAACACCTTGTGTGTATATATATATATATATATATATATATATATATATATATATATATATATATATATATATATATTTAAAGAGGATACTGAAGTCAATATCCAAAGGCGACATTCTGTTTCGTGCTAAGCGCAATCGTAGGGCCAGTGTTCGGCTTGATCCACTTTCACACTATTACGAAATATCAGAATAATTATTTTGGGAAGGGCTTCATAGAGCAGAGAACTTTTCAATGGGCCCTTACGTTTAGTTTTAAGCAGATAGATAGGTAGACAAAGAAAGAAAGAAAGCAAAAACGTGATAGATAGATAGATAGATAGATAGATAGATAGATAGATAGATAGATAGAAACAGTGTAGATAAAGAAAACAACACTTCATGGTGCCTGTCAGTTCCCTGCCTTAATCGATCATCACATCAAAATATCCGCAGATATTGAGCATTCTTCAAGCATAAATATCGCACATTTTAAATATTATTATTATTATTAGTAGTAGTAGTAGTAGTAGTAGTAGTAGTAGTAGTAATCTTTTTTATCCCGACATTCTGGGCTAAGATATTCTTCATTATTGCAACAATTTTCTTAACAGCCTTGCTCCATTATATTATTGTTGCTTTTTATCACAACTATCTCAATGAGATGCATTTTGGTTCCTTCGTAATATCTAGCCATCACCTCGCAAAAATTTAACTCATCTTCCAATATCTTGTTTTGTTTTGTTTTTCAAAACAATTTCTGATCAAAATCTACATTTTTATGTCTACAGAAAGAATTCAGAAACCTATTATCAGCTCCCAAATTCATTAGCTATCACCGATGAACTGTCAAAATTAATATTATTTTGAAAAAAAATATACGATTTTATTAGCTTTTGTCAAATAATTTTTTCGTGTTTCTTAAAATATTTTTCTTTATTTTTGCATTAAGATTAGTAGATATTATAAAAGAATCGCCGATTCTCTGTCCGTCACGCACTCTTCTGCGTGTGACTTTGTATGCATGTAAAATGTATATGCGTATGTCTGTATTGTGTGTGTATGCCATTGTGCTTAAGCCATTTAATGCACCCACATCACAATTTTGATTGAGTTTGAAATAAGACATTTGGATTATACATTCCTTCTCATTCAGTCTGAACAGGGCCTACCTTGGGATGAGCAATAAATATACAAAATTGAGGATAAATAAAATGTTGAGTTTTTAAACTCTAAAAAACAATCAATTCTAAGATTTTATCGAACTTTTCAGAAATTATTCGGTAATGGGTAGAATTCTTTTCTTTTCTTTTTCAATTTTGTAGAATTATTTGAGATTTTTCATTGAATTAAAATATACATGCGCACAAAAATGTGATTGAAATTTAACTGGACATCTCTATCACGAGGGATAATTTCCTTTTTTGTCTGGCAACAAACCCAGGTTAATAGGAAAAGACTAAACCGAAATGTGTGGCCCTTTGAAATCATTTTTATGACTCCCCTATTTTTATGACTCCCCTATTTTTATGATTCCTCTATTTAAACTGAATATATTTTCCTGGTAAATGTCACATTTTAAATGGACAAACAATTTAGATTTGAAATTTGATCATTTTACCGTCAGCGAAGCAACAGGTAGCAAACAAGTGCTACAGTTATGTCCAGTAGACAGAGATATAAATTCCATAATTTGGGGTTGGTAAATAATGTTTATTAATGCGGTAATATAAAATCTGATGCAAATTATTAGTAACAAGCGAACAATAAAACATTTTGTCTATTCACTTTTCCCAGATGAATATCTGATTAATCAGACAGAACGTTTAAAGTAACACACAGATAATGACCGGTCTTAGGTTTCATCTCAAAAATCAACTCGATATGTCTCCTTCTCAAGACTAAAGGGGAGAAAAATTAATTTAAAGCCAATACAAACAAGTTATCAGTAGATAAAAATACAGTACTACCTTTTAGAATATACTGAGTACCCTAGAAATTCTTTAACTGATGTGTCGTTAGATTACATTAAGTGTGTTTAAAGGATCGGTTTTGGCTGTATCGCGAGAGCTGTCATATCCAATTTGGGCACCTCGAAGTGATGTAATGGTTAGCAAGCTTATCTCGTTAGAACAATTACGACTGATTAATGAGTTCGATCCTCACTGGGTGCCCCGTACTTTCCGCCTTGTGCCACATCTGAGCTACGCTTGGAAAATCACTATAAGCGTCCAATTTTGTCGGGTTTGCATAAAAGTTCTATTTCGTCGTTAGATGGCATGAGGGGCGTTAGTTTTAACAAATTTCATTCAAAAAGACTGCTTTTGATTATTTTCTGTCAGTTGTCATATAAGTATGCTGTTTTTAAATTGTCAACATTCAAGATGAATAATCAACATAGTTATTTAATTTAAAAATAAGTGAAAATACGACTCGAAAGTTTAAAAAAACGGCCATTTTGGAGAAGATTATGTTGATGATCAAACGTGTCAAAATTGGCTAGAGAAGTTCCTTGGAGATTTCTCGCTAAGCAATGATTCACGCTCGAGAACATCAGTAGAGGTTAATAGTGATCAAATCAAAACAGTAGTCAAAACAATAGAATCTTATACAACATGACGGGTGGGCAGTAACAATTATAATCAAAATATGAAAACGTTGAAAATCTTTTGCTTATGTTACTCGCGTTTATGTACGGCTTACAAATGTTAAGTAAAAAGACCTAACTGGACTGTATTTTCATCTGCGATTCACGATTAATGAAATCTTTTTTTTATCGTTATTCCTGAGGGAAAAGAGATATTTTACAACCACGAAAGAGATCGTGAGTAAACGAAACGAAACAAGCCTAGCCTTGCCAAGAACTGGCCTTCATAAAATGCATATATATATATATATTAGGGTTGGAAATGATTCCTTTATCAGAGGGACATTCCAGAGAACCAAACGATTGATTCGAATAAGTACTGCTTCTAATTAAACTAACTGAAGGTAGAAGTTAACAAAAGTGTCCGGAATAGGTAGTTGGGTAAACGTCTCTAATAGGGTTTGGCTAGCCACCCTAGGAGACAGGAGTGCTCGAAAACGAGTAGTAGCCAACTATTATTATTATTATTATTATTATTATTATTATTATTATTATTATTATTTATGCATAAAAGATTAGTGCAAGAGTTATAGGCGTGGAAAGGAGAATCGCCGAGTTGATTTCAAATTCCAGCCTAGTCTTCGTCCTGTTGCACTCACTTTCACACGTGTTATTGTGAGAAATGTGAATTTATGCTTATCCCATCCCCTCTATGGATTAAATATCTGGAGGGAGCGGGATATTAAGCACTCAATGGTAACAAACCACTCAAAAAAAAGTCATGGCAATTCATAGATAATAATAAAAGTTAAGAGAGGCAAAATAGCCTTCGTCCTGAAATGACCTGGGCTAATACATATGTGTATGTGTGTGTGTGTGTGTGTGTGTGTGTGTGTTTGTGTACACACACACATATACAGATATATATATATATATATATATATATATATAAAATGAACTCTCCAGTCGTTTTTGACGTATGAGAGTACAGCAACTCAGTTCTTAGAACCGAACAGCCAGTACTATGCACACACATATGATTTGATAATAGTGATGAACCTAATACAAAAAAACTGGTACACACAGTGTGCCACAAAAAGAACCTCCTCAGGTTTTGAATTAAGTGTTGTCCTAATCATAGACCACTTGTCACACAAGGCTGTCCTGCTATCTACCCACAACTGCGGTAAAAAAAGATGGATTCATGCCTTTCCTAAGAGTATTTACACGTTACATATATATATATATATATATATATATATATATATATATATATATATATGAAAATTTCTCCGATTTAATCGGTAGAGAAGACAACATTTATGAATAAAAATGACAATAGGAAAACTGGTAATTGCTGACGCGTTTCGTCCAATGTATTTTGCTTTGATAAAGTCCACATTGGACGAAACGCGTCAGCAATTACCAGTTTCCTATTGTCATTTTTATTCATATATATATATATATATATATATATATATATATATACTGAAATGGAGTAAGTCCTGACGTGCTATACCATTTCGCTACAGATGAAATTTGTCACTTAAAAAAACAGTAACTTAACCTCATTACCCAGACGTAGTTAAATGGCAAGTCATGCCAAATGGCGGTTCCGTGTAGGAAACCGGTTCGCTTTCTATCGGACGGCACGTATTTTCTACGGTGTTTCTCGGATATTCACGCTGTTAAATGTACTTTAATACTGTTTATAAACAGAGCATTTACTTCAATATTTTATCTATAAAAATAACGTATAAACAGCAAAATAAATGTATGTATATATATATATATATATATATATATATATATATATATATATATATATATAAATATATAAAACGTGTATTTCGGCAACAAGAATTCTCTCAAACATGTTCAGTTAAATAATCTGGACAAGTTCTGTCTATCAATTTATTTTAATAATTTTTTCAAATTTCGGAATTTGTTTTGTTTTATCGATAAATTTTCCAAAATTCATATAAACTTTTATTTTATATTATTTTTTCCTCGAGTACTTTCGAATGTGACTCCATTCCTTTCCAAGGATTGTTCTATGTGTAGTTACGCAACTGGTTTTTAATTCCGCCGTTCTCATATTTGACAGAAGCAATTTCAACTCACTCAATGTGACGTCATGTAAACGATCAAACTGAAAGTTTTATGTGCGTACGTGTTTAAACACACTTCAACATACGGTCTCCTATGGAGAAAGAAAGTTACCTTATTCAATATATATATATATATATATATATATATATATATATATATATTTCCTTCTTTTTTATACATATATGCGTTTACGCGGGTTTGTAGGAGATTAACTTAAAATATTCCACAGTAAATAGATAATTCTTATTGTTATTTTGTTTATCTCAATTGCCAATATTAATGGGCCTTATTTTTTCATTTCAAATTTGAATATTATTTTTTTTTTAAAGTGCAATTTCTGTAGAACGTAAAGCCAATTGCTGTTTAGCATTTCCTTCTGATAAACTCCAAATAGTTTTATTGGACGCGTATCATTCTGCTTTGCCCATGTTATTTGCAATTAAAAAAAAAAAACTAAGATAATGCCTACAATGGCTCCCGGGATCTTTTTTCTTTCTGCTTTCTTTTTTTTTTTTTTTTTTTTTTTTTTCTTTTTTGTGATTTTTACCTGAATGCTGTAGCGGGATTGGGGGAAATTGCATTAACTCGAACTGTGTAATCATGGAAGCATTCAAAGCAATTGGAGCGGCGTCCATGTCTGTAGCAATCTGACGAACAAAAAAAAAAAAAAAGCAACAAGGTAAAAAAGAAAAACAAAAGACTTGGATTTGAAACTTGACGCTAAAATTTAAGCTAATTTTTGTTAGAAAAAAAAAATGGATGTAATGTGTTTGAAAGAAAAGCAGGGTAAATGGCATTGTAATGAGAAAATATGTGGACACATTAAAAAGGCAAAGAAAAATTGAAAGACATAGAAGAAGATTTGCGTTTGCATTGCCGTAAATAAATTGCGAGATAAAGAAAATCAATTGTGTATTTGAAGAATTAGCCAAACTCGTAGTACCTGTGAAAATTTCACATTTTTACTATTTGAATATGCTGGTGTATTTTTTATGTATATTTAATGATTAAATAAGCTTCACAACTGCAAAACACCTGTGGAAATTCCCCTATTGCATTATTAAATATTTGAGCTTAACACCTTTAAAATATTGCAATAACAATAAACGTGCTACTAGGTTGGCATCTCGGTCCCACCCTTTTACTGTCGAAACAGTTAAATGTAACCGCCTCTTCTACTCCAACAGCTTCTTCTCTCGCTCTTCCCGACAGTAGAACTCTCTTCCTCTTACTTGCTTCCCAGATAACTATAATCTTCAAAAATGTAATTGTTGTAACCTGGGGAAGATTAGTGAATAGAATAATCACACGTAGGATGGTAATGAATGATAATACCTAGGACACGAACAACACATATAAGATTCGTCAGAGGCGCGTAGAGGAAGTAGTCAAGTGCTAGAAGTAAGTCAAGTGAATTTCACAATGAATCTCTAACTGCAGGATATCTACAAAACCGCCTCACGCTGTCAGATGTGGCACAAGACCGAATTTAATGCGGGATATCCGAACCCGTAAGCTCGGCCAAAAATTCCCCGTAGACACCGTATAAAATGGGGCCGGGTAGCTGTTTCCTGAGACGAGACTCTGTCCTTCGACAAAACCTCGTCTCGGGAACCTCTCTGTTCGGAGGCAGTGAGTTTGACCAGCACAGCTGGAGACGAATCTCTAACTGCAGGATATCTACCAATCGTCAGAAGTGGGACAAGGCCGGATTTAATGTGGGGTATCCGAGCTTGTAGGCTCGGTCAAAAATTTCCCGTAGACCCCGTATAAAACGGGGCCGGGTAGCTGTTTCCCGAAACGAGATTCTGCCCTTCGACATAGCCTCATCTGGCGGTCCTTTCTGTTCGGAGGCAAAGAACTTGACCAGCACAGCTGGAGACGAATCTCTAAATGCAGACCAACATACAGTATCTACTACTGTATTTATGGAAATGGGGGTATACCGTAGGTATGCTACAACTGCAATATCAATCAACATTTTCTGATGCCTTGACCTTGATCCGTGTCATTATCTTTATCCTTTCCTCAATCACCCCCTCTTTACTCTTACCTCCACTCTCTGTAACCTCTTGCGTGCTAGTTGCACACCCGCCTTGCTTGGGGTGAAATGCTTAAAACAAAACAAAAAAATAATAAGTATGAATGCAGGTCATTAGTTAAAGAAGTAAGAGGGTACAAACAAAAAGAATTAAAATTGACAAATTTCACTGGAGCAGATGTTAAACACATCAGTATTAACGCCTTCGATTAGCACTTCGACGTGGTATTATGTTTAGCAAGTTTGTTGACTTCTCTGGGTGGTCCATAATTTCGGCCTTGTGCCATATCTAAGTTACACTTAGAAAATCCCTATTATCGCCTTCGCTGTCTTTCTCCTTTTATTTCTTTTGCTCATTGAAATCAAACAGCGTCTATGATAAGTCTTTTCCATTTCCCCCCCGTAATCAAAACAGAAATATTCCATTATTTATGAGGTAGGAACTAAGGAAGAAGTAGTATTATAAATTGTTAGTAGGAACGCAATCTGTAAATTCTGGACGTTAGGTCAACGTTGATAAAATTAAACGTCCTCAAATGAAACAAAAACTGAATCTGTGAAGAACGAACTTACGTCAGTGTAGATGAGGTTAGCTGTCCTTAAATGTGATAAAAACTAAGCCTTTATTGACTTTAGCTAAATGTTGGTAGGTTATTTGTCCTTAAGTGGAATTTCACAGATTCTATACGATATGAACTCAATATCAATATTGGTTAAATTCTTAGTCTTTAACAGCAACAAATATGAAACTTAATAGTTCAGAATTCTACAACACACATGTAGTGGCGGTGAGAGTGGGAGTGGGGGGCAGTCAACCGGCACAAATGTGCTGGACCTCGAAACCCGAGGGGCCTCAAGCAAATACCTTTAGAGGTTTAGGGGTCTTCTTTACAAAAATTAGAGAGCAAAAACTAATCGGTATTTTATTGAAAAAAATACGAAGACTAAAACCAGTCCCAAAACAGCTAAAAAGTGCATTTTTCGAACTTTCACTGAAGCAAAATACGCGATGAGTTCCTCAAAATCTAATTCTTGTGCCAAATCACACTCGATCGCAAAGGTTTCTAAGTAAGACACGCTCTTTAAAAAGTTTTGTAAGACACGCTAGATTGAGTTTGTTTGTCCCACCATCTTTTCCGACCGAGTGGGAGAGTGGGGGCTCAAAATAATCTAAATGCCGGACCTCGAAAATTCTCTCCCCGGTACTGAACACATGTATATCTAGTGTTGCGTATCTTATCTGATGCGCAGAGGCATCCATTCTACAGTTTTGTTAAAATCAATATGAACAACTATAGTAGCTCAGTTTCTGCTTTGCGGCCCGAAGGCAAAGACATGTTTACTTTATGGCGCCATTTTTAAAAATATTCAAACTAGTAATGAACATATTAAGACTGGAAGTAAAATATAGTATCCTTGCTTTTATAATCACTAGATGACAATTAATATAATTTGCCTAGTGGCATTTCTTGCGAATACCAGGGACAAGTGCACAAATATAGTTAAAAGCTAGGATTTTGTAAGCTGATTTTCAAAACAAGCAGGCCCAACCCACTTTTGATGACAGGCGTAACACAGTCTTCCTTATTTCCTCTCTCCTCGCTTTGTGCGGCACTATGCTAAGCCAAATGTAGCATAGATCACTCAAGTATAAGTAAAATATATGTTTCACGATATTTACTAAACTTAGGCCATTCATGTGAGAAGACTGTTTTGTACCAATCAGTGAAGTCAGGGTGCCTGCTTTGAAAATCAGCAAAGTCCTGACCTTTTAGAAGGGTTTAAAATATCTTCCACTGTCGCCGCAGCAAAATAGGCAGTTAATTCAGCCAACAAATGTTCAAAATTCCATGTCATTTCTACTGTTTAAATAAAAGAAAGATGTTTGGCAATTCAGAAATTCCCTGTACCCGACTCCTCCTGCTATCCTTTAACTTTACAAGAGCCAGATCAGGGCCTAAAATAGAGCACTGCCTTCATATTTGGACAGGAGCCCAGTCTTCACTTTCCAGTATCGATAAAGTCCAAACGTGTCTCTGCGTCCTTGTGGGTGACAAGTTATTTTACATCCTGCAACCCTTCTCTCACCGACAAAATGTCGCAAGCCTCTCACTGTTCTATCGCTATTTCCATGGAAATTGTTCAGGCAAACTACATTCGTTAGTTCCACCAGTTTTAACCTTCACGCCTAGGACCCACCATGCCACGTACATTGTAGCGAACCACCCTCATCCTCTTCGTATTCCATTGGGGAGATGTAAGACCCACTCGAACAGCTTCTTCCCATGAACCACTGCTCTTTGGAACCAATTCGCAAGAGGATGCTTTCCCGATCACTACAATTTTAACCTATTCATGTCTAGGGTTAACCGTTATCTTCCCCACATATCTGCATAAACTGTACCTCTTACTCTGTAATTCTCTAACTAGAGTACTACAGCTACATCCTAAAAGTGAATAATCTACCCATATGCTATGCATGTAAGTGTATTTACTTGACCCCCACCCACTGAGTCAGGTTGTGACACAAGGTCAGTTTTTAACGTGGGGACCCGAGTGTTTTCACTCGGACCGCTGGTCTGAGCTGGTCTTAGCTTGTCCAAGCTGGTCAGAGCTAGTTTTGGTTTGTCATAGCTGGTCCAGGCAGGAGCCGGTCCAAGCTAGTCGTAGCCGTGATACCACCAGCAACAAGGCCGGAGCACAAGTGCCAGGTAGATATTTACTTGACCCCCCCCCCCCAGTGAGTCAGGTTGTGACACAAGGTCAGTTCTTTACGTGGGGACCCGAGTGTTTTCACTCGGGCCGCTGGTCTAAGCTAGTCATAGCTGGTCATACCTTGTCCAAAGTGGTCAGAGCTGGTCTAGGCTAGTCATAGGTGGTCTTGGCTTGTCATAGCTGGACCAGGCCGGAGCCGGTCCAAGCTAGTCGTAGCCGTGATACTACCAGCAACAGGACCGGAGTACAAGTGTCAGGTAAGTATCAATGCTATGCATGTAATGAACGATATACAGTAGAACACATACTTATAAAATGTAAAGATTAAAGTCTGGTCCATTATTATCATACAAACAATATGAATGAATGAACTCTCACCAGGATTGATCCAAATAAAATAATTAAATTACTTAAGGAAAATAAGACATATTAAAGAAAAAAAAGCAATAACTAATATCAATAATTAAATGAACAAAATAAAATAATCTCCAACTGAACTTCATACCAAAATCATTAAATTTTAAATGAACTCCTTTACAAAGACTATCGCTTTTTATTAAATTATATTAAAATATCATTCGCAAATTAAATTTCATACACAAACCGTGATGCCCAAACAAATCTTATTAGGCATGAAATGGCCGAACGAAGGTTGATATGCCTTTAAACCCAAAATTCAATCAATCAATCAACTGTGAGGAGATTATCCAGCATTCACTGCCATATTTGTGGACCGATATGGCAGGACACTTTTTCTTATTTCTAACAAAATGTTACTGTTATATATGTCTGTTTTGTTTTCATTTTCTCTAAAACTTCGTATTAGCTCATGTTCAGTCCATAATATTCTTAGCATTCTTTTGTATAACGTCATTTGCTTACCTCAAATCCCTTCTTCGACTGTGGCGTAGAAAAGAGGAATTAGCACTAGCTCGACTCCGACAGCCACATTTCTATTACCTACAGCTACATACTATAATGGAAGATCCACCTATGAACGATATACAGTTGAACACACTTATAAAATGTATAGATTTAAGTCTAATACGTGAAAAGTATTATCAAGCAAATAATATGAATGAACTCTTTAACAGGATAGATCCAAATAGAATTATTTTCTTTCTTAAGGAAACCAAGATATATTCGAAAATTTAAGCAATAATTAATCTTGACAAATAAGTAAATGAATAAAATAAAATAACTCCAACTTCATACCAAAATCATTAACTTTAAATGAACTCCTTTACAAAGGCTATCGCTTTCAAATGTAAGATACTAAAATATAATTCAGAAATTAAATTTCAGACACAAACCATGATGCCCAATCAAATCTTATTAGATATGGAAATGATCCAATGAAGGTTGATATGCCTTTAAATCCAACAATCAAATGAACCTGTCTGTAAAAAAAAAAGAAATGGAGGAAGATGATGATATTTCCCCATGTTGAAGTTCAACAAACCCAATTTCAAACACTAAATCTCTTTATTGTATATATAGATTATAATCTGTCTATATTTCTGAGATGACGTATTATGTACATTATTTACATTATTCGGACTATTGTCCTCTTCTTTGTCGCCATATTTATCACAACGTTTCGGCCGTTGTACGCTCGTCAGGTGAAGAAGGCCGGAGCGTACAATGGCCGAAACGTTGTGATAAATATGGCGACAAAGAAGAGGACAATAGTCCGAATAATGTAAATAATAGATTATAATATTTAGACAGCGAGTGTTTCTTTCTTGGTTGATCCTTTTGAACGAATTCAGTGAATAATCTGTCATGTCACCAAAATGTGCTAGGGTTGGAAAAGATTAATAATGTATTTGGAGATTTTGAGGGTACAGGTTTGCAGCTCGTCTCGTCATAACTGGTCACCTTCCTTGTTTCTCTGTTACTAGAGGTATTTTCCAGTGCGCCTATGTCACTACCGAATGTGACACATAATCGACATTTCTCTGTTACTAGAATCAAAACGGTAAAGTACATCTGGCTAGCTCCCTATTTGCATGTCAATAAAACAGGGTCCACCAGAATTATAACTTACAATTAGAAAAACAATTGTAAATAATTTTATTTTTAGAGGCTTACGGCCAGATTACGTAGAAAAACTGGTTCCTGTACGATCACCGAGGTTAAGCAACCTTGAGATTAGTCAGTACCTAGATGGGTGACCGCTTGAGAATACCAGGTGATGTAAGCTTGTATGTGTGATTGGTGTAATGAATAATTGTTAATCGCTGAGCCGAGTTCCAATTCCAGTTGAGTTCATTATATTCACTTACGCGCAAATACCTTTTGGGCAAAGTATGAGTACACCACTTCTCCCCCTCTAGCTATGGGTAAGACTTGTATCACTAAACCATTATCTCAAAAAATGTTACAATCTGAAAATATTTTCTGGCTTTAAATAACCCGCAAAGGGTTGATAAGCTGTAACAAATGAATCAATCAATATTTTTGGAAATTCTACGATCAATATAAATTTTGTTTTTCTCAGATATGGTACAGTTGGCGACATTGACAGTATTAAATCGTGGATACATGAAAGGATAGTATTTTTTAACTTAAGAATTCCTTGAACTAAATTCTTTATATATTACCAGTTGTAACACGTAGCTACTCCCCTATAGCCAGTTGTCGGAGAAGTGAATTATTTCATATCTGAACTATTAATCTTGATATACATTAAAAAGGCTCCCTTTCACCTATCTTCCGATTGGCCAATCAGTATGAGCATTAACCAATCAAACAATATTTAGGTGATGTTTCGCTATCTTCTCCGCATCCAGCCTTTGATCAGATCTTCAAAGATTATGATTTTTTTTATTCATTTTTCATTACATGTTATGATGTAATTCAAAAATTGATATTTTTTGCCGAGAAACAAAACTAAGACAACTGTATACCTATTTTTTCTTTCTTTTTTCAATTCAAATGGAAATCATTTATTGATATTTCTAAAATCATTTTAAAATCTTTTCAGCCGATACATCATAAATTCTTTCACAAAGATGTTTAGATTATTTAAAATATCAGTTATCATTATAAAATTTAGGTATACCGCAAAAAGAAACAATCTATAAACCAGCACGCCGTGTAAGATGTTGAGGAAACAGCAATCCAAAGACAACGATTACAGAGAAAACGTTAAAAACCAGAACTGTGTACAGATACTTCAAATAACATTTTTTACAATATGGCGAGAAAAAATTTTAAAATGTCCACAATTTATTAACGACATTTACGTGTTTCGGAATCAAATACTGGCAGAGGTTAAAGCATACAAATTGACACGATAAATTTTTTGCAAAAATATTCAAAATATTTAGAAACACTTTTATTTTTTATTTTATTTTACTTTATTTATTTATTTATTTATTCATTTTACTATCTAACACTTTTTCGAGAAATGCATAGAAAAACTCACGTCTTGCTACTTTTTCTAAATTTTGATTCCTTCTGACATACTTAAAACAAATCACAACTATCAATTACATTCATTTTTGTCTTGAAGATGATCTCGGATGAGACTGGAAGTACTTGGGAAATTAAAAGAAATGAAAAAAAAACTACGGCGTCTTCCTTAATGAATTTAATATCAACATTAAGAAGTCGATCAGAGAATTCTAAAGGATTAAAAATAAAATAAATAGACATGATATGTCCAGATTACTCAACCAAACATGCTTGAATATATACACACACACACACACATATATATATATATATATATATATATATATATATATATATATATATTATTATTATTATTATTATTATTATTATTATTATTATTATAAGCGTTATTATTTTAATAGATATATTTTAAATTAAGAATTATATTTATAATCGTTCTTTTAAAAATTGTGAAGAAACTAACATTTTACTTCTATACTTGTTGCAAAGTAAAACTTTATATTTACCTTGATAAAATCAATCAAGGGATGAAATGCGTAGGATAACATAAGTTTTTCTTTTATCTTTATATATATATATATATATATATATATATATATATATATATATATAAAACATTGTGCGCAGCTGTAACATTATCAGTATTAACATTTCAACTCATAGTTTTAGGGATGATGAGAGATAAAAAACGTGAAATATATATATATATATGCAAACAGGCGGTTTCATATCTGTCGGAAGGGTCAAGCTAAAATCTGATTGGTTAAAAATCAGGTTGACTCGTTGTTACTTGTTCGTTACAAACGCATGTAAGGAGATTATGAGATTGGCACATATACTTCAATCACACCGGTTTACCTGAGAAGCAGCTCAAAATTATCTTCGGCACTGTCATTATTGCTGTCGGTATTATTAAGGTTTGCAGACGGCTTCATGTTGCGCCTGGCCGCTTGATAACCCTACACTTCAGCCACTATACACGACTGCAAGCTCGTCTTTAGACTAAGTGAAAACTAAGTACATACTTTAGCTTATTGAATAGACAACGCCTTACCAGCAAATGTTAATGTTATTGTTGTTTAGTCATTAAATAAACACTCGTAAACTATATAGGATATTTCAGTATAGAAAATATCTTTCGGCCATCTTGAATGCATACGTTATTTTCTCATTTGAAATCCTCGGTCATCTTGAAAGCAGATGTTATTTTGCTCATTTTCAGTCATCGGCCATCTTGAATGCATACGTTATTTTGTTCATTTTGAATGCATACGTTATTTTACTCATTTTAAGTCCAGTGCCATTTTGGATGTAAACGTTTTGCTCATTTTCAGTACAAGGCCATCTTGAATGCATACGTTATTTTGCTGTTTTCAATCCTCTGCCATTTTGAATCTAAACGTTATTTTGCACAATTTCAACACTCAGCCAGTTTGAATATAAACGTCATTTTTTCTAATTTTCAGTCCTAGGCTATCTGGAATGCATACGTTGTATTGCTCATTTTCAATCTCCAGTTGAGTGTAAATGTTATTTTTTCATTTTCAAATCCTCTGGCATTTTGAAAGCAGACGTTATTTTGCTAATTTTCAGTCACTGGTCATCTTGTTATCTTTTAGTATTTATATTGGTTCACAATGTTTGTCTAATCCTTAGAATGTGATACAGGGTGTAATAATGTTTAGCGTGATGAAAACATCACTTGCAAGTGTCATAGCGCGAAGAATCACACGCATTCTTTTTTTTTTTCTTTCTTTTTTTATAAGAGCGGCTTTAGAGGGTCGGATTGTTAGTCTTAGAGAGGTTACTTCGCAGAATTGATGCCTACATTGGACAGGATATGCCGGTAGTGCTGTGATATTGGCAACAGTTGTCAAGCTAACACTTCTAAGCTTCTAGATGGCCACGTACTACAGAAACTCGCCAAGACACGCTAACCTCACGACATCCACAGATCAGATCAGAGTAAATATGAGCCGCAGTGAGAACACAGGCCGTTCTGGATCGTTTACTTCCAGCAGGAGAGCGATTACACCTACCGCTAACAAGAGTTTCACTTTCGCCACCATAGCCTCGTGTGCATCTGCAGTTGTGTCTTGAAATGGTTGGCAATTTGTTTCACAAGTGGCATGCTTAAAAAGAAGCATGTAAGAAACAATCAAAAATTTAGAAAACATGGCATTTTTCTATGCATTTCCTGCTATATAATTCTTGAATGTAGACTGTTGTGTCGGAAACCTACCACCCCTCTGGAAGATGAACTTGTCTGCGTCTGTGAACAAAGACTTTAAATAATGGCATGTCAGTTGACATGGGGAAGACAGATAGACAGAGAAGTTCTTAGCTGAGCTAGTTATTGACTACTCAGGCGATTTCTGTACCTTTTTACCAACCTATTAAAACCCTTTTTATTGTTACGTGTTATTTGGCGTTTGTCTCTACTAACCCCAAATCAACATCATAACACAGACGCAGATGTGATTTTGTTTTATGCGTTTCCAACTATATAAACAGTTTAGAAAAAAAGAACTAAAAGTAATTTCAAATATTTTGAAACTATCAGCTAAGAACTTGAATGTAAAACTTCACCTGATTCGTTGATCATTTATTGAATAAATTTTTTTATTTCATTGTTTGAAGACGATTTGTCCATTTTATATGACCCAAGAGATATATTTTTTGATTCTGGATCAGCTCGGGGAGGTGGAGGAATGGAATGTTCTTTTTGCGAGTCCCTACATGTCTCGTCTCCTTGTCAATTCATCAGAGCGACCTCTTCACATCGTCTATATATTCCTATATATAACTTCTGCACGCCTGAGGCATGTATTGAACTCGTGACCTTAATTTAAACAAAATATGTTCAAAATTTAGTAAAGAACTTTTTTTCCAAATTAGATTCCCAAACTGTACTTTTGTGGATTTTTTAATTTGTAAAACTCTACCAGTTATTGGGACAACATTTAATAGGATTAAATAGTTTCGCCTACCGCCCGGTTCACACTCCATATTGTTGATGCGCTAGTTGACGCGTAGAAAGCGGACAATGGCGATAAAATGACCTCTTAAGCTTACAGCAAATTTGTAAACACCCAATCTTCAAATATGATTCAAGAAGAAATGACATTCAAACAAAAAGTTGTTTTCATGCATGACAATTCTCCGATTCATGATACAACAGGAATAGATAGGTTCGCCTGTCGTCCGTTTCACACACTTCCTCTGTCTTTTGAACAGGAGTATAGGTTTAGCCCTGATTTCCTGTTTAAGAATCGGTTTCCGGTTCCTTCTAAAGTCTTTTCATTCTCTTTCATTCCCACTAGCCCCTTGCGTCTTAGTGGCATTATCACCTTTCTCGGGGTGAAGTGATTAAAAATATGCAGTCTACGAAATGTGTAATCGTGGAAACAAAACCGTTTTATTTCTGTCTGAATTTCTATGATGATTAGTTATCATTATTTACATTATTTACACGCGGTCTTCTCTTCCCGTGTTTGTTATTACCTCAACGTTTCAGACGTTGTGCCCATCGGCCTTCATCAGGTGTTTTTCGATCCGTATAATCTTCAGGGAATTTCGAGTTGAACCCTTTATTTAATCTAAATGGGTAGATTGTTCTCCTGCCACTGAAACGGGCCAAGCAATAACTGAGCAGTATTAAACTAAGTATTAGACGAGATATCCTTAGTCATGGTCAGCGTAACAAGAATATTCTATCCCAGTAGATTGAATAAAAGGTTCAGTTCGAAATTCCTAGAATGTTACTAGGACCGACAAGCTCCTGAAGAAGGCCAGAGGCCACAACAACCGAAACATTGTGATGACAACAACAAAGACACTAGTCCGCGTGTAAATGATGTAAATAACTCTTTTATCATTATCAGAATATTTTTCATCACCGGCTTACACTATGGGAATTGTGTACAGCTTAAAATGTAATCTAATTAGTAAAATTAAGTAAAAACATATACAAGAGTACGTCTCAAACGATTGTAACAAGTAATTAAGATACACGTTAAAAAACTAAAAAAAAAGTCGACGCATTTAAAAAAAAATTAGAGAGTTTTTTGGGTTACTCCACTTGGCTCTACCAAAAGGGCTTACTAGGGGGCGCTATTTAAGCCTATAAATAGATTTTCTCTCTCTCTCTCTTCGTCTTTTTTGTCTTTTTCAAATCTTGCTTTTAAATGTAGTCGCAGGTGGGTAAAGTGTCCCTCACTGGGGAACGTTCATTTTTTATAGTTTTCTCTCTCTGTTGACTTTTGTACTCTCCCACACATGCATATGCACACATGTATCTCACACGCGCATATACTCACACACATGTCTATCCCACATGCTGGTTACACATACACACACAAACACCACACACACACACACACACACGCACACACACACGTACATTCTCATCATAACACGTTTTAATGTTTTTTCCTTTCGTAACAAATGATTGTTTTGTCCTATATTCATTGTTTTTGTCACTCGTAACAAGTTATTAAAAAACATTAAACGTTCTGAGTATTTTTTTCTGACTTACTTAACTCTGCGATAAATCGTTTTCATAAAAATTATTGGCTTATATTCAAAATTTTCACCGGAAAGTCCAATAAAGACAAACAATTCAGATAACCTGGTAGAAACCTCTCAGTTTTCACGATGATATATGCACTAAGGTTAACTAGTGAGAGTAAGATTGGGTCGAGTTCTAATTGGCTATTAGGAGATAATGAATTTCAGAATGAGGCTTTCAATATCTACGTATGTAGCTATGTATATAGGCAGATATGCACATATCTATGTCTGTGTGTAAGCAGCTAGATATGAATATACTTAAGTATATATGTTGGTAGATAGGTACATAGGTTTGCGTGTTTGCGCATACGTATGTATGCATGTATATGATAATGGTAATACTGATATTAACTGTTTCTTTATAAAGAAACATTCAGCATTCATTGATCGAGCGGCTGTCGGTTTAAATTTATAAAATCTTTCTCTAAAAACATTTTTTCAAAAAAATAGGTTTCGCAAATCCAGTAGCTGTTCCCGTTCTTTCCAATATAGATTAAATAAATTAGATAAATATAGATAGAGGTTTCTTTCCTAAACTTTTATTTGAAATAGTTTGGAACGTCAACATCTTGATTCTGCTATTATTCTCTCTTCACGTGACATTTGCTATCCATGTTTGTTGGTGCCATTGTTGAAAGTCCTCACATGATGTGGTGTCTGTTATTTGATACAGTTCTTTGTTCGTGATTATATAGCAACAGTCAAACCATATTCGAAAAATGGTCGACGCTAAGACACACAGGCTTCACTCGCTCAAAGCCATTTTAACCATTTATATTAGAAAACTGTAGTATACAGCTGACAGCTAGCTATGTATCTTGGTAAGTAGGTATGAATCTACGTGTATGTATGTATGTATGAATATAAGTTTAGGTACCAAAGCTCATCGGAACAATTACCATGAAAGTATTTATAGAAAACGCACAGGGAAATTATGTTATGGCGGTAGAAAAGTCATTGAAGCCGAAATGCCACGTCAGGACCAATAACACTACAGATTTTTCTTTGTATTTCTTCAAGAATCTCTAAATACTTAGTAGAACCACCAGACCAGATGTTGCAATGTTTTTAAAAGCTTGTCTTATTTAAAGACCCAATCCATTCAATGTACAACTGAGTTTTATATTGGTGTCTTGCGATGGCCATACCCAACATCGAAGTGGTGGCCATCTTTGATTAATGAATAAAATGCAAATTTTATAAACGGTGAAAGTGAACCGATATTTTTTTTAATTTATGTATCATTGAATGAGTGGCCATTAAATTTAGTCAGCAATTTTTGTTCTTGTAAAAAAAAAATGCAGATTTCTATCCGTCATAAAAAGCCTGTTACCACTAATTTTGGTTCAATCTGCAATGCGGGCGATGATATTTTCCATTGTCAATTTTGAGCATACGATACTTCTGACGACCCAAATCTTTTTCTTTATTCATTTTTCTTTCATTTCTTTATTTTTGTTTCTTGACTGATTTCTGTAAAGCATATCAACAATGAATCGGCAAAAAAAAAAGAAAACAGAACGATTAGAATAGTAAACACCAAATGCTGAATCATTCCCTGGGATATCCGAATTATATTTTAAGCTATATTTTTTTAAGTGAACAATACAGGTGCGTCTATTAATGAACACAATTCGAGAGACTTAAAGCTATATTTCTTTTCACCTGAACGCATTTAATTTTAAAGATCTTGAAATTTTTATTCAGCTACATTTATTTCGAATGAAACTAATGCTGACAACTCATTTATAAATCTATTTCAAAATAATATTTCAGATTCAGATAGAATTATATATTTTTTTCAAATTAGATACATCCATTAGGCTAAGGATAGAAATTCAAGTACAGAACGATTAATAAAAATATTCTTGAAATGCTTCATGATGGCCAAATAGAACAGTTTCATACTACAAATGATTATGGGAATAAAACCGTGATACACAATGGAAAATTTTGGTCTATGGCCACAAACATTTCCTGTAGCAGCATATTTTTCTCTTTCTTTTTTTTTTTTTTTAATGAAGTTTGATTTCTTAAATGATTGGTGGAAATATTGACAAAGTGATGAAAGGAAACAATATGCAACCAAATGTCTTGGTTTATGAAAAGTATTGGGTTGGTGCATAATTATCAGGCGTTTTTTTAAACAATATTTATTATGAAAAAAAGACATACAACAATTCAACAATAACATTTTTAAATGATTATCCCGGAGCCTATGATGATCGACACGCATTTTTATCACATGGAAATAAAATAATATTTTTATTAAAAAATGTAAACAAAAGATTAGTTTTCATTAATGAAAACGCTTGATAATTATGCACCAACCCAGTATTAATTTGTCAATCTTTACAAATTTTATGTTATTGCGATTAGACAACTTTTCGCATCATTTCTATTCGTGTGATCGGGAAAAGGTTCACTTAATATAAGGTTCGAGATCAACTCAAGAGGGTTACTTTTAAGACGGTTAGGATGGATGAGTGAAACAGGTAGGAAAGGAAGATTATGAGTATAAGAAAGATAGATAGACTTACCTTGAATTGAAGCATTTAAGATTGTAGTGCTCAGGGAAGTATTCAGGCGGGAGCCTATTTCAAAAAGTAGCGGTTTCGGGGAAAAATCTGAGTTGAAATTTATATTTACAATTGGAATAGGGGTGGGGGGATAGGATGATTCGACTCTGCGAAAATAGCATAGCCTGTCCGAGCAGTAAAGGTCTGAACTGGTGGGACTAAACGATGGAGCTCATATAAAATAGGCAGTAAGTCCTCACTTAAGGCTATTTCATTTGACGTCGCTTCGTTTTAACGTTGATATGAAAGCAATAACATGAAGGTAAATATTAGGAAATCCCTAAAGTGTACGGTAAACATACAAATACAAGGTAGGAAATGGTACGGTATAAAAGAGTTCAACGAGTGCTAATGGTGGCAGGCCATACATTTTTTTAATTTTTTTAATTGAAACCCTGTAAGAGGCAGTCTTTAAAATTTTCTTATTGCAAATATTCGTTCTTTGATTTATCCCTTTTGCAAAGACTGTTAAACATGCACTGTTCACTCCTGCTTTCTGTGAGAACAGAAAAAGAGCGAAAATTGCAATCTAAAATTCGCATATGCCCTGAAGAAGGCCGGAGCGCACAACGGCCGAAACGTCGTGAATATAACAGTAAAGATGAGGAAAACAGTTTGAACAATGTAAATAGTTATAATACCTCATCTCAGAAATAAAGACAGATGCTAAAATTCGAATCTAAAAAAGGTATTACGAAGATTCGATTACGGATAATATTGGAAAACTAGGCCAGTACATAATAATTGTACGAAAAACTAATAATAATGCTGAAAAAAACACTTGTGCTTGAAATGTAACACCTTTCTTCTTTCGCCATAGATGACCATGTCTCTCCACAACTTCCCAAAATATATAGAAAATAGGAAAGAACTCGTTAGGTAAATAATCCAAAGTTCTTTAGTATTGTTGTTATTATTTTTAAAAAATAGTGCTCGATACAAAAGTAGAGCATAATATAATTATTAATTTAAAAATATGATTTCAACACGTTACATAAGAGTTCTCATGTTTCATGAGAACCTTATGTAGCGTGTTGGGGTCATATATTTTAAATAAATAATTTTATATATATATATATATATATATATATATATATATATATATATATAGAGAGAGAGAGAGAGAGAGAGAGATACTTGGATGTATTCTATATATATTACTGTTATTATCCCGACAATTCGGGCGTTGGGAACTCAGGACTCATTCAGGTGCTTGTCAATCCGAGTTACTGCTAGAAGAATTCGAAACAGACAATAACCTTGTGGATTAAATCATTGATTCGTAAAGTTGGTAACATAGTAATTGTCACTTCAATCGCTGCGCTGTACAATGCGGATTTAGACTCAGTGGAAATGGTGGGGGGGCGTAATAACCGAGTAATACTAAGCAAAAACACGGCGAGATATCCCTAGACACGGACAGCGGAACGAGAAAAATCTACCATCGTAAATTAAGTAAAGTGCTCCGTTCGAAATTGCCTGAAACTTACTTGGATCGACAGGAACCTGACGAAGGCCGGACCTCACAACGACCGAAACGTTGTGATAATAACAATAAAAATGAGGACAACAGTAGAGTGCGAATAATTATAACTAATTTCATGAAATGTTAGGAGAATATATTTTCCTGTGTCATGACAAATTCATCATTAGTCACATATTTTCATATCTTCCATCAGTCAGTCACTTATGTACCATGTGTGATACACGCTTAGGAGATCATGTATTTTATGACTGACGAGGCAGATTTTCTCCCGCAGTAAGTTGATATTTCTTTGCCATCCAAGGCTATAGAACCCGGTCTCTCCTGCTATTTACCCATAGCTTAACAAGAAGTGGCTTCATACATTTCCCAAGGGTATTAGCACATAAGTGAATATAATGGATTCGACTAGAATTCGAACTCGGCTCTCCGATTCCTCAGTTTGAGCCGCTGTCCATTACTCTACCGCGCCTCCCATTTTAATATATTACTGAACGTTTAATAATTAATTTCATTACTACATAAATTAACCAATTAAATTATTTACACTGTTTACATTATTCGGACCAATCTTCAGAAACGCCAACATACAGATTGACTTTTCTGAGTTCGGTTCGAAATTCAGTCACCTGAAGAAGTCCGGAGCGTACGAAACGTTTTGAATCTGACAATAAAGATGAGGACAATGTATATAGTTACAAAACCTCATCTTGAAAATATAGGCACACAATTAGATTATATTTATAACTTTTATATTCAATTCTATGATAAACTCTATTCCTCTTTTGCCCCCTTGAGCCCTGTTGTTTTTATTGTCCTTTCTCCTGAAATTTTCTCAGTTTCATTTACTCTATTGTTTTAACCCCTTGCATCTTAGTGACTTTACCGCCTTGTTTTGGTTAAAATGATAAAAAGAAACATAAAATGAATCTCAAGAGGTACAGATGTTGTGACTTAGACAAAACATAAATAGCAGCAGTGAAAAGGGAAAAACATCAAGTGGTAATTTTTTTTTTTTTTGTAACTTTTAGCTGTACTAAATTTATTTAGGTTGCAATGTACTTGACATGATAATAGCAAACTGTTTGTATACGGCTATGAAAACAAGAAATAAAAAAAAAAACAGAATCCATAAAAGAACAAAGTACAACAACGATTGCAAAAAATAAATTTAATATATATAATATATTAAATAATATATTTTATAAATTTGATACATTCCTTCATTTCTAAGGTATAAGTATATACGTCCGATGTCAAGAAATCGTTTTGTGTTTGTCACAATTCAGTTTTTAGAAATAGAATTATGGATTATATATATATATATATATATATATAAACACACAAATGAGAGAAAAAAACAGATGGAGTTAAAATCCACTGTTTGTAGCATTTACTTTTTAAAAAGTGCTCAATACAAAGTAGAGAAATATATTATTATTATATTTTAATTGCAAGAGATTATAATGAAAATATTTTGAAATCGCTACAAAAATGTTTTCATGTTTCAATACTATGATTGTACTTCTTCTTTAAATATAATCAATGTTTTTTATTATTATAATCTCTTATAATTAAGATATAATGCTGGTCAAACACTCTGCCTCCGAACAGAGAGGTTCCCGAGACGAGGCTATGTCGAAGGCCAGGGTCTCATCTCGGGAAACAGACACCCGACTCCGTTTTCTACGGGGTCTACGGTGAATTTTTGGCCGAAGCTACAGGCTCGGATACCCCACATTAAATTCAGCCTTGTGCCACATCTGACCGCGTGGGGCGGTTGGTAGATATATTGCAGTTAGAGATTCATTGTGGAATTCACTTGACTCACTTCTAGCTGTTGACTACTTCTTCTACGTGCCGCTGGCGAATCTTATATGTGTTGTTCTTGTCGTAAGTATTATCGTTCATTAACAACCTTCGTTTGATTATTTTATTCAGTAAGCTTCTCTAGGTTACAACAATATATATATATATATATATATATATATATATAGAGAGAGAGAGAGAGAGAGAGAGAGATCACTTCGAGAATTAATATGGACAATATTATTAATATCTAAAATGTGAATGTGAACAGGAATGTTCTTTTAAATGTTGTGCGATAAAACTTGAACCCGACATGTGTAAAGTAAGCCTTCTTGATAGTGTCGTCGTCTTGAAACCAACATATATTTTTAGGTTTTTGTCAGAGATACAATCTCCCAGAGGACATTAAAATTGATATACAATATTGGTTTTTGCAAAACATTAGTTGACAAAGAGTTATTCATTATGATTAAGTTGGTTGTGTTAAATTTAGTATAGTATATAATTAGTTTTATTTTTTACTTGGATCAGTGGTGGGGGTATATTAGTACTTATGAGTTTTTTTTTTTTTTTTTTTTCATTTTCTTTACATTTCGAATGCACTTGATTACGGTACAGTTGGTTAATATGTTTAGGGTTATTTGAGGAAGTCTTTTGTTCTTTTTTATTTATGTTAATATTTCTAATAGCTTGTCTAATTTGTTCATCAACGATGTGATTAGGAAAGTCATTATTAATGAGTGTTTGTTTTTAATTCCGTAAAGAAATTCTTTTCGTGTCAGAGTTTTAACTTTTGCACGGTTTATTACATTTCATATAATCGCTGTTTTGTAATAGTCAGGACATTCACTTTTATAGTTGAGAGTGCACGTGTTTATGCCAGTTGGGGTTTTATATGGAGAGGTTGTAAATGTATTATTATTTTACTTTCGATCTCCTCCAAAATCATTGTACTTATTGTAACTGTGATAAAATCTGTATTTCGTTGTGATAGTGTTTTTTAAAAACACAGCCTCAACATTATTAAGACGTCTTACACTTCATTTGTCGAATACATGTCCTATTACACAACATCTAAAAACACATTGCTGTCCACCTTCACAACACAGGAAAATACTTGTTGACAACAACAATATACTACACCACTAAAATAATAAAGAAAAATTTCAAATTCTTGAGGCTCTCTATATCAAAAACATCTAACCAACACAAAAAAAAATATTATGAGTGTAACAGCAACGTGTTGAAATGTATATAACAAACATTTAATGCCATTTCGAATGCTACCAATTTCCAGTAATCTCGCTTGTTTTGCAAAATATTCCATAGCTACAACGGATAAATTTTAAATTAATTATGACACAGCACGTTCATGCGTGTTTGTTAAAAATCGACATCACAGCGAAATGTAGATTTTATCAGAGTTACAATAAGTTTGTCTTTGTAATTTACCCCTGAGGATGATCTTGGAGGAGGTCGAAAGTACTTGGGTAGGAAAAAACTACGGCGCTTTCCTTGATGAATTTCATCAAGAAACTCATTGGAGAAATAGAAGGGACCATTATGAAAATAAATAGACATAATATGTCTATTTTATTCAATGAAACATAAGTAAGATCAATCAGCTAAGTAACAGGCTTTTTACTGATATATATATATATATATATATATATATATATATATATATATATATATATATATATATATATATAGGCTTTTACTAATATATATATATATATTAGACTAACAGAGGTTATTTGAAGGACATCAGGGGAAAATCTATATTACTTGTCTCGTCTCTAACATGATTTTATCGATGGAGTTTTCCTTAAAGAGAGAGAGTTACATTAAGAAACGCTGAGAATATAGGAGCGCTGAGCTTTAAATTTTAATTGTTTGGCGCCCGATGTTAACGGCTAACGGATCTTATTCAACTTTCTAATACTTTTATTTTTTTTAAATATTCCACATTTTAATAGCAGTGGTTTTGACAGGAATACTGTATAATCCTAGTCGTAAATTTACCGTGGAAGACTAAAATAAGTACACCTTCTGTTTTAATAAATTACTTTCCCTTTTAATTTTGATTAATGAATTAATTTTCTCTTGTAAGTAAAATTATGTTTACAATATATAAATTGAATTAACTAGTATTTTTCTCAGCTATTGTATTCGATAATTATGGTCTATTCATCTTTCAACAAATTTGAATTAATCTCAAAAAAAACTTTGACACATGGAAATAAATTAAAATAGCTTTTCGAATTGACATCATATGTTTTGTTTAAATGAAAGCATCTTTCACAAATTAGTTTAATGATCCACCTGTACAGCAGTTATCAAGTTCAGATTCATTCACTGATGATACATTCGAGGGACTGCTAAAACCTTCTCGACCCTCCCAATTTGACATTTTTATTTATTATATATATATATATATATATATATATATATATATATATATAATGCATTATATATATATGCATTATATATATATATTTAATGCATTATATATATGCATTATATATATATATTTAATGCATTATATATATATATATATATATCTTTTCTGTTTATACCTTATTTTTATAGATACAAATATTTAAGTAAAATTTAAGTAAATGCTATGTTTATAATAAAGTGAATGCCCGAGAAATTTCATAGAAAATATCTGTCCTCAGATAGGAATCGAACATGTACCCTACACCTCATTTAGCCTGTTCACTCTCACAAGGTCAACACTATGATGACGCAATTTGCAGTCACGCACATTGTCATTAGCATAAATGTCTTCTGGAAATTGTTTCACTATGGCTTATGCACAAATTTTAGAAACTACAGTCATTCGCTTTTCTTTCTATTTTGGGGGGTTTTTTGCGGGGGGGGGTATATAAAGCAGCCTGTTGCTTTTCTATGTTAGGCTTTAAAAAATCAGTTAAAAAAAAAAATTTTAAATTCAAGCTTCCAATTTTCCATTAGTGAAATATGCCATTTTTAAATTGATCTCTACAACCAAAATGTTTTTTTTTTCAGAGTAACTAATAGGTAATTTTTTTTAAATTGTTTCGATTTTTGGAAAAGGTTTGCGTTTACTCATTACTGTAACAAAAATATTTAACACAAACTCACAAAATGGATTTTGTAGAAAAACAAACGTCTCGTCTTCCAAAGAATTTTTTTTGGTTTCACGCATCACTTTAGTTTATAGTTATTTTTTTTTTTTTAAAGAACAAAAAAATTATCCTACTTGAATTCTTAAAAGAGTAAAAGTAATTTGGATGTGCGTGCGCAGAGTTGCCAGGTTGAAATCAGTAAAGACACCAAACGATGTTTAAAAGAATAAAGTAAGCAAAACTGAAAAAGTCCAGTTTTAAATTAATTCCCATAAATAACATCTAGAGACAAAAAGCTTGATTATAGTTTTGTTTCAATAAGGAAATTATTAAATAAAATTTTGGGAGAAAAGTTTAATTCGCAAAATTTGTCTTTCTGAAAAGACAAACTGACCCCCACTTCCGTCATTATGTGTGATAGAAAAAAGAATGAATAAAACAAAAAGACGAAATTTTTGTTTCTCCACTTCAGGTTTTTTTTTTGTTAAATCAAGACAACTTCGTAAAATTTGGTTCCTAAATACTGTAAACTGTAGGGAGACATTAGGTAAGGGGGATTTATAAAAACACATCCTTTGATGTCTGTTGAATGTGTGAATTAAAGGCAAACATAGTAAAAAATGGCAGTTGGCAAATCTGTTAGAAAAAAATTCCATTTCGAAATCGCGATTTCCGTTTCAAGTAGGCTATTCCGTTTTCCCGAAAAAAACTCTCTCTCTCTCTCTAAATATAAATATAGATTTATACTGTTATCAACAGATAAACTGTTTCGCTGTAAAACAGATCATCAGTGTGGCTAGACTTCAGATTGCTTCAAACCAGGACCGAAACCCGACCGATTGGGTGTCAGTCAGAGAGTCTACCGTTAGGCCACCGTCGCACGGTGCCTTGCAGGGGGAACAGATGGTTTTAAAATATGTATGTTAATGAGCAACATTCAAAAGAATAACTCTCGAATTGGACAAATTCGGTTTGTGTCTTTAATGTTGACCGGCATAATCCTTTGGAAATGGCAATTGGAAAATCTGGTAGAAGAAAAAATTCCATTTCAAAATCGCGATTTCCGTTTCAAATAGGCCATTCCGTTTTCACGAAAAATAAGCTCCTCTCTCTCTCTCTCTCTCTCTATATATATATATATATATATATATATATATATATATATATATATATATATATATATAATTTACATTATTCGGACTATTGTCCTCATCTTTGTCGCCATATTTATTACTGAAAGTTCTCTACTGCCTTAACCGGGTATTGAACTCACACTCTTTGGGTCCTGTCACTGGATCTAACCAACGCCTTTATCCACGGTTAAGGCAGTAGACAACTTTCAGAGGGAAAATTAACAGGAAATAACTGATAACTGACATCCATTAAACAAGGCACGTGCAACTAGAACAGTCTACCCCAGTGAGCGAAATAAAGGGTTCAGTTCGACATTCCAACCACCTGAAGAAGGCCGGGGCGTACAACGGCCGAAACATTGTAATAAATATGACGACAAAGATGAGGACAATAGTCCGAATAATGTAAATAATGTACATAATACCTCATCTCAGAAATATAGACAGATATGTATGTATGTATGTATGTATGTACGTATGTATGTATGTATGTATGTATGTATGTATGTATGTATGCGTGCATTCCTGGGAACAGATGGTTTTAAAATATGTGTTAATGAGCAAAATTCAAAGAATAACACTAGAACTGGGAAAATTGGGTTGTGTCTTTAATGTCGACTGGCATGATCCTTTGGATATTAAATTACAGATTGTACAATATATTTTCTTTGTTTTATAATAATGTGATTTGAGAATGTATTAAACTGGATAATTATTCACATTTCGCCATAGTATTAATTTAATACCCACAGAACAGTTTTTTGTTATGCATTTAACGATGGGTGACAGAAATTTCCGTCATTGTCATTCTCTGGCTCAAGTACAAATAATTTTTTGAGGTCGCAGTTAAGGGGTAAAGAATACACACACACACACACACATACACAATCACACACACACACACACACAGACACACACACATATATATATATATATATATATAAATACATAAAATACATAAAAATTATCCGAATTTTCGATATATTCGAGTGCTTTCGGCTATTCCATTAGCCATACTCAGCAACATGAACTATGAATACCGCCGCTATGTGCTGACCGTGTCTGTAGAAGAAGAAGAAGAAGAAGAAGAAGAAGAAACTCCTATCACTCAAGAAACATAGCAAAATCTACACATTCAGTTAAAAATTAAAATACAAAAATTCCTTGAAAATGGCCAATAGAATAGCCGAAAGCACTCGGATATATATGGAGGACACGCCTTTTACTGAAGTTAGTGTTTTTAGCTCTTAAATAGATAATTTAAAAAAAAATAAACAAATCAGCTTTCCGCAAATCGGAAAATTTTTTACGCACTAAAGATCCGGTGCTTTTATTTCAAACTGAAATTTGGCGACTAACAAATTTACAGAATTTACATTTTTTACCATTTCCGTGCTTCTCAATGTCTAGGATTCGTTTTTAAAATATATTTAATTCTAGACAGGTGCTAACAAATTTAATTATAGGCAGGTGCTAACAAATTCCCCTGGAAATTTTGTGCTTTAACATTTAGATGTTCTTATACTAATTGCAGATCAACTGAATAAAAACTGTTTATAAAATTTGCTATCTTAATTAACAAAAGTAATTTTAGATCCACTTATCATTTCTCTTGATCTCTTTACATTTTAATATTATGTGATTATAAAGTGGGAATTAATATTCAACTAGATTTATTAATATTCACATATGTACGTGCAAAAATTCAGATATAAATAAAAAATATATCTTTAAAGACAATATGAATAAAGACAAAAAGAAAACTCTTCTATGCCGACGCGTTTCGTCCTCTGGTGGACTTTATCAAGGCAAATGTAAGGATTTAATTCTGCCACATGTATTTATAAACATAAGTAGAAAATATTATTAAATTCTCGGAATGTTTAAATTTAACAACTGTGAAAGTCGACTAAACTATGGCGGATGATACTAAGTGTAATTTAATGATACTAAGTGTAATTTAATGATACTAAGTGTAATTTAATGCCTAATAAACGCAAGAGAGTAAATGTTGTTATTGTTGAATTTTTTTTATGTAATTATTATTTATTAATTTTCTTTAATTATATAAATGATTTGTCTAATTAAAAAAACAAATAAATAATAACTTTAAAATATGTGTGTGTGTGTATGTGGGTGTGAGAGAGAGATAATAAAAGGAGAAACGGTGTGGACGAAGTCTTTAAAGATCATATTGGAGAGTGGAAATGCTAGTCACCATGAGGTGTTGAGTCCTATGTTCACAATGTCTAATCTATAAACGCCCTTTCTCCAATATTTCTCCTATAAATATCGTAAATTTTAAACAAGACACGCATGCTCACAAATGTGTGTGTATGTGCGTGTGTTGTATAAAATCTGCTATATACATACACACACACATACACACACACGCGCGCATATATATATATATATACATATGTGTGTGTGCGTGGGTGCGCGCGCATGTGTGTGCATTTAAAACACCAAGCGGCGACAGTCTGTTTCATACTTCGTCACAATCTTCAGGCCACCCTGAATTTGTATTTACATACGCTTTAACTCTGATAATGAGCTCTTTACTCACAAATATCTTCTTTTATGTGACGTGTCCCTTCAGGAAGTTGGCGATCATGGCCCTCCACATTTTCCTGTCTCTAAGAAACTCTTAATAAGTTTTGTCTTTTTGTTATTTCTCCTAAACCCTGTTCGGTTCAAGCTCATCAAACATGTTACGCGCTGCTTTCCTCTGTCCCTCTTTCCCTCAGTCTGACCTATGAGCACACACACACACACACACACACGCGTACATATATATATACATATATGTGTGTGTGTGTGTGTGTGTGTGTGTGTGTGTGTGTGTGTGTGTGTGTGTGTGTGTGTGAAAGAGAGGTTTTGTCTGCATGCTTATATAATGATATATTTATAGAAAAAATCGAGATCTGCTTTCAGGTACATGGACTTACGCTATTCCTGGCAACATTTCTGCTCTAAGAAGGGAGTTTTTTGCGAGAAGAAAATATGCAATCAAAATCAATCTCATACCTGAAAGCAACCGCAATATTTTTTCAGTATTCCTCATTCGGTATATATATATATATATATATATATATATATATATATATATATATATGTGTGTGTGTGTGTGTGTGTGTGTGTGTGTGTGCGTGTGTGTGTGTGTGTACGCTTGGAAAATTTTTATTTCTTTTTATAGCGATATTTTTAGGGTTAAAACTTCAGGGATCGAAAATTATATGAATGCAACATTTTTCGTGTCTGATATATAGATATATATATATATATAGATATATATGAGTCGAAATTATCTCAGCATTACGTTAGGCTCTATTTTGTCTTGAGGTTCGTTTCTTTTATGTTAACTTCTTTCTATTAATATTTTTTAAAAAGATAAATGAACAGCAGAGTAAACTTAACTTATTTATGCATTAATTTGACTTTTTGGTATTACTATATTGGATGCCAAATGTTCATGTGTTATTTCTGAAAACATATTTTCCTTCAAAGGACACCAAACACCAACCCATCTCCGTGCACTCATATACAACACTATTCTTTATAACTAAAACTTTTCTCCCATAATAATCTCCTTTACAACCGGAACTTTCTCTCCCATAATTGATTTCCCCTAAAATTCATGATAAAGCTAAAATAGTACCGAAACATTTTAAATTTATAAAGGTTTTCTATTCGTTCATTATCCTATCATATATATATATATATATAGTTGTGAATTTATGCAGTAATCACTCTTTATATATATATATATATATATATATATAGAGAGAGAGAGTTCAAATTTGAATCTTCGTGTAATTAATCACATGTATGCACAGCGCTTCGTATATATGTGTGTGGGCTGAATATATACATATTGTTTTTAGGAATATTAGCATGTGGTTAGGCATATTGTTTTGATGATTTTCTCTAGCTTAGATATGACACAACGCCGACAGTATGGGACACCCTGTGAGGATCGAACTCACTACTCAGTCGTAATTGTTCTAGCGAGACAAACTTTCTAACCAATACACCACGCCGAGGTACCTTAGGCATACTGTTATGTATCTATGTAAACCTCGATATATACGGATATTTCCTAAAGCGTAGCCTAGATGTGGCACAGTGTCGAAAGTATGGATGTAGTGAAACAAGCTTGCTAACCATTACGTCGAAATACCCAAAGCCGAAAGTAGGAGACACTTAGTGAGGATCAAACTCACTACTCAGTCGTAATTGATCTATCAAGACGAGCTTGCTAAACATTACTCCACGTTGAACTACCAAATTAAATATTTGTATATCTATGTTGGTAAATGACCACTGACTTCAAGCTTTCATGAGCACAATGCTCATTATATATATATATATATATATATATATATATATATATATATATATATATATATATATATATATGCATGCATGCGAGTACATGTGAATTTTAACCTATGCAGATATTTAAAAGTATTTCTATGTCGTCATTTTTTGCAGTTGCATTTATGGAGTATTTTAGCATTGTTAAAGGGGAGATGGTTAATAGCGTTATATTTCTTGGGGTGCTTGTTAATTTGTTGTTTAAATGTACTTTGTTCAGATAAATGGCATGTAGGACTGCGTGAAAGTGTAGTTGTTCTGTAACCTATATAAGGCATATTTTGCTTATTATCTATAGAGATGGGCAAATAAATTCATAAACAACTTTAGTCTTATGTAAGGGGTTGGTGAACAAAGAAATGTTATTTTTGATAATTAGGTTTTAATTTTTTAATAATAAATGCTGCCTCCTAAATGTGTATTGCAATGTTATTCTCTTTTTTAGTTTTGATGCATTTGATTTCTGTAAAATATGTTGATACCACTGTGATTATCTTGTCGGGTTACCTCCTCTTAATTTTCGAAATCGCTACTAGGGGACGCTTTCCGGTCTATAAATACTCGGCGATATCTTTTCTCGCCCTCTTCTTCTCACTTTTTCCACTTACACGTCAACATGTAAGTCTCTCGCGGAAGAACGCGTTCACTTTTGGGAAACGCAGGAACAATACACACACGCACACACGTACGTAAGCACCTTTCACTTAATTTTTTCTAGGACTTTCTCCTACACCAAACTACACATACACAAACAATTCACTAGCTTAAATATTTTCTTCATTCTTGTTCATTGTTCAGCAACACGCAACAATATTCTATTGTCTATATAAACCTCTATTGTTAATACATTATCATTTGTTTGTTCATATATATTGGCCATTGTTTCTTTTTATGTTTTTTTACGTGGATTCGTATTCCGAGTCTGCCATGTTGGTTGTGGGCATTTCGGGAGACACACAGGTTTATCTATCAACGTATACACCGGCCAAAAACAATCTCTTATCGTTAAGAACTCGGGTTTATATTAAAATTATTGTTGTTAAAGTGAAGTCTAATTTGGTAGTCAACAATAATTTTTATGGAAGCCGGTGTTATATGTGGATTTATGTTACTCAATCTTTTAAAACAAACATTGAATATGTGTGTGCGTGTTCGCGCATGCGCGTCAACAACGCGCATTTAAGAATACAGTGTTTGAGAAGAGTTATTTTTAAATAATGGATGGTTGTTTTTGTTTAATGTAAATAGGT
This sequence comes from Acanthosepion pharaonis, assembly GCA_903632075.3. Lineage (NCBI taxonomy): Eukaryota > Metazoa > Mollusca > Cephalopoda > Sepiida > Sepiidae > Acanthosepion > Acanthosepion pharaonis. The sequence continues at coordinate 1,967,213 of CAHIKZ030002966.1, forward strand.
TCAATAATGTTTAGTCATTTTTTGCAATTGTATTTATGGAGTGTTTTATTATTGTTAAAGAGGAGATGACCAATATCATTATCGTTCTTGTAGTACTTGTTAATCTGTTACTTAGTTTGAGACTATAGAGCAGTGTTTCTCAACCTTTACAAGCAACGGCACACATAGGCAAATGAATATATCACGGCTCACTTAGCAAATTTTTTAAAGGGAATACATTGAAATGTTATGAAATAAAAACAGATTTTTAAAAAAAATACACACGCGAATATAGAGCAACGTCGATTCTAGAACGTCTCACATGCCAAACAAATCGGTTTTCGAACAGAAAATTCGCGATGAAAATACCTCGTTTATCGAACAAAATTTCGGTTCTCGAACAACATTGTCAAACTGAGCCGAACCGAGGTAACCCGAACGGAATCATTTCTGAGTCGACCGCTGTGTTGTATACATTCGTGTGTTGTGCCGTGCTTTTCTTTCCTAACTTTATTGTACATTTTTCTCTACATTGATTCATAGTGAAAAAATAGTTTCGGTTTACGAACATTTTGGGTTACGAACGGCATTCAGGAAAGAATTAAATTCGTGAACCGAGGCTCCATTTTATGAACTTACGTTATTTCAATGTTTCTATTCAACTATTTATGCAGTTTAATAATTATTCATTTATTCAAAGCCTAACGCTCTACCATTACTACTTCCACACACACACACACACACACACACACACACACACACACACATATATATGTATACCATGACAACATTTCGCGGCACACTTCAGGATCGCGCGGCACATTAGTGTGCCGCAGCACAGCAGTTGAGAATCCCTGCTATAGAGTGCACAATGGAGTTGCTGGAAATTTCTCGGTATGACCATGAAGCGGTTAAAAAAAAATTCTGTTTGATCATTTGATCAGATTTTAGTAAGTGGGTCGAGCCGAGAACTTTTCGGCAACGCCATCGTAGGCTTTAGTGTGTGTGTGTGTGTGTGTGTGTGTGTGTGTGTGTGTGTGTGTGTGTGTGTGTGTGTGTGGATTGTTATTTGTAAGTCTTGGTAGTATTCAAAAAAGAGAAAAATATTCGCGGACCGACAGAAAATATATCACTAACTGGTTGGCCGCTCTTTTTCTTTTCTTTAATACTTTTTCTTCCTCACCTTTGAATTTTTTTTTCTTTTTAAATGGCGGATAATGGCAACATAATTAACTCCAGCTGCTGAAGAGTAGCCAAGAAAAGATAAGGCTTCTTCCTACTGTTTTGTTAGTTTCTGTATATAAAGTGACGGCCTATCACGGCTCTGATAACATACACAGAAGCACCTCGACCTCGGACTCCATAACTCACTCTCAGATAAGCAAATGTGCGTCATACCGTCGACAATTTCAGAGTTCCATAGCCTGATCGCCGAACAGATGGAGGCTCTTTTGCGACGGATTATGCCCGTCTTTTTGTCTTTGTAACTTACAGGATATGTGATGACAAGGATGGATGCTGTATTAGAACGTGTTGATGTGTAACAACGACGATCAGAGTAAGGAAAGGAAATAGTCGCACTGACAATATTGTACCCGGGTTTCAAATAAAAATACAACTCTCCTGCGACATCCAACTGCAGTCAAGCCTATTTAATGTCGCCAATGTCGATAGAAACCGACTTAGTCTCACTAGAATATTGGTAAATTTATCAAATTTCTCAATCAACAATGGCTGCTTACAACTGCAACATTCAGCCATTCTTACGTCGTTAACACACGGTTGATCTGACTTAAGCTAAATGTTAGTTGATATGGAGCAATTTAATTTAATTTAATCTGGAAATTATGTAAATTGGAAAAATTTTAAAGCTACGACCAGTGTGTGGTTCCTAATTAGATTCTGGATAACATATTTTACAAAATATCTACAAATATTCTAAAGTAGATATCCTTGCTTCAGCTTATTGGAATATTATAAGGGTATCAGAATATTTCCGCTGTCTAGATTTTTATTCGATAAATACACATATCAAAATTATAATTATTCAATCGTATAATAAACAATTTAAACATTATGTCAACCAAGCCAACACAAAGCAACGTTTTCACAATAAAATTAGTACTAAAATAAATTATTGGCAAACATTTTCAGAATATATTTCACTATTTTAATTATATATATTAATATTCAGAGTATACTTATATTTATACAAGGAATACGCTGTACGAGATTCAACTTTGAATATATATATATATATATATATATATATATATATATATATATATATATATATATATATATATATATCAGCTGAATGACAAATTACATTTATTTGTATTAATCAATATATATATATATATATGATCGAAATAAAAAAGTATAAAATTTAATATTACAGGACATATTAAACACAACCGTGTTTTTTTTGTGTTTAATATGTCTTGTAATATTAAATTTATACTTTTATTTCGATCATTAAATTTTGTACCTAAAAAATATCTTTAAATATATATATATATATATATATATATATATATATATATATATATATATATATATATATATATATATATATATATATATATACAAATACAAATAAATGTAATTTGACACTTAGTTGATACTACGACATTTAACACATACGCACAGACACACATGCATACATGCTCACACACACAAAAAAAAAAAAAATTAAGAGGAACTAAACATCAATCAGCTAAATGACAACTTTTATTTGTATTAATCCTATATATATATATATATATATATATATATATATATATATAAAGATAAAGAAAGAACAGTAAGATATATAATCCGGTGTTCTTATAGGTAAACATGGTTAGAACTGTGTAGCGGAAAAAACATATTTTAAATCAATTAATTTATTATATATATATATATATATATATATATATATATATATATATATATATATAGAGAGAGAGAGAGAGAGAGAGAGAGAGAGAGAGAGAGGTGAGAGTTTAATCATTTCACCTCGAGCAAGGGAATAAAAAACCACGAAAACGCAAGGTGTTACTGTGTGTTAGGGAATGAAAAAAACTTTTGTGGAGAGAACATTAAAAGGACACGAATTAAAACAGAAGATAACGATTGAGATTCATCTTCCAAGATTTAAATACAAAGTTGAATGGGAAAAAAGAGGCCGGTAACGTTCCACAATCGAGAATTGCGATTGAAGAATCTGTTATCATAGAACTTACGGTTACATCTACCCAATTCAACTGTTAATTGATGAGACATTGGTGACAATCTAGTATTTCGCTTAAATTCATAAAGTCTTGGTGCCATAGCAAAGGCTACATCCGAACAGTTACCATGAAAGTATTTATAGAAAAAGTACAGGGAAGCTGTCCTATGGCGGTGGGAAAGTGACTGAAGCTGAGACATCGAGTAAGGACCAATAATATTACTGATTCTAATTTGGATTTTACCAAGAATCTCTAAATATATAGCAGAAGTCCCAGATCAGATTGGACAGCAGTATTCAATGCAATTACGAATGGTAGACTTATAAATGTGTAAGATTGATTCTCGCGAGCAAAATTGTCTAGCACGACACAGGGAACTAACATTCTTAGTAGCAGATCTATCAATTGATTCGATATAATCTGTCCACTTCATGTCAGCGCAAATGGTTAGTCGAAGATGGCGCAAGGAATCACTCTTCTGGGGGTTAGCATCAGCCATACTGAAAGGGACCCATAATCGATTAAAAGAGAGCGGTTTCGCTTTGGAGGCGTTATTGGAAATAACTTGTTTTGGGAAATCAGGCTTCATTATCATCAGTCCCGTGACCAGGTGCAGTCGTAGGTTCGCTGCGCAATCGGGCAATTCTCTCTACATATCTGGGTTGAAAGTGAATCCCATCACTTTCCAAGTCAAGCCACGAACGATGTCCTCTAACTTAGCTTGCCATGGCCGAGAATACGTGGCTGTTGATTCCATTCACTTCCGCCCTGGTCAGTGACTTCATTCTAGTAAAACCAACGATGATCCAAAGGTTTTGAGGAGCATGGATCTTAATTACTGTTGTTCACAGATTCACACTGACCCAGGGTGGTAGCACCTGTTAGGGTCCCAGCGACGCACAACTAGTTGATCCCCAAACTGAGGTGAAAACATTATGAAAGTATAAAAATAGATTTTTATAGTAAAATACCAGCAACACATCTTTGAAAAAAAATATTACCAACAATAGGTTTGACTCTCGACAAAAACCTCTTTACAAAAATATGTCAATTAATCCTGATCTACAAACTGATTTCTTACAAAGAATATTTATTCCAAAATATCTTGATATGCTGCAGCATTCATTCTAACATATATTACTCATATGTTGCCAGTAGCTTTTGCAGAAAAACATCCCCAAACTATGATGCTGTCACCACCAAATTTCACTGTTGGAATTATGTTATTTTGTTTGAAGGCATCGCCATCTTTCCTCCATATATGCCTTCTAGAATTACGTCCAAACAACTCCGTTTTAGTTTCGTCTGTCCATAATAATCATTCCAAATAGGATTTTTCTTTATGCTTATGTTCACGAACTAATTTCAACCTGTCATCTCTGTCTTTTCAATAGCAGTTGAGTTTTCCGAGAGAAGCATGACTTTAGATTGTTTCTATGAATTTCATTGCTTATTGTCCATTTAATGACACAAATTCCTGATGAAAGCAAATCATCCTATAACTCTTGATGAGTAACCATTGAATTTTGTTTAATTTGACGCATTAATTTTCTCAAAGATCTTGAAGAAATTTTCCATGGAGTAACTGTTCTTCTTTGTTTTTCAACAGTTTTGAGGGTTTTATACCTTGCAATGAATGAACTAATGGTAATAAATCAAATATTCGGGTTGTCTGAGATTTTCCTTTAACTTTTGTCTTTTTCCAGGGCTTAACAATCATTTCCTTTTGCGAATTTGTCAATTCTTTACCTCTTGCCATGATGAAAACCTTCTTGTACGAATATCAATTACAGAATGTTCAGTTTAGACTAAAAATAACTACTGATAACATTATTGGAACATTCTAGAATATTCCTCTTGAATAATCTAGAGTATTAAAGCAATTTAAAAACGTTTTAAAATCTGAAATTATCATTGTACGAATATTTTTTCACCTATTAAAAGGGATAAATAGGATTTATTTCTATTAAATATCTTTTTTTCTGTTTTCTGTGCATATTTTGTTATTATGCATCTGTGTACAGTTAATTATATGAAAAGTATGTTTATTCATTAGTTGGAAATACAATAAATTGAAAATTTGTATTTGTACGAATATTTGTTTCCCCCCACTGTAAGTTATTAGTAATATTTCTGATAAAAAGAGGTTTGGGTTACATTGGAACTCACTATATTTATGAAATAAATATATACTGAGAATATTACCAGAATCGATTGGCTAATAATTTTATGATGAAAAGCATTACTTGCATAGTAACATTTGACATACTATTTTGTAATAATAATATCAATAATAACGTCTTGATGTTACACTAGTCATAGCTCTGATGGCTTCTGATCTTAATCTATTGGAGATGTTACCAGGTTTTGTCTTGATGAATTAAAATGGGTAATATTTAATATCCCGTTCAGTAGCACGGATTTGCTTATCAATTGCTTCATCTTAATAAGATGGGCATGTTCACTAAGAGCTGACAAAACTTCTCACTATATCGCACGCATTTGCTTGTTATGCATATGCCTGTTATACCTTATCAAACTAGGTTGCATAGTATGTATATTGGGCTTCATATATTTCTATAGAGGTTAGCATCAGCCATGCTGATGGCAAACAAGAAAAGGTCTTTCAGGTGATATGGCATGATGAATTAATATGGGATACAGTAAATATCCTGTTCTGTACCACAGATTTGATTGTAATTTGTCTAATCTTAAACAACTGGGCATGTCCTCTAGGGACTGGCGTGCTGTGCATATCTGTTCATTAGCGGGAGTAATCGGGAAACACCGTGACCGGGCATGGCGAGGTTGTCTTTGCTTTGTTTTTTGTTTTTTTACAAGTTTGAAGGATGGTGCAGCAAAAGCAACTTAAGAGATACCTCTAAATATTTGAGATCACCATCACTCGAATACAGTCTGAGCGCACTGGGTTAAACGATCTGAAGATATTTCTAACTGGGCTCCACCTTCACGGTTATGCATTGCATTTATCAAAACCAGTCACCATATCGGGCACATTTGGCTGTGATTCAATTTTTTTTTCGTAAAGTTAGTTCACCCAATACAAGTCCCAAGGGCCACTCACTGCAGAGAGTGACCAAGCGAAATTGCTGATAGAGACGAAGTTAGAAGTTCACATTATGAGGTCGTGTAGGATAGATATTGTTTAAAGGGAGCAAGATTGTAGTTGTCAGGGAAGCATCCTCTCTGGAGTTTGTTTCAAAAAGTAGCAGTTCTGGGGAAGAAGCTGTCTGAGTAGAAATTTCTCTTTTGACGAATGGAATGGGGGGATGGGGTGGATGATTTGTCACCGTGAACATGATATAGCGGGTCTTAGCTGTGAAGGTCTACTTGATAACAAACTGGGTGTGATAGTGAGTATATTGGGTTTCATATACTTGTAACCCTGCGTCACTTTGCTGTTCTCTCACACAATAATAATAATAATAATAATAATAATAATAATGATAATAATAATAATAATAATAATAATAATAATAATAATTTTCTCAATTCTCTTACGATGGGCTTTGTAATTGTAAAATGTGTGTACTCTTAGGTTCAAAAATGTTCAGTGAAAATGTCATGATGCCATTTCTGACCTTAGATAGATAGATAGATAGATAGATAGATAGATAGATAGATAGCAACAGACTCAGAGAGAGAGAAAGGTGGGGAATGTAAAAAATATTTTCCAAAATACTAGTTTTGAGATAGATAAAAAAGAGAAACAAGCTGGTATTACAACAACAACAACAACAGTAATAATAATAATAATAATAATAATAATAATAATAACGATATAATATAATAGAAATAATAATATATTATCACTTTTAAATTATACTTAAGTCATGTATTCTATTTTTATAAAAAAACAAAACGGTTTGGTACAAACAGACATAAGAATGCGTAAGAGTTCATAAGAAAAAAATAAAATTTAAAAATATTTTAATTGTAACTGCTAAAAATAACTGCAGTTAAAAATGTTGAATTAAATACTTTTTCGAGAAAAACCGATAGAAATAAGAAAAAGAAATCTAAAAAGCAAATATGCTTTCAAATCGAAGTTTAGTTATGTGGATATTTTTATTTGATTTTAAATTTGTCTTTGTGATTATTTTATCCTCTTGAGACTTAATATCCAGTTCGTTGAGTTTTAGTGACGTTAAGTTTTAAAAAAAGAAATAAAATTCACAGTAAGTGAAATCAATAAATCCATGGCCATCAGGCTATTATTGTTTGTCCTTGCTGTTATCAAAGTTCTTACAACTGAAAAAGAAATATCGGTCGTTGTTCTTTCATTTTGTACTCAGCAAAATGTCTCCAGACAAGATTTTGAAAAATAAAAAAAAAAATAGAAAACTGACTGGTTTATCTGCAGATTTTTATCGTGAAATAATAGTTCATGAGATTTTATTAATTTTTAAAAAAATCGTATTGTAATTTTTACAAAGTTTTCAGTTTTTACGTTTTTGTTTCTCAATATTTTTTTAGGGTTTTTTAGTCTCTGCGTTTTTCACTCTCTCTAACTAAATTATTCTTGTTCTTGTTGTTCTTCTATTGCTGTTATCGTTTTTCTTCTTTTCATTTA